>RPOG01000924.1:0-132495 GCA_008086565.1 Thalassoma bifasciatum
AGGAACAGAAGACAGAACCAGAGAGCGCTAACATTGGGAAAAAAAATAGGAAGGAGGAGGAGAAAGAGAAGGGAGAGAAAAAGACAAAACTTCAGAGACTATCAAACAGATTACCCTGGAACAAACATGATGCTGAACCAGAGCAGGAAAACAAAGAATTAGGGGTTCAGGTTAAAATTCAGTCAGATGAGCGTGACAACGAGGAGACACATCAACAAACATTTGAATAATTTTAAGTAATGGACAGTTATGATCTACAATAACAGCAGATGAAAACCTACTTTTAATGAATTTAATTCACTCAATGCCACTTAAATCCACTGTAATATAATTAAATTAAGATATAAGTGCAGCTCTCTGACAGCCCAGCAGGTGGAGCACTGAGAACATAACAAAGCAGATGAATGAAATCATGAAATAGCTCAGTGACCATGAGATGATCATGATGCTTTTTGATGTGCAAACTTATTTTACAAGTTCTATGTATTTTATATCTAGAATGGTACTTTCTTGAGCTGTAACTGAATGATTGCTCATTTCTTTGTTTGTGAATAAGATTTTTGACTATGCATCTTGTTTGCTCAGGTTGATTTTTTATTATTTTTACATTTCTTAAAAAACTCTCTGAAGTCCACAGTTGTGTCACAGGGTGAGAAGATTTTTTAACATATTCAAAATGCTTCCAAAAAGTTTGAATAACTGCAAGTGTGTTTATTGTGTTAGCAGGAAACATGTCATTTTGTTTTGTTTTTGTAAACATGTAAACCTTTGATGAGACATACTCTCTGGGTGATCATGTTGATTTTTTTTTTTTATACTGAACAATAAAAAGAGAAGCTTAAAGTGTATTTCAAATAATAGCAGTTATTTTTATTTCAAAAGTATTTCACATATTTGGAACAACACTTAAACTCACATAAACTCAGTTAATTCAAGTACAGACCCAACCAAAGCAACATGAATTTCAACAAGTTAATCATCTCCAGCTCCTGTTACAATAAATTAACTAGTTTCAAGTTAACAACACATAAATTTTTTACATTCAGGTGATACTGTACTCAACAGATTTTTGAATATTGTATTCTTTTTTATCAAGTCTGTTCTGATACACTTTGCTGAATACTACATAACATACTTTTTATTAATATAGCAAGTTGAAATCTTCACTACGGCAACCTAATACAAAGTTAGCCACACCTTACTCTAGTCTAAAGTCCAGGTGTATGTGGAAATAATGCGGTCAGGAAGCGACCTACACAGGTAAGTGATCTTTACAACTTGCTTTTTCAGTTAAACATATTTTTGTCATTAAAAATTAAGAAACTCTGTTGGCACTTTAAATGATCCAAGCTTGTGGAAAGACTGATCTCAAAATGAGCAACAGTTATTAGGTACAGCTATTTATCGACCAGACAGAAACTTAACCCACACAGTTGCTGTGTCATTCAGAGGTCAAATATGGTTGAAGTTGTCACTGATCAACATGAATTCATTTCCATTTCTTTAAAAATGAATGCTTCAGGCTAACATTTGTTGGTGAATTTCCAATTATCTACTCATCAGGGGTCGAGATTGTATCATTAAAATAGAGGTCTGGGCAGGACAATGAGAAAGAACAAGAAACTTACAAAATGCTGAGTTTGAGTGAAATGCTTTGAATTCATTTCCATCCTGTTGAAAAAATATTTCATTCCAATTTCAGGACAAAATGTTTCAGCTTCAGGAAGGAAAATCCCTAAAACTTTCAGTCCGCTTCAGAAACGTGATTTTTATCTATACACTCAGCCTAGTTTTGCTCCCACAGGACTCTGCAGGTAACGTATTATTAAATAATACATGAATAAATTAGATATGACGTTAAGATTTTAGACAGTCTGGAAAATGTATTCAGTGAAACTTTCCTACTTGAATGCAGTAACTGATGTACCTCTCCACAGGTCAGTATGAAGTCCTCAGTTCACCTCTGCAAATATTTACAATAACCGACAATGACATTATGTTGCCCTGCCACCTGGACCCCATTATGGACGCTGTTTCAATGACTGTGGAGTGGACTAGGCCAGACCTGTACCCCATATTTGTCCACGTTAGGTCAGGAGGTCAGGACATACTGGTCAACCAAAACCCGAGTTACGAGGGGAGAACATCGCTGTCGATCAACAAACTGAAGCTCGGTGACGTCTCACTAAAACTCTCCAAGGTGAAACTCTCTGATGCTGGAACGTACACATGCTTCATCCGTGGGATAAATAAAAACACTGTTGTTCATCTTGTTGTTGGTGAGTGGCATCTGAATGTTTTAATACCCAATTAACCAAACTGATACTTTCTCTTTTTAAAACCCTGGAGTTGGAACAAATGTTGTGTCTGTTTCTAGGAGCCGTTTCCGTCCCTGTCATAGCAAGTATTGACAGAAACCCTGGTGGGGTGGTGTTGCAGTGTGAGTCTAAAGGCTGGTACCCAGAGCCTGAGGTGTTGTGGTTGGACAGTGAGGGAAAAATCCTCTCTGCTGAACCTACAGAAACTCTCAAAGGTTCTGATGGTCTCTTCACTGTCAGCAGCAGACTGAGTGTTGTGAAGAAACACAACAACAGCTACACTTGTAGAGTCCAACAGGGAAACATCAAACAGACCAGACAGACAAAAATCCAAATTCAAGGTAAAAATGCTTTTGAGTTTGTTTACTTGTTTGAATTTAAAAGACTTGAGTCAAGCTTTATATTGTGTTTGCTGGTTTTTTTTTTTATCATTTCAGATGATGTTTTCACGAACAGGTCTTTCTCTGCTGTTCATGTTGTTTTGCACGTGTCACTTGTTGTCCTACTTTCTTTGGCCGTTTGCCTCTTCCTTTATTTTCTGTGGAAACAAAGAGAAAATCAAGGCGGTAAGTAAAAACTTTTTGTTCTATCTTTTAGAGCAGTGCTTCTGGTCCACGGGGGTGACCCCTAGTGGTCAATAAACTGTATCTTTTTAAACAAAGCAATACAAAAAGAAAAGAAAAACAAGCCCATTAGGGCTCACAAAAGTTTGCGCTACTTTGCTTCTTGAAGCAAGAACCATCAGCCATTGTTACATTTTTGATATTGTATAGCTCCTCATTCTATTTTATAAGTTGTTGTGTTATTTCGTGATGAATAGTTTGGAACCAATACACCAAGTCAAATTTCTTGTATGTGTAAATTTACTGGGCAACAAAACATGATTTTGATTCTGATATAATACATCTGATATGTTGTTTGAGGGCTTTTTGGCTAAGTGGTCTACAATTTTTATGGGGATAAGTAGTCCTTAGTCTGAAGTAATGGTCTGAGAAATATATATATATATGTTTTTATTTATCACAATGTGCATGGTGATATCTGAAAGAGTGATTCTTGGAATAGCTTTATGACTAGTGGTGCATGTTTATTTCTTTTTTTGTTCGTTAAAACACTGCATGAAAACTAAAATCTCCAATTTAACCGTTTCTAACCTTTTTTTCTGAAAAGGTGACAAGATGCATCATGAAGCGGAAACTTCTGAAGGAAGAGTAGAAGAAGAGCTCATCGGCAGTGAGACTACAAAGGATCTGGAATGTCAAGAGTTACCGGGAAGAGAAAGGGGAGAGAGAAGAACAAAACTTCAGAAAATAAAGGAAAACTTTTATTGGAAAAAACCTGGTAAAACAAGCTCTCGTTCAGAATCCAAAATAGAGCTGGAAAACAAAATGACAGCGCACAAATCACCTTTAGATCGCATTGAGAAGAATATACAGGTGTGCATGGATTTAATTTCAACACTGGAGGAACAGAAGACGGAGCTGAAGAGGTATAGAGAAGAAAAAACATCAAAGCAGAGAAAGAGGGAGAGAGAGGAGGGAGAGAACAGGACAAAATTTCAGAAAGTAAAAGACAGCTTGCACTGGAACAAACAGAACCAAACAAAGCCTCATTTAGAGTCAAAAACAGAGTTAGTAAACAAAAAGAAAGCGCACACATCACATTTAGACAGCATTGAGAAAAATATACAGGAATGTATGGATATGATTTCAATAATGGAAGACGGGAAGAAAAATGACACCAAATCAAAGAAGCATTGAGTTTTCATGGCAGTCTGACAGCAAGAGACAAGAAACCGAATCAGTAAAAGGAACAGTCATTATGTACAATGGTGCCATTTGTGGACCCATTATTAATATTTTTCAGTCACTCTATGCCACTTTAACCTACTGTAATTCAGTCTGACCAAGAAATAAGTGCAGCTCTCAAACAGTCCAGTATGTGGAGCACTGAGAACATGACAGAGTAGTTTCTTGTTGTCCATCCTGCAATTGCTCAGCTATTAGTTATAATACATATTTTGTTTGTCTTGTCTGGAACGAGTCTTAATGAGCCATAACTACACAATGCCTCACATATTCCCGATTTTTGGATATGATTTTTTCATTTGTTTTACATTTCTGAGGAAACTTTCTTAAGTCTATAGTTGTGTCTTGGTGGTTTTATTCAGATTTTTAAAAAAATTTGGAATAAGGTTTAACCAATAAAAGAGTTTTTAATGTTTTGGTGGGAAACAGGTTTCCTAATATTTGGTTTTGTATAAAAGTAAATCCTCAATTATACATATTCTTTCAATGGCCATGCAGATTTTATTTCAATCAGACAATAAAAAGGAAAAGCTTAGAAACTACTTCAAATCCCACAGCATTCTTTTTTTCATTTCAAAGGTATTTCACATTTTTAGTACAATATCTTATTTCAGACAAAGTCAGTCAGTTTTACATGGAGACAGATTTAAGAATAGAATCAACAGGATCTTCTCTGTTATCCTTAGTTTGTCAACAAATGAACTTTTAATGGGACTAAATCTGGACTAAGGAAAGGAAACACTTTGTTTTGAAAAGCATGAACGTCCAAAACATTATTTCTTTCATTGATGTTCAGAATCTATTTGACCTGTAGGTGGCAGGTCTGGGTTAGTTTAGCCACAAATAAAGTATCTGCTTATTTCAGTTCTGTCTCAGGCTTATAAAACAAGATAAAACATGCATTCTATAACAGTTTCTACATTCAATGATAGTATTATTTTAGATTAATTGACCTTTTTGTCCGACGTCAAACTTGAATGAAAAGTTCACCACAAATATTCTGATAGTGGTTACAGCAGCTCTGTCTGAGCGTATGAACATGCAGAGTATGAAAAAATGGCCTGTTACACCTCAACTAAACCTCTGTGTAACAAAAATAAACTTCTACTGTGAGACAGACTGAATTCTCTGTGAACATCTCTCTGCGTGTTAATCTCCTAAAAGTAGAACTGCATTAAAGACATCTAATTGTTGTGGGCTAAAACCAAACATGATATACATAAACACTCTGAGCATCAGGTTTTGAGGATCACAAAGATAATTTCTTTTGTTTTATTTTGGAATGTGCATTATATTCAGCAAAGCTTGACAAACAGAAAATGCACAAAACAAAGAACAGAAACAGGGGCTGATGAAGAAGAAATGAAAACAAGCTTTGGCTCATTTCTTATGTACTTCAGAAGAATTTCCTCAAGTTTTATAGATAAGAAACTGATCATGCACAGTTTCACAGACGGTTCCTTCTCAGTCCGTCAGCTTTTCTGCTCCCTGATATCTGTAGAAAAGAGAAGTTATTAACTCTTCACAGCTTTCAATATATATTCAAAAGATGCTGTTGCTCTTACATAAACATGTTCCCTGTTACTTCATACATTGGTTTTGAGTTCTCTTCAAACTTTGTTGAAACGTTACGCAGACGACATCTGAGTTTGTCTGTTATCAAAATTTACTTAGTTGTAACTGACTTAAAGAAACACACAGCTGATTTAAACAAAAGTATTTATCCCACTTCATTGATAGTGTACTTTCTAAAGAAGAAATCTAATGACTTCAAATGCAAAAAGTTCAATTTGAATCTGAGTATTATGGTAAGTGTTACTGACAACATCATCAGCATGAACATTTTGAGTGAATTACCCGTTTTCTTCTTCCTCGCTTTTGCTTTTTTTCTACCAGGTGCAACTGCCTTTTCAGAAGCTAAAACAAAACAATAAATAGTTATATTAACTTTGTGTTTCAGTAAAAAAAAAAAATATATATATTCTCAAAATAAATGTGAAATGTAGGTGAAGAAGTTGTTAGTCGACAAAGAAGTTGAAACTGATGTTTTGTTTTTTTATATTAATGAAACTAAATTGATACTGAAACATTCAGAGCCTCTTTTTTTGTCCACCTGGATGTGTCTATATGCTTCAATGTCAGGTAATATTTCAGTAAGTACCTCTCTTTTCCTTCTTGGTTTGAATAACATCCAATTTATTCTTTTTATCTTCAGCTTGAGGACCTGCAAGATGAAAAAATTAACCAGTGATGTAATATTTAAGAAACTCCAAAACAACAACAAATAAAAAAGTGGATTTGAAATATGAGTTGTTATATATATATATATACACACATACACATATATAATCCCAAAACCTTCAAAAATTGAAATTGAATAACTCACTGTGCATATTAATGTCCATGTTTTTAATAACAGATCAGAAATATAGAAATCTGAATTGAAATACCTTTCTTTTTCTTTTTCTCTGCTCTTTTTACATCAGGTACAACTGGTGGTGCTCCAGAACCTGAGGTGTTAAATTAAGCAAACATTTACAGTTGTTTACAGTCTGACTGAAATACTATAAAACAATTACATGTTCATAAACTTTTCATTCACTGTGGAAAAGACACTGAAGCTTCTAAATCTACAGTGATTATGTGAAATGAAGAATCACAACTGACCAAATGTAGACAGGACTTCAATAACTTTAACTTTAAACTTTGACTTAAACAGAAAATGAGAAGTTGTAAAACATCTTTTCTAACTTTCCTCAACATGTTTCAGATGTTACGATAGAAATTGTGCAGTTTTTGCTTGACTGCATGAAACAAGGTCAAATACGATGAGGTCAAGTTTCTACCTCCTTTCTTTCTCGCTGTTGTTTGAGCTTCTTGTGTCTTCTTCTTTTGTTGATCTTTACGGCCTGAAATACAACAAAACAAACAAAAAAAAAGATAGAAAAAAACAGAGTCCTGGTCAAAGTGGTGCACTCCATGTTTGGAAGCTAGAGTCATTTTAAAATGAGCGTAAAACAGTGAAGACGTCAGTGACAAACCTTTTTTGTTTTTCTGTCTTGGGACATTGGCATAAACCAGCATTTCTTCAGCAGCCCCACTGTAATTTTCATAAACTGGACAACAAGAAAAACATTTCAATATTAGTTTTTAATGATGATAATTTAGACTCAGAAAGTCAAACACTGAGGAAATACTTTGTGTTTCTTTAATTGTGAAACTCACCTGGGGCAGATTCTGTTCTTGATAAAGAGTAAAAACGTCTCACTACAAAAGAAATAATAGACACAATCTCAGAGCTGCATCAAATATTTTAGCTGTAACATTAATATTACAGGGGTTTATGTTCCTGTACCTCTAGGATTCTGGCAACAGATTCCTGCGACTAACAGCAGAACCACCAAAAAGATCACAGACAACCACGTGGTGAGCTGCTGGGAACCAGAGCTGGGTGTATGGTGAGGAACAGTTGAGTCTGGTCCATTATATGCTGTTAAAATAAATGAGGAATTACTTTAAATGCCTCTTTAGTCAAGGGGCAATATGTAATAATACTGTTGTTTCTATATTTCCAGATGAAGACCATGTTTTCTCTCACCTCGGACATAAAGACGGCTTTCAGCTGATTCTCCAAATCCAGAGATGCTGCACTTGTAAAGTCCTTCATCAGACCTGGAGACGTTGCTAATGGTCATCGTGCCTTTATATTCAGTATCTTTGAAAATACCGTCTTTGTAGAAGTCAGATACAAGTCCACGGGGCTGAGACTTTTTCCTGCAGCGAAGAGTGACGGTCTGTCCTTCCCTCAGAGCAACAACAGGACTCTCCAGGATCACATCACCAGCTGGACAACAGAGAGACATTCAGTTATTAACAATAATCAATAACCAACCTTCAATATATCAAACATCATCGCCTTCTTAAACTAATGGCATGAGTCACTTTTCCAGAAAATGATAGTTTTGCCTATGTCAGCTCTTCAGGATGGTAAAATGGTCAACATGAAAAGGTGATGCTACTTTTACCTCAGTGTTCTAATGTCCTAAATCTATAGTCAGTGATGTGCAAGTTCACTCAAAAAATAAACTAGTTCAAAGTTCAGTTCACACCGATTCAAGTGAACTAGTTCAGTCCATAGTCCATATTTTTGAATTGTAAACCAAGTTCATAGACCATAAAATGACCTGTTCATGTTCATTTTTTCAGTTTTTTTAAGTGTTTTACGACTCAGACAATGTGTTTTATCGGAGAGAAAGGATTAAAAGACTTATGTATGAATGCAAAGAATGGGAACTCCTCGGTCTCGCGAACGTAACACGCAGCAGGTGTGAGTTGGTGAATGCAGTGAACACGCCGCAGCAGAGACTGAACGCAGACAGATGCACTTTATCCCAGAGGCTAGAGATGCTGTATGCCCTAAACCACCAGCTGTCATAGAAAAACTCTTTGTTGAAACTGCTTTTCTCTTTTTTTCCTGAATGGGGGTGAAGGCCGTTGTTTCCCTGCAGATTGAACAAAACTCACGTTTACGTTCCCAGATGGAAAAATGACGCCTTCAGTTTATAGTTCATAAAAATATGAACATAGTGCTCAACACTACTTTATTTGGTCCAGTTTCTTCTGTTTCCAGAAATCTTGAAAATATGACTTAGACCATTAGTTGAAGAGGGCGACCACTTGGCACATTCCCTCATAAACCAATGACAAGATGCAGGTCTGTTTACCAGTTCCCAGTTTTGGAATGGAAACAGAAGAACAGCAGGACAAGACAGGTGACAAATATAACAGGTTCACCAATAATGTAAATTATTTACATAAAGAAAAGAACAATGCATTTTTTCTCATGCAAGATATGGCCTATGCCACTTGCCATCCTTGTGTAATTGTGAACTTAACTCTACTGGGGGAATGGTTACCTTGTGATAACATAACAATAGGTGTAAAGTTTTATTTAAAACTGTGGAAATGATTGATCTGTTTTTCAAATGTTTTTGTTGACAAAACCAGGATAGCCTCATTGGAGGCAGACTGATCTAGGAAATGCACCAACATGACATTGTTGGTCCGACTCTATATCAATCATGTATCCTGTGCCGTATTTTTTTCATTTTTTTGTCTGCTTTTGGAAAGGCTGATTCGTGAATTGCTGTGGCAGGTGGTTGTTGGTGCAGCTCTGGTATAAAAGTTTAGGACGCCCTGTTTTTTTACAGGACCCAGCAAGAATTTGAACCAGGCAACATCTTGCTTTGGAGCAATTGTGAAAATTACTGCATCCTGCAACTCATTAACGCTCACTAAAGAATCCTGTCACCTCAATCACGCCTTCACCACATATTCCATAACCATCACGCTACTGCGTTGAATAGCCTTGCCACCTTCACTATATCTATAATAGTCAAGCTTTTAGTAAGAAATCATCTGAACCACAAGTAGATATAAAGAAATGAAGTAATTTTGATACATGCCGGTGACAGTGATGTTGAACGCGTCGCTTCTTTCTCCCAGTTCATTTTCACACCAGTATTCTCCACTGTGTCCTTCAAAAGCTGGATCAATCTTCAAGATTTTTGTTGAATTCACCCATCGAGTGGCCTTCAGAAAATTCTTCTTAATCACTCTCCACTCACTGGAGCCAGGAAGTTCATCACAGTTTAACTTTATGGATTCATATTCAAAGAACTGGAGTCTCTTTGGGTCGATACGAGGAAAAACAACATCTGAGAAAGATGGAAGAAAAGTTCATATTTCATTTTATCCTCTCAGTACATGAGTGATCACTTAAAACACAGCTTGTCTAAGATTTGTGGTTCAATTCTTCTTGTTTTGAATAAATAAGCAAAACTTAACTCACCTGTTTCTTGAGCAAAGCTGTGATTCTGTTCATTTAACAGGAGAACAAACACAACTGCAGAGATAAGCGACAAGACAAGTGTTCAGAAACAAACAGGAGACACAAGTTTGAGTATATACATATTCGGAAATGTTATGAATGAATGAGTAAAGATTCTTTCATTTGTTATCTGTTTTAAAGAAACAAACTCACAAAGCCCCAGGTTCAGCTCTGTCAGCTCCATGTCGTCTGCAGCTGCAGGAGCGTCAGACTGAACAAAGGCCCTGATACGTGAGGTTGTCGAGTTTCCTTTTCCTGTCCAAAGCAAGTGCTGCAGCATTTTATAGCGTGAGAGCCTTTATATGAGGCTATGGTTACCCTGCGTATAAAAAAATGTATTAATTTAGCCATTTCACAGAGACAGTGTTGCTGAGTTTAAACAGGGAACTTCAATTATCAGACAGAGAGGTGACAACAAGTGGAGCTGTGTTTGTTAAATCTGTTGTATCAGAAAGGCACGGTGGTTTTTCATGCTGTGAATGTGGTTGGATAAAGGTCAGAAAGTGCTTCAGGCCTGAGATGCACAGGAAGCATCATTCAAAACAGCCCACAGACATCACTCTCCCTCCTCTTTACTTCAAAAAAACAAAAAAAAATGAACCAAACAATCCTGAAACTAAATTGGACATTTGGTTATATTGTTCAAAAATCACTAAATTCTGCTGCATTTTGGCTTTTCCTTTACTACTTATGTTTAAAACTGGATTAAAGAGTGGAATCTTTGGAAGAACTCATCTCTTCCCTCCCAATGTTTTATAAATTAAAACCTGAAATCCATAAAACATTGACGTTGAACCATCCTACTGAAAACGTGGTGCGCAGTTTTGCTCTAAGTCCGGGGTCACTCAGAGAAACAAACCCATTTTATTATAGCTGTCAGTTCTTAAATGTTGGTTTGCCATTGTCTTCATCTCTGTGGTTTCCACTCTGTTGAAAAAGGCCTTTGTGCACAAGTTTGTGGTGTTTCATTAAAGTCACCTGGCCTGTTGTGGATGCTTCAGAGATTTCAGTCATTTTTACAGACAAATGAAGACATATCAACCCTAAATTCCCAATAATCCTGCTTAACCTTGATCCCTGTCATACAAACATACATCAAACTTAGACCCTTACAAAGAAAAATCAGTTGCTCAGTCTCCAGGGACTTTGTCTAGAAACCAAAAAGTCCCTGAAACCAGTGTTAAAGTCTGGTCTGGTTGCTGTAGAGGTGTCGGTTAACTTTATTGATATTACTTAAAACGGGCCATGACTGCTGATACCAAACAGTTGCATGTCCAGGGTCCTGTCCTGAGTGTGAAGACTAATAACTTATATCTGTCATCTTTCTCTACTGCAACCTCTCCCATCATGTACTTCTTTGATTTTTAATGTGATCATATCTTTCATGATGCTGTGACCTCTCAAGTAAACTTGGTCCTTCCTATCCCTCCAGGCACTGACGCCTTTTTATCACCCTAATGCAACATTTTTATCTCTGCTGACTGCTGCCACCCTGAGGTGACAGAAAGCAACTGCACCACAGGCCCTCAGATACCTTCCCCAAAGTCAATTGCAGGACTTCAGACTCATAGCTAAGATAGCAAGATGCTAACAAAAAGGTGAGAGCTTCTCTACAGCCTAACTCTCAGCTGGTGTCAGCTCTCCATCATACAGTGAACAGTTGTGGATCTGATTGGAAAAAGAACTTTTGGTAGTTACTGTTGGAAATTTGCAGTTTGGAAATGAGTCCATAACTTGCTCATGGATACAATAGTAGGCCAAACAAGGACGAGAGTTTTTATATTTTTACTGAAGGACTTTGGATTCCTGATAAGAATATAACGGACAAGTTCCTTTTATTGTTCACAAAGTTGATAAAGTCACCATCAAACCTTTAGAACTGTTGCCAACAGTTCAGAATTCCAGTTTCGTTTTTACGTTAGTTTTATGGTTTTATTAGCACATCCTGTTTTTTTCCATTGTTGCTTGGATTAAAAAGCTGATTGCAGCTGAAGATATTTTTATTATAATCAGTCAGATTTTTGAAATACTCGAAGTTGAAGAATTCAACTTTTAATTGATGTTTAAGTTGTGAAAACTAAAAGGAAAATGTGAAATGTTGATGTTCTTTGCTCTGATAGGGCATTATTTGATAACACACACACACACACATTGACAATGTATCTCAACTTTCATTTTTTTATCAGACAGTGGATAAAAGTGGCTCACATTTTACAATACAGAAAATAAGTATCAACTGTTCCTACCAAAACTGAAGTACATAACCAGCATTGCAAGGTACCTGACTTTAAAAAAAAGTGAAAGTCAGGACTTCAAAATAGAACCGTAGAGACAGTGTGGTTTTTCTGCATAGCGTGTCAGGGTCAGCAGCTCAGTCAACATAGCAATGATAGAAATAGATAAGTACAGATATGGTGTGGTTAGTAAACACATTAAATAGCTTGGGCTTACATTCATACTTTTTGCCCCTGTCTCAGCCAAAAACTTTTCATACACACAAGCAGATAAGTCAGATGTCTCACACTCCAACTGTATGATTCTGTAAACCCCAGAAACTACAGTGCAAGAAAAATTGCTTGAATAGACCAGTGTTGCTTTGTCTGTCTCAGACATAGTGTCATGTTTTTGACCAACCACAGCGAGTGTATTTAAAAACCTGCTGCAGCTCTATCGTTTAAACATCTGTGAGAACAGACAAATGAAAGTGTGTGGTTTAACTGTTCCTCTCTAAAAATAACACTAACCAACAGAATATACTCTGTGAGACAAACATCAGCAGAGGCCCTGAGGTGAAAGATCATATGAACCATTTCAGTCCAAAATAGCTGCACGCGTTTCAAGTAAGCAAAAATAAATGAATTATTTATTTATTTTAAGTTTTGTTCTTGGGCTTTGTACACCTTTATTTGGAGAGAACAGGATAGTGGATGGAGCAGGACACAAATTGACAACAGGGCAACGGCATGCAGGACCAACAACTTTATTAGACCATCTACCACAAAACCATCTAGAATCATGAAAAGCTTAAATTCGAGCACCGTCTTCCTCAAGGAGCTCTCTCTGCTTCACCAGTTTGAACTGAACAGAGGAATTTCAAACTGAAATTTAAAACTTGAACCAGCACACTTGACCTCTCTGTGAAGTCAGAAATTAATCAAAAACAACATACAGCCGCAAAAAAACAAAGAAAGATAAAAAAAAAATGCTGTTCCAGATTGCAAGTAACTAACTGTAATTTGGCATTCAAAAGTAACAATATGCTCATTTTTCTCTGCTTTTCTGTGAAACATTTCTTAGAAAATCCATCAATACCAACAATATTTACATGGAAGCAACAACAACAAAAAAAAACATTATGAAATATTTTGGGTCGACGATGAAAAACTTTTCATTTAGCAGAGTGGTGGTCCTATACATTTGTGAGGTACTATACATATAGGCATATATGGGTGTGTGTGTGTGTGTGTGTGTGTGTGTGTGTGTGTGTGTGTGTGTGTGTAAAATGTCATAGCTAAGGGTGACAGTGAATAACCCTAAGACCCTATGTGTAACAGTAACTATATGTTCTGTATTTTTCTGTAACATCCTTTCAGTTGTGGGAATCTGACCATCTGGAATAAAAATGACAGGCATGTTATTTTGATGCATTTTCATAAGTAAAAGGTCAACATTTTTGATTCTCTTTTTTTCTACTGTTTAAAACATAATGTAAGCATGAGATACCTTTTGTAAGCAGTGGCAGGTGAAATTACAAAAACTCTTTCAGATTATTATACGTTTGTAGCAGATTTATCATTACCTGATGGGAGAATAGACAACTTCTCCAAAACTCTGCTTAACATCTGCTGTCACAGTTGTGTCTGCTGAGCACTTGGATGAATCTTGTTCTGCATGAAACAAAAAAGAAAAAAAAATATACAGCTTTTTTATTTATTTTTTATTTTTTGTTGTTGTCCCAGTTGCAGGACTGCTGTGTATTCAGAAACTCATTTCCAGTTTTGAGAGGACATAGTTATGCTTTCTGCTTTGTTTCTGTACTGCACTTTTCAAAATGCACATTACCTCTATTTTTTTGAAATTTTGCAACAACAGCATATGTTGCTGTGCTTGCTTCAGGAGCGCTGGCCTCTGCCGAAGCTGAAATCAAAATTTTGAAAAAGATAAAAATTTTGCACATTAAAATGTAGAAAATCAATAAATAACAAAACATTTAATGGTCAGTTAAATCACAAGTATCTTTGCCAGAACTTTTAAAAGAAAATATTAAACATCAGAACTGAAAATCCTCATTGTTTTGTGAAAAATATCTGCTCACTTTAATTCCAGTAATGTTTTAAACAGTGGTTAAAAGGAAATGTTTACTATCATGTATCATCAGTTGTACCTTGAAAAACATTCTTATTGTTTGTGAACCAGGAATCCAGTTTCTAGTATTTGAGAGTGAAATGAAGTCAAAACTTTTCTGACAGGATAGTTCAGCTGCTTAACGGTGAAAGGTCTTATCTTTTGTTAGAAGTCAGGACCGCAGGCTGGCCAGTTTTGCTCCAGTACTCCTCTACTACAGAGCCATACTGTTGTGATTTTTGTGATGATGCCATACGTGGTTTATCTTTGCCTACTTAAATCTGTCATCATTGTCTAAATGGCAGCATATGTTGCTGCTAAACCTGTAGATATTGTTCAGCACTGACGGAACGACTTTATCAGTAGGTTTGATGACCTCCTAATACTTACTTGATGATGTTTGTATTTGAAAATCCATATATCTATGCTTAGTTCAAGAGAACACCTGAATTGTGAAGGTGATGTGGCTGACAGTAAGCTTGTGGGTAAAGACTTACCAGAATCTTTCTCTGGTGTGCTTGTTTCTGGTGAAAAGCAGCCCACTACAAATGTTTACAACACAACTTTGTTACACAAATATATCACATTACCATCCGTCACATAATTCCCATAGTGCCTGGTCTACATCAATGACACACCGGGTACTTTACAGGGTCTTTACTTATTAACTTTGTAAATATGAACGTCACAAAGATAAATGTTACCTCTGAGCTTATGAAGAAGGCCAACCACCAAAATCAGTCCAGCAAAAAATAAAATGCTCAAAACAACTGGTAAAAAGATGGAGTAATGAGGAGAGATATCAGATGGAGGAAACTTGGGACCAGATGGCTCTTTAGTCTCTGTTACTGGTGAAAAAAGATGAACGTAGCATCATTGCACAAAAATTATGTTGTAACATGTTTGTTTTGTTTTTTGTTTTTTTCTGCCCTTTGCCCAAACAACATCTTTGTTTCAGCGCAAAGGTGAACATGCAAGTCCAGTGGTTCCCAACCTTTTCCAACTCAGGGCCCACTTTAAACGACCCATTAAATAGTGAGGCTTTATAATGCCGTATTAGAGCCCAATTTGTAACAAAGACCTGAAATATTATTAAAAACAATGCAGCAATGAAAGTCTAATGCAACCAAGCTATAAGTTATTGGAATATTTCAGTCTGGACTTTACTTGTATATCAACTAGAACTACTATTAACTGTGCCTGTTTTTATTGTCAAAGAATATATTGTGTAATTAAGTTTACTGAAAAGGTATCTTTCAACGTTTGTCTCTTCTCTTGGTCTTTTATTTTGAAATCCAGTTAAGAAAGTCTCACCTGTGACGGACAGCCAGCTCTCTGGTGATTCTCCTGCTCCAGAAATGCTGCACTTGTAGAATCCTTCATCAGATTTGGAGACGTTGTTGATTGTATGGGTTCCATCATATCCAGTTGTAATGTAGTTGCCATCTTTGTAGAAATCAGCCGTCAGGTGTGGTTCGCTCGTTCTCTCTCTGCAACTTACTCTCATGCTGTCACCCTCAGTCGTAGGAACACTGGAACTCTCAAGGATCACTTCACCTGCTGGAAATGATAACACAAATATATTTGGGTTGAAATTTTTACTTACATTATGACATAAAAGCATATAAATTTGATGTATTGGATATTTTGTTAATTTGCTATAGCTGTTGGTTTTATACCCATTTCCAATATTTCAAGTGTTCCAAACTTTGAAACAAACATTGTTTCCCAGAGTCAAGAATTTGGATGGCCTTTTTTAGTGAACCCCTATATTATAATTCATACCAGTGACTGTGATGTTGATGCTGGAGCTTCTGTCCCCCTCCTCATTTTCACACCAGTATTCTCCAGTATGAGATGCATACGCTGGGTTAATCGTAATGAATCCTGTTGATATTTCCCCCTTGGTCGTTTCTGTTCCATTTTCTTTCAGATTCCACTTTAATGTCCATTCAGATGAGAAATCTGACGTCTCACAATGAATAGAGATGGTGTCATATTCAAAAAACTGCAAACTGCTTGGATCAACACGAACCATGGCTGTGATACAGAGATAGAGATAAAGGTCAGTTAGACTATATAAAAATACATATGAACCAGTTTACTGAAATAATGCTATTGTATAACTAATAACAACTACACTGTAACTAAGCTATGAATAAAATCAAAACTACATACCTGTTTTATATGCTTTGCAAACATTTTGAATTCGTAACCCAAACAGCAGGAACACAATTATTGCTGAGGGGAAAAGAATAACTTGAGTTTTGTTAACTTCCTTTGTGTTTTCCTCATCATATGAAATGCCATTGACAAAATATTCTAGTTCTCTTTAAATCCATGACGCCAAAGACGACAAAAACTTTAACAGACCACACTAGTACCCATAGCTTTGCATTTATTTTGAATATGGTATGCATATAGCATTTCAATCGCATTATATTTTATTATAATGTAGAGGCTAAAATAGACTCACACAGTCTGGTGCAGAGCGCGCTAACCTCCATTTCGTGTTCCTGCAGAAAGCTGAATGAACAACACACTAAAACTCAACACCGTTGTGAAGCTAAGACAGTCCTCTTTCTCTTGATGACCCAAAATAGACACTGTTACTAGCAGACAGAACTAGTCTCTATACTTGAGTGTGTGTGTGTGGGTGGGTGGGGTATCTTCATTTGTCTTTATTCATACGAATCAGTTTAGTACTACAATCAGACTGACAGACAGTTAGACACATACATACATACATAGATACATAGATACTGTTCATTTTTTATACACACACACTGATTACAAGCTTATAAATAAACCACCAGAATTGTGTAAACTTCTTAACAGGATCATTTTTGAAGTTTCCGTCATCATTATGATTTAAAAAGAGTAAACTAATTTTTTTTCAATAAACATCTTCACCCAACCACTAACCATGAGTGATGATGATAAGTGTTATCATTCATATTTTCTGAGAAAAGGCCAAAAAATCAGAAATTCTGCTGGAAGGTGTAAACTTTTGGGCACAGCTGTATGCTGAATGTAAAGTCAGAAACAAGGAAAACAAACCTTCAAACCTTTGAGCCTTGAGCATGCGCATGTGAAGGAAGCTCTCTTCTGCCCTCTACTGTAAATCCTTTGCTGTTTTAAGAGCATGGCTAAAAATGTACAGCAATAACTGGTGATCATTCAAATGTTCAAGCGCAGAAAGTTTACACTATTTGGAGAGTGAAGACAGTTGTCACACATGCTAGTACTTTGCTGATGACAAGTAAACAATACAATAACTATAATCACTGTGTACAAAACTGTTCTGATTTTTAAGTCCGCCTTCCAACTTTGTGTGTGACTTTTTAGTCTTCAAAAAGAATGTCTGAAAAACAAAAGTGCACTAATAAGCATAAATAGTTACAGTCGTTTTTGTTTTTTTTCATATTTGGTACACCTTGAAAAAATTGAAGTTATAAGGCAACCAGTGAAGCACACACACACCCTTACTTATCTAGCAACAGTTGGAGTTTTTTTTATTGCACTTTGTTTGACCTCAAATGATGGTGAATCAGTAATCAGATTCAGATACAAAGCTCAGGTGTGAAGCTGAGGCACATGCACAGTGAACACTGCAGTGAAAGAACCACTTGGCTACTGGATAGGCCAACTGTCGCAGCTGCATTCTCAGGTATGTGACTTTTGAAACAGATTTCAATGCAATAAAAATTGGTAAGATATATGCTTTTCAAGTCTTATTGCTCATCTGTCATAAAAATTAAATTGTAATACGATGCTTCAGTCCACCATTTAAAAAAATATATGACTAAATTATATTTCTTGTCTGTGCTTTGCTGTTTCAGATGCTTTTCAATGCCAAAGATTGAACCATTGTTGGCTATCTTCATCTATGCTATAATGTCTTTAGTGTGTAGACATATGAGTGAGTAACTACTTCATTTAATTTTTAAAACATTGGTTTCAGAACAGTGACCTTCTACACAAATAACCTCAAACATACTGAGTCTGAATCAGTTTTTAGCAGTGAGCTCAAACAGTGATTACCCATGATTGTGTGTGTGTGTGTGTGTGTGTGTGTGTGTGTGTGTGTGTGTGTGTGTGTGTGTGTGGGTGTGCATTTGTCTAACATTTGGAAAGGATGACTTTCAAGTTTCTTTTCAATAACGTACAATAAAATAATATGAAATTACATGCAATAACGTATACATTATATTAACGAATTTAAAATACAGGTAATTTGTTCTTTTTTCACTCTTTGTGATTTCAGCTGAAATTCTAACGTTTAGCCCAAACTGTACCTTCAAAATTGTAGGTGGTGCTGCTGTTGCAATCCTCTTCCTTTTTTCTTCATGGATTTGGAAACAACAAGAAAAAAGTAAGTTGATAATGAACTCATACCAAAAACGTTTGATAATTTTGTATTTGTTCCTTCAAATATTTTTTTCTTTTTTTCCTTTACTTTTCTTTGTCAAATGGTTGAACATTTCCTCTGAGAAGTAAAGAAGAAGATTGAATCTTTGGATTCCACCATAACAGACCTTCAGAAAAAATTAGGAGAAACAGCGAAAGAGAGGGACGTCGTGCAGCAGCATAAACTGGTGGACCTTGCATTCAACAGTGTCAAGAAGATACTGGACAACCATAGATTGCTTGCAAAACTGGACCTTGAAAGTGTGCAGAGGAAGCTAGAGGAGTTCAAAGAGAAACTTCAGAGCTTAGAAAGTGTTACTGAAAAAACTGAAGAATACTTAAATGAAAAAAAAAAGCTAATGGATGAAAAATGGAAACTAGAAACAAACATTAAAGAACTGCGGGCACTTCTACGGGACACAGACACCCTGCTACAGAGTTTGACAGAGAGCGATTTTGAATCTGAACTTAGCTCAGGAGCCAAATGATGAACTCAGTGAGTAAGAGAGAGAGAAGAAAAGGTTACGTTTATGGTGGCTCATTGGTTTTTAAGTTTAACTACCTTGATATGGCAATTTCTGGAAGCATTCATTTGTTTGTTTTCTCCATCATGACAGAGTTGTAAAGAAATGTTTTTCTAAATGTGTACCTGTGAATTCTTGTCAAACCACAGTTGTGTTTTATTAAATAGAATCTAAGAAACATGTCTTAAAGTCTGCTCGTAGTTTCAGTTTGTATGTAGACCATTCAAATTTTACTTGCGTTTTGGGGGAAAAGAAGTAAAATTATGCCTAAGTGACACAGCAAACAATACAACAATGGTGACTGACCAAAAACAGAAACATTTTTGTGAGGTAAACTTTTGAAAGAGGCATGTGTACATTTTTCTGCATTGTTGTATCCCATGAAGTGAATGTGATTACAAAATAAAGACTGAAAATCCAATCTCAATATTGTCACTGCCTTAAATGTCCCTTCATTGTATCACATGTATTTTCAATTTATTAAGTAAATACTTTTTAACCATGTATGAGTTAACACAAAAGTCAACTTTACTCACAAAAGCAAACTGTTAAAAAAAACAGGTGAACAAATATGTCTAAACATGGTAACAGAACATTTTATAAAATGCAAATGAGTGTAAAACAGTACTGTTTACTTATGCTATTTTGCTGTGAGCTGTGCATCCCAAACTTTCAAGAAATAAAAGCAGCATTAGAACAATGTTAATGTTCCTAACCTGCATAGCTGTTCAGTTGCTGCCGGTTTGTTCAGCTTCTTAAGTCACAATGAACTTTATCTCTACTAAATTTGAGAAAATAAAATGGTTTAGTAGCTCCGGGAAAAGAACATTTACGACATGTGTGAGGCCGTTGTGCAGCTGGTTCATTGTATAATTTCATCATAAAATTTCATTCTATGATATACATGCACTCTGTTATCAACGGAGCACACCTTTGTTGGAAGAATTGTTGGATCACAGTACTTACCTGTCTTAGAGTGAGAACTTTGACAACTGAAGAGAAAGAAACAATTCTTGGTGAGTAGGCTCCTTCATTATATTCTTGTTTATTTTGTAAATGTAATTTTCTTATGATTGTTTTACATGACTTTGACAGAATAACATAAGAAGAACATTGACTTTCAGGTCTGTTATCCTAAATGACTTTCTGACAGTTTGAAAGTTATAGAGGACAAAGTATCCATTCTGATTCAGAAGAAATCAAATTCCTCACACACTATCTTACTGTGGCTGTCATATTTCTTTAACCGTGAATCAATTTTTGACAAAAATGGTTGATCAATACTTCAGAATGATTCTTGTTTAACGTACCATTATTGCAGTTTTGAGAGAATTGTTTGAGAACACTTCTTGATCTGATAATACCATAACTATTGTTTATAGAATACCATGATGTTTCACCAGAGGAAGCACAAGATAACGTTTTTCCTGGTATTTGTTGCATTGTTCTGTTGTGGAGGTAATGTACTGTAAATTGAGCATACTCGTGACAACAAATTTTACTTCAGACAAAAAGCATAGTGCTATTTCAAAAATATTTGTGTAATGTCAGAGCATCATTATTTGTTTGTGTTTAATGCATTTCTTAATAGTTCATATGGCACCTACATGTCTCTTGATTCATACAAAAATATGTACAAATGATCAGAAATGCACTTTTTTCATTTTTCCTCAATTTTAGTATCCACAAATACAACTGGATCTCTTCAAACTTCCAACCAAGACAAAAGAGGTACTGCTGCTTTATTTTAACTGATTATCTTATAACTGTTTGTTTTGATTTCAAAATGTCATTTAACATTGTTCCAACTGTACAGTCTCTGTATCTGACGTGTAAATGGGTAAATAAGCATTTGTTGTAAACTGCCTAGTTTTGGCTGAAATAAAACCTTTTTTTTTTTTTTTTTGGTCTGAGTATGTTTATATTTGAGTTTTTCCCTTTCAATGCTTTGTTTGTGTTTACTTGTTTCAGTTGGTTGGATTTCCAATTGGGCTCAAAGCCTCGCCGATGCTGGTATCAGCGGTGGGATCGTTGCTGTTGTTGTCGGTGGGATCGTTGCTTCGTGCCTTTATTTTGCTTATTCAAAGCTAAACACATGTAAGTCTAAAATAGATTCTATCCTTTTCTAAATTATCACTATCAAAAAAATATGTCATTATTGGATACGTAAAGGGTAAAATAGCTATCACTTAAAACTTGGTGCTCATTTATCAATGTAAAACAATTTCTTTTAAAGTTATTTTCCAACCCAAAAGTTGTAATATCTAATCATGGCATTCTGTTGATTTAATGCAAAGGTACTTTTAGAGAAGAAATTCATGCAATAGTTCATGTATTCATCAACTTTTTATGAAACGTTTTATTGGCAATTCACCAAGCAATGAAATTTTGTGAATTTTTTTAGGGCTTAAGGAAAAAGTCCAAGAAGACCTTGATACTGTAGGACGCATGATGAGTGAATTTGCAGAGGTGCAGACAGGACTGGAGCGCCACAGAGAAGACACCAGAACAAATTTGCAGGAGGCTGAAGAAAAGCTTCGGTCTGTTGAAGAGTTAATACGTCAAGTCGAGGTAGAGGAGGCCACAGAGAAAACAGAGGCATACATCAAAAAGAAAAAGGGTCTATATGACATTAAATGGGCACGAGAGCAGAAAATTAAACAATTCAAGAAACAGCTTTTCGACATAGACAAAATGCTGCAGACTATAGATGGGCTGATTTCAAGAATGATAAAACATATCCAAAGAAAACCTGATGAGTCTGGAGACACTAGAGACATGAGTTCAGCTTCTTCACCCAACTGAAAACTCTTTTTGAGTTAACATGAGGCTTTCAACACAAACATAACTGCTTTTCTTTGGTAAACGCACAGTTTTTTTCCTAATCAACAACCGTCCTTTTGAGATTTTATCAACCTTGGAATCAAAACTCAACCGATCTCTTAACTATAATTTTCTGAAAAGCTCAGTAACCTTCAGATTCTTTTTAATATCTCAAGCAGCTAAATGTAATACAAAATAAAACAGTTTGTGTTGGCATGCAGATATTATGGTCGAATTAATTTGTCTCTGTCAAGGTCATAAAGCTAAAATGACAAATTTTGTTGTATGTGTTGTGTTGTATGTCATTCTTGACTAGACTCTGATTACTCAGAGACTTCAGTGTTGTGGCTAAAATTTGGGAAAAGAAGCGTGAATTCAGTTTGAAATTTCTATCTCATGGTCAAAATTGTTTAGTGTAAAGAACTTACAGAAGAAAACAGTTTGATACCCACAATTCAGTTTGCTGTGTCTGATCTCCTGGAATTTATGTTTTTGACTTTGAGGCCTTTGCACACTCAGTCTATTTTCATCCATAATTGGCACATGCTAAGAAATAAATTCAACCTCATGTGATGTCAAACGTTTGCACACTAATGCCAACACTTAAGTCATAAGTGTTTTAGAACGGGTACAAATTTCTGCATTTTTTTGGTTCCATCCATGAGGATTGCTTGACTGTTTAAGAGACACTAAAGGCTCATACCTTCATATTTTCTGACAAATTTTCTGTAATTTCTGGCTGTGTTTGAATAATAAAATGAATACTTGTGTATGTGTGTGTACGTCTACCGCAAACTGATGCAAGCAGCTGCTCAGGATCAATTACTTGGTCACTGCTTGATGAATCTATTCTATCAGACTATGAATATTTGGACTAAATAGAAAAATAAACACAATGAATTCAGTATGCAAGGTGTCTTTGTGTGACTTTTTGTCCTAATTATGGATCAAAAAAATGTATCCAAAAATCCCAGACTCAGTGTGTACAGTGACTGTAGGTCTAAGAAAGTTTTGTTGATGCTTTTGTAATGAATACATGAGGAAATACCAGACGGGATAAGCAGCATAGATCATTGATTTGGTCTTAAGTATGAAAAGTATCAAAATATACAAAATCTTTGGAGATTAGTCTCCACTGGAATGTCCTCACTTACTGCAAAGTGCAGAAAAGCTAAGTACAGGATAGAAAACCATTTTGTGTATGTATTTTTCGAAGTTCACAGTTTGATTTTCCTCAAAACTTTCAAAAAAATAAAGTTATCAAAGTCATTTTGAAACCATGCAACAGTTGTGTGCCCAACAGCACACAATAAAGTAATAAAAAATTTTATGACTGGGGCCAAAGTTCATACCATATGAATAACGATCATTGTCCACACAGCTTCACTATCAGACAACCGTCACACAGTTTTCCTCTTACTGGTAAGCTCAATTCATTTACTATTTAATATAAGAAATAGCTTTTTTTGAAAGTACATGTGTTTTTGATCTTCAAAAGATAATGGACGCTGTTTATTTCATACCTGTGACTCTCAAACCATCAAAGTAGATATACAGAAGTTTGCAGGTTAGCTGCAGTTTGAGTTGATTCAAGTTCAACAGTTCATAGAAATGCTTGACAGTCAGTCCTAGTCACAATTCTATAATTGCTAAGACATATGAAAAAAAATAAAGAAAGTCAAATTTAATTGGGCTCTTTGAAAGTTTCTTTACTTTCCATTCTCTATTTTATTTTAACTACGTTGAATTACGCTAAAGAGTAGTGTTCTGTGTCGAAAGTTAACCTATTACAACAAAAGTTAATGTAGTTATTTGCGCATCTTGCTTCCTAAAATCGCTTGTCAGGTAGTGCTGTAAGAGTCCATCTTCTTATCTCAAGTCACAAAATCAGTCTTCTGTGGGTTTGGCCTCGACTAAAATGGCGGTCAGTTCTCTCTCTGGTCAAGTCTTGCGCTCACTACAATTTCTGTTACACAACCCTTATTTCCTAAGAGATGAGCACGAATGGGCTACATACGTAGCAAAACATTGAGAAGACTTTTTCCCCACTTACTCTCACTGATTACTGGTTTTCTTAAAACTACACAACTGTTTAATCCTAATCCCTTGAGTTCCCTTGAATGTGTGGAAATGCTCTTAGTTTCACTATTTAACATAGCCCTGATTTCTACTGTTGTTTTTCTCCCATTCGATTTTGCTAAAGATCAAAAAAATACCAATCACGATCATTTGAGATTTCTCTTTTGGACCACATTTCTTTTGCCTGGTTGGATACAGGTGGTGACTTTTTTGGCCAGGAAGTGCATTTTCCATTGTTTTGTACTTTTTTTTATATTTGTTTTCCAGAGCCCCAGGATGCACAGGCTAAGAGAAAAAGCTGTTTTTATCCAGGAGTTTGTTGTCCTGCTCCTTGTTCTTTGTACTGAAGGTAAAACAAAAATGGATAAAAAATCCAAGCATTCTTAATTTGTTCATTTAATGTTTGTTATATGCAATAAGTTTCATGGATTCTGAGGTCTGATGTCTCTTCACTAGAAGGGTATAAAATCGATCTATCTAATCTCAGGTCAGCGTTTGAGTACAACCTTGTCTGAAGTGGCGTTGGTTGATGAAACCGTCCTCCTGCCATGTCGTCTGGAGCCTGCAGCAGATGCTGTTTCCATGATTGTGGAGTGGGGGAGACCTGACCTGAAACCCAGATTTATCCATGTGTGGCATGAAGGTCAAAACCTTTTGGCAAACCAAAACCCATCTTACAAAAACAGAACATCACTGTCTGTCGACAAACTGAAGCAGGGAGATCTGTCACTGACACTGTTTAAGGCGAAACTCTCTGACAGTGGAACGTACAGATGCTTCATTCCCAAACTGAACAGAGAATCAACTGTAAAACTTGTTGTTGGTAAGCACATTTTCAATTCAACACATCTTTGAAAAGTCCAGATCTTAACTTACATTTTTACTCATTTTTCCTTAAATTGATCCCTTCTCATACCCATGGTCATTTCTGATGCCGGACTGACTATACAAGTTAGTTTTACTTTGTTGTGTTTATTGTTCTCTCTTGTCCCCAGGTGCGGTATCTTCACCTTTCATTTCAGGAATCAACATAAGCAACAGTATTACGGTTCTACAGTGTGAGTCCAAAGGCTGGTTTCCACAGCCTGAAGTGTTGTGGTTGGACGGTAAAGGAAACCTTCTCTCTGCTGGACCAACAGAGAGTCTTAAAGGTGCTGATGGTCTCTTTACTGTCAGCAGCAGTCTGACTGTAGAGAAAACAGACGGGGACAGCTTCACATGTAGAGTCCATCAGAAGAACATCGACCAGACCAGATATACCATCATTCAGGTTACAGGTTAGACAGTTTCTCTAAATTTGTATAAACACTTACTGAACTTTAATTGTTTTGATAACAAACCTCTGTGTTGCAGGATCTAAGGATTCAGAAGAATGTCCCTCATGTTCTGCAGCTCACATCAGCATTGCCTTAGTTATTATCTTCATCTGTGCTGCAGCCATTTTCTTAATAGTGTGGAAATACAAACAAAACAAAAGAGGTCAGTGGTGAATACATTTGAACAACTTCAAAAATTCTATTCTCAAATCATTTAAAGTCTGTTAGTTTGTGTTTAACTCTGTGTCTTTCTTTTACATTCACACAGGGACTATGATGAAACTTCAGCGTGAAAATGAAGCTCTGCGACAAAGAGAGCAGTTACTGACAAACATGGAGCACAAAGGGGAAACAGAAGAGACAAAGACAGAAAGGAAAGAACAATTACAGAAGGAAGAGCAGAGAAAGAAAAACTTTGAACTAGTCGTTAAAGCACTGAGGACACAAACACAGGAACTGGAAAAACTGTATGAGGGACTGAGAGAAGAAGTCCAAGGAATGGAAAAAAATAAATTAGACACTGAGAAACAGGTTGAGTTAGTTGAGAAAGAAACAAAAAGTGCCAAAGCAAAAGGATTCATTAAACTAAAAGAGATCATATTTAGACATATAGAAAATGAAAGAAAAGGGAATATTGAGAAACTGTCACTGGAGTCAGAGCAATTAGTAATTCGAGCAAATAATATACTAAAGGAACTGAAAATGGACTCATTGGACAACCAGGAGAATGTCAGTTCCTGATTAGAGAAAATAAAATACAAAGCTAATATTCAGAGAAAGTTCCTTTGAGTGTAACATGACATCAAATATTCAGGTTATTTCCCCAGTGTATAATGATATGTTAAAGCCACAGAAACCTTTTGAAGACTTGAAATGAAGTCTTTTTTTGTTTCTTTTACTTTTGTAATCTTAAATATGATAATTCTGTTTTTTATAATGTTTCATGTCCTTGAGTAATCTCTGATTGTACAACAGCAAAAAAAGAAGCAGTAGCTGCTGTTTTCTAATAGATGAAAGATTATCAATGCCTGGACTCATGACTGAAGTTATTTTTATTCATTGCTATTGCCCTTTAGATATGTTTAGTGTGTTCTTTTTACGGTTTCCAGCTGTTTATTCAAGTTTTGTACATGTCTCAGAATAAAAAATTACATGGGTCAATCATGTGTTTCACCAATTTAGATTTTTCAGGTGATTCTCCAGAACCAGAAATGCTGCACTTGTTGAGTCTTTCATCAGACTTGGAGACTATCAGCCTCATTCACAAACAGTTCGTATTTCTAAATTTGTGCTTAAATCGTGCACATGAATGTTTGACACACGAATCCAGGAATATTTTCTGACTTGAGTTTATTCTTACTTTGTGAACAAATTTAGACACCCCCCCCCAGACCATGTGTACACACAAATAAAGAAAGATCAGCTTTCTAAGAAACTTAAAACACATTTTCTTTTAACTAAAAACATGACATATTTTTTATCTACTTTCAGTAAGCGAAATAAAAGTGAGTCAGTAAAAAAATCCAATTTGACCAATAGTATTTTATCGACTGTTTACACACAGATTCAAAAGTAAATTGCCCAACTTTGCGCACAGACTCTTCACATGAGCAAACATATGTACAATATTTTTACAATGAACTGTCAGAGCACAAAAGGGGAACAGGTGAGCTCTTCTGTCTTTCTCAGTCCTATCAAAGATGTATTTTTTACAAAGAGATGGAAAGTGTATGACTGGAATCCACAAACATGTACACCCCTTCTCTAAGCTATGGAATATGCATGTGAACATCTCGCAGTTGATGCTTTTCGTGGCTGGATTCACCTTGTGAAGTGATGTTTCCTCAAGTACTTGGCCTGGGAAAACATTGCTTAGAATGTGGATGAGGTGCTGAGGTCTGACCCAAACAGAAGAGAGGACGCAGCATTAGGCATCATGATAAGTTACGTGTTGTTCAAGTGCAGAGGGAGGAAAAGGAAAAACTAAAAACACTCTAACCATACAATACTGTAAACCCAAAAATACACAGCAGAAGGAATTGTTTCAACAGATCAGTATTGACTTTTTTTAAAGCTCTACACAATCTACATAGATTGATCATTTTTATCACTAACAGTTACACAGTTATACATTCAGAAAGTGGTTGCTACCATATCTTAGATACCACATGATTGTGAGACATCAAGAAAGTGTGTCTGCTTCAGACGCAGTGTCATGTTTGTGACTGACCACAGCGAGTGTATTTAAAAACCTGCTGCAGCGTTTCTTTTTTTTGAAACATCTGTGAGAGCAGACATATGAAACTGTGTGGTTTAACCGTTCCCTTTTTAATAAACCACTAACTGGTAGAATTAACTCTATAAGATGTACATCAGCAGAGGCCTGAAAGCAAAGACTAACCAGAATCATGTCAGTAAAAAAAATATTCAAACTTTTAAACTTACAATTCATGAGAATGCCTGTTTTCACTTTGTTTGACAATGTTTACATTATATATCCCAAAACCTTACATCCTTTTAACACTATTTGAAACACATGAGGTTGTTTGACCTTGGTTTTTTTTTCATTATTCATCTTTAACTATTCCCTATACATAATCTGGGAGTATCAATGGGTGACAAAATGCGAAGCACAACATATTTTGCATCCAGTGCAGGTTCATTAGAGCAGTAGCTATTATCTGTAAAAACCTGAATATTCTCCCAGTAAATACAAAACAGCACCTCTATAAGCTTTTCCTCTTGTTTCTGCTTTCACAGACCTGCGAGATACAAAAGATTCTTCTTGGTAAATACAATTAACCTCAACTTTATCATTTAAACATGCTGACAACTGATAAATAGTAAATGTAATAACTTTGATTAGTATTCACATTTCCTAATGAGAATCTCTATAATTAACAAGAAAGACAAGAAAAGTTTCAGGAGTTTAAGGTGTGCAAAAAAAAAAATTGGCAAATTGTTTATCTCCCAATATTACCACCATTTGTGTTTATGTTTATGTGTTCAAAATAAGAGGTTTCATAATGAGAAGGTGCCTATTTTAATCATACAAAATAATGTGTCATAGTAAATACTAAAGTTAAAATGCAATGGAGGAGTAAAATGTGTAAGATAAATACATAAAACAACTTAATTAATGGTCATGGCATAGCATACAGCATGCTGTTGAGAATGGGAGTTCAAGCTCTATATTTTCATTTAGTAATGGATGAAAATGGGTCAAAAATCATTATCTTTGAAACTTTTTCACTTTATTATCTACATTAGACTCACTATTCCTGTATTCTTTCTTTCTTCATTTGCCTCTTCAATTGACAGAACATATTTAAGCAATCGATTACAACGAAAACATTCTTTGCATAACCATAGTCCTACAAACCCTTTTCAAACAATTAAACAATTAAACAAAAAACCAACCAGGACAGGAAGAAGCAGAATTTATCATATCCTGCCCTTGATTTCATAGACTCATGATAACATTAGCAATAATTTATGTGATCAATTCGACATCTCATACTTGAAATAAAAGAAGACACAACACATTCTGTATTGTAAGATAAATAACATCCTCAACCAACAAACTCAACTGGTAAACTGCTTTCATGATTCTGTTATCTGAACAGCTGGAAACAATATTTTACAGTGTATAAAAAAAGTATTTTACCTCTTCCCTTGGAAAATAAGTAACAACAGTGTATGTCGGCCCACTTGCATCAGCATCTCTTGCCTCCAGATGACCTGGAATTTAAATTTGTAAAAAGAAAAATTCAACCCCAATTTTGAATAAGTCGAAACATGTAAAATTTATATAAAGGCAGAAAACAATGGTTGGCGAATCACGCTCAGCCCAAAGCCAATTGAATACACTACAAACACACGATATATAATGTTCAAACTGATAAATGTTGAATTTGATGCCTCGAAAATGTTCCCAAAAAGCTTGGACAGGTTCATGTTTCCACTGTGTTACATCACCTTTCCTTTAACAACACTCAGTATACATTCCACAGGTGAACAGGTGGATTTAAACAGGTGAGTGTCATGATTGGGTATAAAAGGAGCATCATCCCCAAAAGGCTCAGTCCTTCACAAGCAAAGATGGAGCCAGGTTCATCACTTCCTTTTAACTATGTTTTACGCAACATCCCAACTTCACTGGAATTGTGGTTGTACCATCAGAGAGATACACAAAGATTAGATTTTTTTTTTACCTTTTTTCTCCTGACAGTGGATAAGACCAACCACCAAAAATAGCCCAGCCACGAACAGAGCAGCCAAAACAACAGGTAAAATTATGGAGGAATGAGGAGAGACATCAGCTGAAGGAGTCTCTGCAACAGGTGAAGTATAATGTGATTTGACAACAGTCAACATGATGATGTAGAAATTACATTTTATAACTTCACCAAGGGTTGACAACTATGTTATTAATTTTTTCCTACAAATTGTCTAATTAGCAGATGTTTTTCATTGCTGACGTGTAAAACTACCTGGAGTTTGTTTCTCGGTCTCTTCTGTGACGTACAGCCAGCTCTCTGGTGAGTCTCCAGCTCCAGAGATGCTGCACTTATAAAATCCTTCATCGGATTTAGAAACTGTGGTGATGGTGAAATCTCCTGTGTATTCCTCAGCAAGAAAATTTCCATCTTTAAAGAATCCAGCTGGAACGTTTTGGTCTGTCCTTTTTTCCCTACAATTCAGAGTCACACGGTCTCCTTCTTTGACAGGAACATTTGGACTCTCCAGGATGACATCACCATCTAAACGACATAAACAAATCACTAATATGTACCATGATCGGAGGATACCATGTTGAAAAAAGTTTCAGAGAACTTAGTTATTACCAGTAACTGTGATATTTACACTGCTGCTTCTTTCCCCCTCTTTGTTTTCACACCAGTATTCTCCGCTGTCTGATGCAAAGGCAAGTGAGGTGTTTCCAGAGCCAATGATTGTTTTCCATTGGGAAGCATTAGCATGATTTTCTTTCAGCCTCCTCATCACTCGCCATTCAGACGAGAAATCCTGCCCCTCACATTTCAGCTGGATGGATTCATACTCAAAAAACTGCAGTCGATTTGGAGAAAGAAGAGGAAAAACTCCATCTGTGACACAGACAGAGAAAATTCATCAGAAAATTCTCATTTTAAGCCTTCTTTCGTAAATATATAATGTATGCTGCCAAACTCAAATAAAAAGCATCAACTCACAAATTCATGTAAAGCAACGCATTTTCAATGAGGATGATTTGTATATACGACAAGCTGATCAAATATAGACATGTTTGGGTTTTGCACCATAATACTAAACAGCTACTCACCTGCTTTTTTGGCGCTGCAGCATTTCTCATTTTGTGTCAAAAGCAGTAGACATGTGCTCAGCACTGGAGACAAATATTTTGATTCAAGAGAAGATTCAATATATTTACTATTCCTCTTTCAAGATTTGAAATGGGATCTGAAGAGCATCATTTTATTCACTTAAGTTCAGCAAATCTTAAATTTATTTTCTTGTGTTTGAATCACCAATTTAAAAGAAAACTTGATTTGATCAAAGAGACTTTTTATGTTGTCAAAGCAAAAATGTTTCAGATAGAAAGAGACTTCGCACTCACACAGTCTGGTGCAGACAGCTTTATCCTCCATTTGGTGCCTCTGTGGTAAGTGACAGAACATCAACTAAAATAAGACTGAATCTTGAAGCTAAGACCCTCCTCTTCTCTGTGGTAAGTTCAAAGAGGTGTCAATTCATTAGAGCAAAGCTGAATGCTTCTGCAAAATGTTTAGCAGCATTGAAGAGGTTTAAATGAATGAAAAAAATCTGCGTTTACATGGAAACACTGAGGGACTGAAAACGCTGTAGTATCATGCCAGGCCTCATCCACCACTATATTCACATCTTCGGCAAAAATACTGTTGTCATATCTCCGACTTCTTCTCCACTCGACTAGTAGACTTCAATTATAATGTTTGAAGAAGAGAGTAACGTCTTTATTATGTTATTTACGTCCAAAACCATCTTCAGTCAGCCATCTAAGTCGTCGTCTTCTTTTTTTGAAATCCAGTGACAACAAAAAGTTGTTGTTGTTGTTGTGTGGTTCGTGCCTGGCACAGTGGAGGTTTATTGTGCACGCGCAGAGCAGAATGTGACGTCAGCATTTCCAGTTTTCCCCAACTTAGTGTTTACACAGAGTCAGTGGGAACGGCAGTTTTCAAAAGTGCCACTCTGGGTTGTGTTTTCACAAGTCTGAGTTTTTGGTCAGTGAAATCGCCATTTCCGTGTAAACAGGAGGCTGAAACGTAACAAAACTTTTGCGTTTCACCCGAAAACCGTTGTCGTGTAAACAGGGTCTCAAAGTCATTCTATTGAATTATCTAACAACAGTTCAATATGCTGCAATATCTATGTCATAAACCATGTGTAAAACATGTTTAGTCATTCAATAGAATTGAGGAGCAGTCTTATGCTGCCCTCTGCTGTTATCAAACATCTTTGCTCCAGGCAACAACCATGAATCAAACTTGGTCTGAGTTAACTCTTGAAATTCCGTAAAGATTTACATTCCAGGTTTTTGAGCAAGCGCACAAAACTTTAGGTATTTGTGAAATGGAACATTAATAAACAAGGCCAGTGCAGGTCTTTATGGCTGTAACTGATTTTTATTTGTGAACTGCATGTGTGTAAAGGTCAGTAGATAAGAGTCGCACCGCGTTGGTGCTGCTTGAATGGAAATCAGTTGCAGTTTACCGTTTCCTGACTAAGGACAGTTTTCTGCTCTCACAGGTAAGTAAGCTTGCAAAATTATATGCATGTACCCCATACTGATAGTTTACTATATAGATACATCTCAACATGAAATTAATCAAACAGCTTAACCTCATTGCAAAAGTTTATCAGTTTACATTTTTTAACTATATCACCTAAGTTTTTTGCTAAATATCTTATAAAGCTAGCACTGTATATGCTACTAGACCTGTCGACTTAAAAGTGCAATGAAAAGCAAGGCCAGAAACTTGGGTCATCACAATCTTAAGCAACAGCTTCAGTGGATTTCGGGGATGAGATGGGCTATAAAAAATTTTTCTATATAAACACAAATCTTCACCAACAGAAAACAAAACTTATACATCTGAGAAACACATTGAAACATCATGTGGTGTATCTAGCCCAGCTAAATTTACTACAGCTTTCTCTAGATCAACAACCTGTCCATCCAAGTTAAAATAGTAGAAATGTATAATATTGATTCAATTAAATTAGTAGAACTAGTTTATTAATTTGTTTATTTGTTTCTTGAAACTTGACTATAAATCTTGTCATTATATGTTTTGTTGTTTCAGATGCATGATCATATTTTACTGTTGAATTTCCTGTGGCTTTTTTTGGATCATACAGACTCGATAATCGGTAAGTTAACCCTTAGACTAACCAAATCTTTCTACCAGTTTCTGCAGTGCCTAACAAATTTATAAGACCACCACTCAGTGTAAGATGTTTGCTACTACTAAGATTTTTATTTTCCGTTTTGGTTCTTCCCATAGACTGTATAATGAGTGGACGTAACGACGTTCGGCTCAAACTGAAGCCTCCAGCAGATGCTCCGCCCCCTGGTGTCTGGCTGCAGTATAGGTCATAAGCCCCGCCCCCTGGTGTCTGGCTGCAGTATAGGTCATAAGCCCCGCCCCCTGGTGTCTGGCTGCAGTATAGGTCATAAGCCCCGCCCCCTGGTGTCTGGCTGCAATATAGGTCATAAGCCCCGCCCCCTGGTGTCTGGCTGCAGTATAGGTCATAAGCCCCGCCCCCTGGTGTCTGGCTGCAGTATAGGTCATAAGCCCCGCCTCTCCATGTATTCCAGATATGGGCCGGGAAAACTTTAAAAAAATTACGATACCTGGTAGAAACGTTTCTCTCATCCTTTCTCTAAGGTGGTATGATGATGTCATCTGGCTGCATGGTGTTCAGGTGTTTTTTTTCTGAGAAGTTAGTTTCTCATTAGTTATTGGACGTTAAAAACCGTGATATAAGTTTCATTTAACGATAGTTGACAGCTGCCGTTCATGAGTAGTTTTTATCGGGGATATAAGAAACTTCAGGAAAGAGCCAAAAGGAGACTAAACCTTCTGAAGAAGAAGAAATAAATATTTTTATTTCTCTTTTTTACTTGGCTCCACCGGAAATTCTCTACTGCGCAGACTCTGACTGCACAATGGCGGCTAGAGAAACGGGGTTTTTTGGCTTCAAAATCGTAGAACGGTGACAGGCGGAGCCACGCTGTTTATTCTATATACAATCAATGGTTCTTCCACCAATATAATTAACCTATTTAATCAAAATGATATCTTTAATGCTAGAATACAGTTATTTTATAATACATTAGTTGTCAAATTTGGTGTTTTACATTAAAACGAAAAAAATGATTGAAACTGATTTAGTTGAGTCGATCAAATGTGATAAAAAAAATAATTCAATTTGAAATTCCTCATGTAAGTCCAAATTGACACATCGGGGAACTTACTGCTAAAGAAAGACTTTAAGTTAAGCACTTCATGATGGTGAGTGGTTTACTGTTTTTGTCAGATTTAGTCTAATACATTTACTAAGCACTGTTTATGTCTGAGACCTGTCCAAATAATTTGATTTGGGAGATATTGATTCAAGCAGGAATAAAAATTACCTCAATACTTTCCATAATTTCATAGTTTACTACAAAACAGTGTATGATCACTAGAGAGGTGATTAAAGATTATTCTTTTTGCAGCAAAATGTGCCAGGGTATCACCAAGCTTCTTAGGTAACTTGGGGGTTTAGTTTCTTTTTTAAGTTAAAAAATTGAGATGAAACTTACATGACACATTGCTGGTTCAAAGTCTATTTTATCAAAAGATTCAATTCATTTTATACCAGGATGTGCCTGTTGTTAGCAATAGAGACCAACACACCCTTACTGCATACATAGTGGTCCAAAGTACAATACTTACAATCATACAGCTGTTCATTGTACTCTTCAAAGGTGCAGAAGGCAGATGATCAGGTAAGTGGGCTTTAAAATGGAATTCAAGTTTTACTTTTTTTATTCCAGTTTGATTATATTTATCTTGTTCTTTGCTTTTAGAGATAACTACTTCACTGTGGGGCAGTAGTTCCATCTCTAGAGGGGTTATCCAGTGATGTGCTTTTTTTCTACACAGCAGATTTACAGGGTAAAGTTTAAAACGTGCTTGTTTGAATAAATGAAAAGTAATATATATTTTCAGATTTTTGATTCATTAGATATAAACCACGCTATGACCCTGAGACTTATGACAACCCACCTATCAATGGATATAATTATTTCAGATACCAGTTGTCTATTGTTGGTCAGCTATGACCACTTTTTGTATCAATAATTTTCAAAATGTTTTAGATTTTTTTTCATTGATTGTTCAGTTGCACCATCTCTACTTTCAGAAGCCAGTATGTTTTGTCTGAAGCACAAGAATGTTGCCATCATTGTGGCGATATTCTTCTTTGCAGGTATTGCACAGCACACAAAACACTCATCCAATGCTTTTTGGATGCTTCTTCATGGTAGCAAACATATCAACAACATCCTGACACATACAGCTCATGATGAATTGTGACACACTTAAAGTTATGTAGCTAACTGCGGTAATGTCACAATTTTGCTGATGCTGTAGAACATATTGGTTTACTGCATTCACTGGAGCTTGTGATGCTTAATCTGTAAAAAGAACAGGGCCTTACTATTTTTTTTCCAGCATTGGTGCAAGGATCAAATGGAGATGGAACCGTAGACAACAACACACAGGTTGCACAATCAGGTACCTGTTCTGCTTTGTCCCAACCAGGCTTGATCATAAATAGGCTGTATATCTGATCTTTATTCTGTCATTTCAGGTTTTTTGTGCGGGGTGCCCCATCTCCCCTATTCTGAAATTCTTCTGGCTGTTGTTGTGGCTCTTGAAGGGCTCATCCTGGTTTCTATTTTATGTATTTACTGCAGACAAGTCAAAAACAGTAAGTGACAAGTTGATCCTTCAAAGTTACTCTCAAAGGTATTTGTGGGTATTGCTCAAATGTGTGCAATCACTCATGTTTGATGATATCTTATTCTTCTTATGTTTTCTGAAGTCCAAGCCAAAAATATTGTTTTCTTTTATGGGGACAGATGGGGAGATGGCTAAAAGTGTTTCTTAAGGGTGTACTAACACCAGACTAGGAAGTTAAGTCTTGTGCTGAGCCTCTCAATGGGAATATTTTTGGTAAAATAAAGGTTAAATGAGAAAAAAATTGTATTCTCTACTCTTACTCTCTCTCTCTTTACACACACACACACACACACACACACACACACATATGTGTGTGTGTGTGTGTGTGTGTGTGTGTATAAATATATTTATATACACATACGTATATGCCTTTGTTTTTGTCTTTTCCAGGAAAAAGGAAGACAATAGAACAACTTCGCCACCAATCTCAAGACAAAACAACTGAGCTGAATGTAGTGGAAAAAGTTCTGTCTTTACTCGAAGAAGTTAAACAATATGTTAAGAGGCATGAATTGAATATGACACCGCGGTTAGAAGACGTTAAGAAAAAGAGCACGGAGATCAAAGAGAAGCTTGACTCTGTAGAAAACTTAATAGAGAGTGAGAAAGTTGAAGAGTATGAAAAAAATGAACACCTTAAAGAAAAGCAAAACCTTTTAGATGTTCAAAAGAAATTGGAGGGTAAAAAACGTAAATTTGATGAGGAGCTTAACCACACATGGAAAATATGGTATAAGATAGAAGAGACGACTACTGAAATGACAGAAAGAAAGGGTAAAGTGACAGAGCTCTTGAACCAAGTTGAAGCCTCCCTCAGACTTAAAGATCCAGGTGGTGCAGCCTCACAACCACCCAATGCCCCACCATCTTTATTGCCATGTTAACCTGACACACAGTTAAGAATTCAAAGTGTGCCATCAGAGTCTGGGTACCAGGAAGAAACATTACTGACTGTGCTTGTGAATTTACTAATCCTTAAAAAAAATAAATAAAAACTTCTGTGTTAAAATTGGAACAATGATAGAGATGGATGTACTTTTTTTCCATCCAGAACCATTAGTGTTCTTGATATGAATCATGTAAGGATCGCTACGAAAACCAGTGCATCAAGATATAATAACTCTGATTATAGTTATGAAAATAAATATGTGTATAAAAAAATAACATCACTGGTCAGGGGTAGGTTTTCTTTCACCACAAATTCACAATCTATGGTTCTTGTTACCACACTTGTTTTTGTGCTTATTTATTGTAAATATAGAAATTTTAAGCATGATTAATTCATTATTCAGTTAAAATGAGCTTACCCAGACTATGTCATGTGACTTTTAAAATCCTCCAACATTATGAAAAATCGTACAATATTTTTTGACGAACAAGAATTCAACAAAAGTCTGTAATGAATTTCATTGTTGCATAAGTTTGTGAATACCAAGCTGTGATTTTTTTTTCATATTGAAAACAAACTTGAATCTTAATCCTTATTCTTAAATGGTTTTATTTGTTACTACTTCTGAGAACAACAGGGCCAGAAACAATTGTTAAAGAGTGGATGTGGGCTGTGTTTTAACATGTAAAGCACTTTGTGTTACATTTTTAAGATGTGAAAAGTGCTTCATAAATAAAGCTTGATATTATTGATATGATTTGATCTATCAGAATGAAAATATTGCTGGCGATGGGAAAATTCAGGTAACATAATCCCATTAAAAACGCTATAAACAAACAGTTAAAAGATTAAATATGATGTGAATAGTAAGAATTTAAGTATTTATCAATTAACTGATTAATTGTGGTGCTTAAATTAAGTACAGTTCTACAGTTTCATTTTATAAAGGCTTTTGTCCAAAGCGGCTTACAGCACAAGTAAGAATTTAGGCTGAAGGATGAAACCTACATATGTTCAATGAAGCGCCACAGGTTGAATGGCCACAGGTGGCGCCATCTAGTGCACAAAGAAAGGCTGTTAATAAGACACCAGGCATCTCCTTTTTTGTCTTTTAAAAGTAGAAAGAAACTCTGTGGATCTTATGGAGCCGGGCAATTCATTCCACTATTCGTTTCAAGTGAATATAATGCACACACTTTACAACAGAATCTACCTTTTGTGAACGTCTTCTTGTTTTAGGGAAAGTTTGCCAAAAAGTCCCGCCCAAACTATGAACTCTACACCTGTGGCTCTTTTTTTTACTCATGCAGGTGCACGTGTTTTATGACTGGTCAAAGTACACATCATATTTTTTTATGGTTTCGCCTACAAGGTTTCATTTATCAGGGTAAAACTCACACAGACTCTTTTGTAACAGGTAAGTCCCCTTTAATTTACTTTTGTTGTAGGAAACTACTTTTTTCCCTTTTTTGGAGCAAGCATGCAATATTTCATAAAGTTTATGAATTAAGCTTCTGCACCTGCAAAACTTTCCTCACTCATGCTTTCCTTGTGCTAGTGATTGTTTCCGTGATCAGATGTTTCTTGACTTTTATCCTGAATTGATTAATGTATAAAGTGCAGAATGTATATTGTTTGAAAAACTATGTTTTAGAAAACAGCAACACCTTTTTGCATTCAAAAAGGGCCCCAACAAAACCAGGCGTGTGCAGGAGATTACAAAATGGAGACTGAGAAAACAGTACACATTGTTGCGTACCACCTCATCTTAGAAAGGACCAGGCTTATTTCTTGTCATTGTTCATTGTAGCAGAGTAACATCTGAAATCAAAGGGGCCTTTTACAATTCAGAAACACTTCATGAAGGCAACGTGTGGTACGACTAAAGATCAGGTTTCCTGTTACTGTTACTCTAACTATAAATGACAGAAGTTGGGAAATATGACCAAAACAGAAGGAAAAAAAATCTCTTGATGCAATGACAGTAAAAGTTTGAAATATGTCCTTGATATTTGTTGAATGATATACAATAATAACCCTGTTTTTTATGGTATCCTTTCAGAAAACAATGGCAGGTTACATGGAAGGAGTGTCGTTTCGAGCTTTGGGTTTCCGGCATATTGTTCTTCTTATGCTGTCACACAGCTTTCAAGGTATTAAACACACTTTTGATATAGAGTAAGATAAGTAACCATCAAATATGCAGCACCACATTGAATGTGGATGGATGTTAGACATGTAGGAGCTGATAATGATCATAGTGATCACAGAAAGTCAACATACTCCGAGTAACATTATTCAAACAATAACCTTGTTAATCAAATAGTTTTTGGATAGCAGCTTCCCCATTTTCCTTATCTTCATTTGTTTGTTTTTGGTAATTTAACTTCAGGGTTTTCCCTTAATGTACAGTTTTATGTGCAAGATTTTATATTCACTATTGAATGTTCACAATTTCCTCACAGGTTTTTGTGAGGGAGCTGGTAACCCGCTGACAGTATTAGCATTACTCGGTGAAACCATCCTCCTGCCGTGTCGTCTGGAGCCTGCAGCAGATGCTGTTTCCATGATTGTGCTCACCCCGTCTGGACTGGACTTTGGGTCCAAACAGGTAAACACCGTGCTTCCAGTCTCAGAAAACCGTTTGGTTTTGGGCAGAATGTTTCTGTCTTGTTACGACAGGGGACTGTTTGACTTCGTCCCTCTAGACAGTGACCACAATAAGTTTCATTTTGAAAGCCTGTCACCTTGTATGTCTACGGAGCAAGGTTTTTTGAACAGGGAATCAACAGTGGAACTTATTGTTGGTGAGTTATTTTTAATTACTCAAAATAATCTTTGTCTGTCTGTCAACTCTTGAGTGGGTGAAACACAGTGACCTGACAAAGATTGACTTGTATAGGATAAGTTTTCAGTAAAGGAATAAAATAAAACTACATACAACTCCTACTCGGTAATGACCATCAATAGGTTTAGTGAAAATTAACTTGATGACTTATTTTCACTGATATTTTTGTTCCATTTATGAAAGTAATACAAGTCATGTTCGACTAGTTGATGGTCGCTATCTTTCTTACTCTTTAACACCAAGGTTTCAGCAGTTATAACAACCATTCATTGTCCTGTTAGGTAGCATTAGATGTACAGTTTGATGACACAAAACTGTTTTTTTTTTCTCTTTAAACAGGTTCACTCTCCCCGCCCGTCATAGCTGAGATTAATTTAGGTGGTAACAAAGACGTTCTTCAGTGTGAGTCTAAAGGCTGGTATCCACAGCCTCAGGTGCTGTGGTTGGACAGTGAGGGAAACCCTCTTTCTTCTGAACCTACAGAGACAATCACAGGCTCACATGGTCTGTTTACTGTTCGCAGCAGTGTGAGTGTAGAGAAAAGTAATGACAACAGCTTCACCTGTAGAGTCCAACAGAACTACATTAACCAAACCAGAGAGACACATGTTCATGTACTAGGTGAGTTGTCAATTGTGTATTCTTTTTTGTTATTATTCATAATAGAAATATGTCTTATGTAATTTAAAACTAGCTTCTCTTCACTTTTCTTTTACTTTATTTCAGCTGATATAAATATTTCAAGTTCTTCTGTAAGGATTGCTGTCGTCTTGTTAGCTTTCTGCGTCTGTATTGCTGCATTTTGCTTCGCTCTGTGGAAAATGCATCAACAGCTGAAAACTGGTGAGTAAAAACAGTTTTCAAGTGAAGTAGGTACCATATTAGTGATACCTATCCCCAGCCTCTTTCAGCTAATAATTTAAGTTTTTTCCAGGTAAAATTCCAGAGAACCCCCCCCCCCCCAACTGAAAATATGAATACAGATCTGGACAAATGAATGAACATATCCCCTTTTTTGTTCACATTGCATCACAGCACCACCCAAGTTGTATATTTCAAACTTTTTCTTTGCTCCAATTTTCACACAGGAATAATGAGCCTCAATAAAGAGGATGGATGCACAGAACTGCAAGATCAGCGTTTGACAGATATTGGATACAAAGAGCTCGACCAGGTGGTGGACACATCAGAGGAACAGAGGAAGACCATGGAAGTATTAGAAGAACAAAAGAAGAATCTGGAGAGTTTGATACATGAACTAAAAGATCAAGAAAAGGGTATGGAGAAAATTATAAAAGAAACTGAGAGGAAGCTTCAGGCAGCTAAGTTGGCAGCAGAACAAGACAAAGCAAAAGGAAACTTTGAGTTCATAGATATTATATTGTGGGCCAGGGACAAGCTGGTGGAGCGAAAGCAGGGAGACAGTAAATTGTTAACAGATGCACAGATCTTACTCACTAAAACAAAAATGTTGCAGGGAACCTCAAAAACTAAAATGGCTCCCGAAGAAAAGAAGTCATGATCTCAATCAGGAAATTCAGTGTGCAGCAGGAGTCTAATAAAATGGAAACTGAGTTTGAAGTTAGAAACAGGGGTAGAAGTGAGATACCACAGAGTCAATTCAAATTTGATCAATAGTGATTTATTTCCTCTTTCCTCTGTATCTGACTAAAAACAAGATGGTGTTTTTAGATCTTTGTATTAATATAAGTGTGAAAGAAGCTCGTTCTGTTGATTGTTCATGCACATACAGCATTTTAGTGGAGCTGGAGTTAAATTCCCCCTGGTGGTGAAACAGCTCCAATTTTACTGGTGACAGCAAATACAAACTGAATCAATCATTTTAATCATCAAGATCCCATACAGATTTCTTTACCAACTGTACTTTTTCATATGTCTTTTTTATTACGTTTAATTGTTCAATGCTACTGTCAGTAAGAGATCTTTTAACAGACTATATTACTTATTGCTACAATGTCAAAACGATGTAAACATCAACAATCATTGTTGTTCATGGAATGGTTTCAACTTTATACACATTAATATCTTTCCTCTATATGAAAACATACACTGAGGCTTAACATAAATTGTTTCATGATCCAATAGATATGTAAATATCCAGTCTGGATATGTTGAAGAGACATGTAAATAGTTTATTTTGTGAATCCATGTTTTCTGTTTTATGTACTTATTTTTTCTATGGTGATTTTACACATATTTCATGTTAGGGTGAAACTTCTATGTAATTTTTCAACTTATAATTGTTAACAAAACACCACCTTAAAACACTTTTGTTTCACAATAACACATCAATCATTGCCTGGACAATGTTTTGGGGTTTTTTTTTTCGTTGTGCCGAAATACTGTTGCTCTTTTTGTTCTAAAATGATAAAATATGTTTCTTATAAAAAGTGCATGGTCATGTTTTTTTTTTTTCAAAAAGGAACTAGACGTTCAACTGCACCTGTTCATTTTGGCCTGAAATGAACAAATCAAAACTGTGATAGTGAACAAGCTTCTGATTTGGATGCATGTAAAGCAATGAACAACTTGCAAAATTCTTAACCTTTGTAATATTGGGCCATGGCACAAAAATATTGCAAGTAGCTAGACAAGCTGAGTAACTACAGCAAATGAATATTTTTTTATGCAAAATTGTTAGAAAGATGTCAAACTGTAAAGAAAACAAAAACTATTAGACTTAGTTTACCAATTACACAGCATAGCCTTTGCATTTGGTCTTGCATGAAATTTTTCATTCCATTTTACATTCAAACCCTTATCTTTATGTATTTCTAGTTTCCCTAAACTAACATAATTAGAAGGGTAATGCTGCATTAATGGAGCTCTACATATGTGCTACATAACAGATAAGAAGCATTGCCATGGAAACAAATGCAAATTATGTTTGTGACAGACAGTCTGCAATGCAAATGGTGACAAATTAAAGGCAAAGTGAGACAAGTTTGTTTATAGAAAACATTTTGGCTCCAGGTCAGTTCAAAGTTCCTCATATGGGAAAATAAGAGACTGAAGACAGTGGTGAGATTAACTGGATTTAAAGTCTCTGTGATGATAATTCATTGGGTGTTGATTGCAGTGACACCTGTGGATAAATATTGACGACTCAAACACTTTTACATTGGTTGATAAATGTTGATTTGCTTCAGTTTTTACTGCTGTAGTGAATCGATCCATCAGGACAAAGGTCAGAGCAAACCTCACAGAAATAATTCAAAATCAGAGACATTTCATTTTCATATGTCAGCCTTTTGACTGATTATTATTTTATCAAAGTTATTTGGTTATGTCAACATTACATCAAATATAAGGAGACCGAAGGTTTATGTGAGTATCAGGTCAGATTTTCTCTGCAACGCTGTGTGACCAGAGCTTCAGTAAGTCCAGATTTTATGGGTTTAATGTGTTGTAGTGTGTTAGATTAATATGCTACTGACTTCCTCTGAGATTAAAATGGATTATAATATGTAGTTGTGCATTATTTGTTTTTTTATATGGCTGAAATTCATCTCTGTTGCACAGCCAGGATTCCTGAGAGCTGCTCAACATTTAACAACACTGGTGACCTAAGACTGCACAGCTTTAAGGGTAAACATGCTGTTTGCATTTTAATTTCAGATTATTTAAAAAAGAAGTCGATGATAAGCAAGCAGAACATTTGGATACTGTTGTTAAGTTACACAAAAGTTATTGGAAAAGCTACAGAAAGAGCACATTAACCCTTTTACTACATTATAGACGAAATGGTTTAGCACATTTTGAGTTACTTTATTTCAATAAAGGGACTTCCTAACTTAACTTAAACTGAGTTGACCATCTTTACCATTTAGTAGAAGTATATAACTGATCTTGAGCCTAAAAAGTGTTAAGTTATTTATTTATTTTTGCACAACTAAAGTCAAGTTGTCGAGATGGCATATTGAAAGCATACAAATGTGCCTTTGTTTTGCACTTTGTTCTAAAAGTTTTTCATGCAAAATGAATGTTTTGCATAGTAAAATTCAATCACAAGTAAAAATGAATGTGGGAATTGTAAGTTATTGCACTTTTTTTTCAAGATAAAACATTTACAAATGCAATATTTTCCTTGGTTGAAATACCATTACTCCATATTTTGTGGCATACTTATTTCTTTCTTGATGAGCATTCTATATAACTTTTTCCTACTATTTGTAATATTTGTATGACATTTCATACAATAACCACTAAGTGACACTTTAGCCAATGGGTAGAGGTCAATATTTCAAAAATTAAAAGGCTTGTAAAAAAAAAGATTGAGGTTAATACTCACCCATTGCAACAAGAGATGCTGAAAAAAAGGTTTCATAGCTTTTCTTGGTGGGTAGTTAAAGGGTTAAAGCTCTTATTAAAAACATCACAGAGAAGATACTGAAGTTTTTTCTTCTTCTCCACAGAGTCGAAATGAACGCCACGGCAGGAGTGAATGATTCAACGATCCACGTGGGCATTTATTTTGAAAATCAGTCCATGTTGTCTCTTGTTTCTATAACGATCAACCTGATCCTCAATCTCCCTCTGAATGTTTGTGTCATGTGGCTGATACTGAGAGCTTCCAGAGAGAGAGAGAAAAACATGACGTCAGATTTCTTTTCTCTGAACTTGGCCATGGCTGGAGTCCTTTTCTCTTTGAGCAGCTTGTGGTATCTGCTCTGTTCACAGTCAGGTTGTAGTTTGGTGCCTTTCAGCGTTATGCTCGGCCTGCTCTTCGTAACCAGTCCTGTTTTTCGATGCTGCATCTGTGTTGACTGTTATATTGGAGTCGTGCACCCTGTGTTGTATCTCAGGTTAAAACCTTTAAAGTACAGATTGACCTGCAGTTGTATAATCTGGCTCATAAGTCTAAGTGGGTGCATGTACCTGTTTTTCACCTCAAACAAACCTCTGCACCTGTACGGTAACTTCACCCTCAGTGTGTTGGTGTTATGTGTCATGTTATTTTGCTGCCTCTCAGTTCTCAAGGCTCTGAAAAACCCCGGACCAGGACACAAAGTCACAGGAAAGAAGACGAGTAATGCGATAAAGAGAAGAGCTTTTAAAATCATTTCACTTATGTTGGTTTCCAGCGCCGTTACATCACTATTTTTTATAGTTATGATTCCACTGCAATGTTGTTTTAAGCTCCACAACTTTTATCTAATGTTAGAAACGTGCATAGATGTCGCTTTAGTAACTGGGTTCCTGCAGCCTCTTTTATACCTGCACAGGTCTGGAAAACTCACCTGTGTGAAGAAGCAATAACTATCATATTATTTATACTAGAGCTGCAACAGTTAAGCATCTAAACTGGACAGATTTTTTGAAGCACAAGTCTTAAGAATATATTATTATATGTCATGTGTTGCCTTTATTTCTGTATATTTTTGTGTCGTGATTAGTCTTAAATGTTACTTTTCTCTACTTAAAATTTTGTTTTGCTTCTGTGACTGTTAAGTGATGTATTTTGTGTATTAACTTGTGTTTCCTGTTTTATTTTGAAGTTCTGAACTCATTAGTTTCACCTCTGGTCTAACACCTGTGTCAGCGTATTATACACAGAAAAAAAAAAACATGATTAATAAATGTATATTACTGACTGCTTCATTTTATTTACAAAGACATAAAATTCTGTGTACTTCATCTTTAAAATTTTAGTTTGGAGTTTTTTTCACAGATGGACACAAGAGGGAGACACTAAAAAATAAGAAATGATAAAAAAAAATGATAATAAAAGTAGAAAATACAATTTACAATAATAATAACTTTCCTCTTTCTCTAACACTAAGATAAACTGCGAATGAATAAACTATTTTATTCTATTTTATTTTAATTTACTCTATGATAAGGCCTAGTTTTTGTCTCAGTGTTGTAAATAATAATCATAATAATAATAATAATAATAATAATAATAATAATAATAAATAAAAATGTTGTTAGTGTTACAGATATCCATAACTTGTTCCTCTCTGGTTACAAAAATATAAACATGCTTTGATATGGTATTAAATTACTATTGTAGTCTAAAAGGATTTTTTTTTCTCTCAAGGTTGAAAAAAAGCTTTGAATCTACTGTATTTCTTTGTTTATTTATTCATTTATTTTTGCCAAGAGTGGTTTGTAGTTCACTGAGAGTTTAAGCTCAAACAAAATGCCAAATCTTTCAAACATTGTCCATTGAAAATTAAAAAGTGTCCCAGCTAATTGTAAGAAAGACAGTAAACACATTATTTAAAAAAAAGAAAATATCAACCAAACTTTCTCTAAGACTCAAGCAGCTGAAAAAAGGGATGATAATCTTTATGACCAATCAGAATTAGAGCTGGTTGCTAGGCAGAGGTGTGTCAACCAATCACTGCAGTGGAAAAAACCTGTGATCCCGCCCCCTTCAATCCCAGCACCTGTCACTGTTTAAGGTTCAAAACTGAGATTAACTTCACAGCTGGTCACAATTAAATCACTTTTTTGGCTCCAATGCATCAAATTTCGCATCAAACCAATCCAACATGATAAGTTTATTTCTTTAATTCCTCCCTGGTCATTTCTTTATCTGCATTTTCACTTTGTTAAGGCTCAGAATTCAGAGGGTAAAGGTGATTATTCTGGATTATTGGATTATTGGATACTAAACGGAATATTTCTCCTCACAACCCGACAAAGGTGAGTTAAAGCGATTTTATATTTAATTCATGGACTGAGTCATTGGTTATTGGAGCTTGTTACCAGCTGGTTGGATGTGAAGTAGTGAAATATCAGAGGGAGAAACGTTGAACTGCTTTTCTCCTCTTTTTCACCCTCTGTCCTTTTTTGTTAGTTAGTGAAACTTTCTCACTCTCAATTTGATTCAATTCAATTCAAAAAGCTTTATTGACATGACAACAGACGTTTACAATGTCAAAGCGAGTGACAAAAAATGTTCACACGTTTAAACAACTAGTTAAATAAACTTAACATGTGTAAACAGAGCATGCAGTGAAAAATATACAATAGAAATAAAATATTAATAGAATAGATTATATCTCTGTACAATAAAAACATTACAAAATTACACTTATTTGCTTTAAAGTATAAACATATGATCAAAAATTGTACAGAGTGTTTGATATTTATACATTATATAAATGTTCAGGGCCAGACAAACACCTGAGCCTCAGTAACTGTTAAAAGAGGGTTTCTGGTTCTTATCTGCTGCTTGTTGATTATCTGCTGCTTGTTGTTTATCTGCTGATTGTTGTTTATCTTCTGCTTGTTGTTTATCTACTGATTGTTGTTGCTGCTTGTTGATTATCTGCTGCTTGTTGATTATCTGCTGCTTGTTGTTTATCTGCTGCTTGTTGTTTATCTGCTGCTTGTTGATTATCTGCTGCTTGTTGTTTATCTGCTGCTTGTTGATTATCTGCTGCTTGTTGTTTATCTGCTGCTGGTTGTTTATCTGCTGCTTGTTGTTTATCTGCTGCTTGTTGTTGTTTATCAGCTGCTTGTTGTTGTTTATCTGCTGCTTGTTGTTGCTGCTTGTTTATTATCTGCTGCTTGTTGTTTATCTGCTGCTTGTTGTTTATCTGCTGCTTGTTGTTGTTTATCTGCTGCTTGTTGTTGTTTATCTGCTGCTTGTTTATCTGCTGCTTGTTGTTGTTTATCTGCTGCTTGTTGTTTATCTGCTGCTTGTTGTTGTTTATCTGCTGCTTGTTGTTGCTGCTTGTTGTTTATCTGCTGCTTGTTGTTGCTGCTTGTTGTTTATCTGCTGCTTGTTGTTGCTGCTTGTTGATTATCTGCTGCTTGTAGTTTATCTGCTGCTTGTTGTTTATCTGCTGCTTGTTGTTGCTGCTTGTTGATTCTTATCTGCTGGTTGATTTTTCCTAGTTGTTGTTGCTGCTTGTAGTTGTTTATCTGCTGCTTGTTGTTTATCTGCTGCTTGTTGTTTATCTTCTTGTTTTTTGCTGGTTGTTGCTGCTTGTTGTTGCTGCTGGTTGTTGCTGCTTGTTGTTGCTGCTTGTTGTTTTTTGCTGCTGGTTGTTGCTGCTGGTTGTTGCTGCTTGTTGTTGCTGCTTGTTGTTGCTGCTTGTTGTTGCTGCTTGTTGTTTTTTGCTGCTGGTTGTTGCTGATTGTTTGCTGCTTGTTGTTTATCTGCTGCTTGTTGTTGCTGGTTGTTGTTTATCTGCTGCTTGTTGTTGCTGCTTGTAGTTGTTTATCTGCTGCTTGTTGATTGCAACCCAGGTGTGATAAGGTAAGTCCTTTTTTAAACTCCATGTGTTTGTATTTTTTTTTAATGTAGTTTTTTTCTAATTAATTCTTTGATCAACATCACTATATATATATTTTTTTGCCTTCCCCAAACTAAGTTTAGCTTATTAACTCTGCTGATCAATTATCTTGGCGTACACTTTTGCGCCCACATTTTTATTCAATCACTGATCTGCTCGTGTCAACAAACACATTTCTTCAATTTGAGCATAACATTCGATTTCAAGGGGACATTTTCATACTTTCACCTGAAACGATGGAGGACACAATATTAAAAGAAGCCACCTGCATCTCAGGTAAGGTGAGCAAGCTGACTTTTTAAAGACTTGCTCCATTTTCTTGTTCTTCTATGTTGATGTTATATAGTTGTGTAGTTGTGTCGCTAAAATTCTAGTTCTTCATTGATCACTTTAATTTTCTGGAAGTAAAAATATGTAACAAACTGTAATGCTAAATTTACAGTAATTTGCTTGTTGAACACTTTACCCAGCTCAATTTTTGAAGGTCTGTGTTATATTGGTTTCCGCTGAAATGTAATTTAATCCGTATATTTTAGGTTTCATAGAAAAAGCATCAGCAGGTGGCAGAATTTATCAGCACTCAGATTGGTTAAGATAATCGAACTAAGCTTCAGAGTAAGCTTAGCAGACACTGTGGCCCCAAACTGAGTTATTTTCTCAGTTTTGCAAATTTTAAGCCAACTTCTCCAGGACATTTTAACTTGGACTTCACACGAAGAAGGAAAGAGCATGAAAGGTAGAGAAACTGCAGCAGGTAAGTCCAGCTAGCTGACTTCTCAAGTCCTAGCTCTTTTTCTATCCTCCATTTGTTGGTGCTCTTTGTTTATTGTTGTCATCATTCGGACGTTTCCTTATTGAGATTTAGATGTGAGCTTTTACCTCAAACCAGAGACTTTATTTCTCTGGAAGTTTAAATTTGTAACATTATTTGTAGAAAACTGATGATGCCAAATCCATGTTTGATGCATATTGAGAACTGAACGTAGCCGAAGAATTGAGTGTCTGCAATGTTTGGTTACTCGAGATATGATATGATATATAAGACATGATTTAGGGCTGGGGGATATATCAAATATACTCAATATATCGCGGGTTGTTGCTCGTGGGATGTATAAAATGACTTTATCGCGACCATTGAGTATAAATTGCCAGGTAAATGTTTTGAGACGTCAGTCCGTAATTTTCTTCAGTTGCGTTTCTTTCTCTCTCTGCTGCTGCTTCTCACACTAAACAGCTCACTCCCCCGCCCATCCAGAAAACTCTCCTCATGCCTGTTTCTGTTTCCACCTGTGTGATCCTCACCTGATTATCTCCCAGCTCTTCACCACAAAGAAGAGAAACAAACGTGACGTGAACTTAAGGTTCAGTTTCATTCTGTCTGAGCTTCATTTGGCGTTATTTGCCGCTGAATACCAAAAAAATGTGAGCTGTTTTTAACAAAGTTTTGCAGCATCACCACAAACGTACACAAAGGTCTAATAACGCTCTAAAAATAAAACTCTGAGCTGTTAAGTAAACAGAGGGAGGGGGAGAGTCGTCTAATACTTGATCCTCAGTTAGACTTAATTTTCCCTGAAGTGTTTATGTGTAACAAAACGTAAAGCCAAACTACGATGCAAAATCTATTTATTTGTTTTTTGAAAACTTTAACAATCTCAACATTTGAAAGTCTGCATGTTCTGTTTTTAATGATACAGTTTGGGTTTTGCAGACAGAATATACCTGCACCCAGCGAGGTTAAATGGGCAGACATTGTGGCCCCAAATTAAGTCACTTTTTATTTTTGAGGAGAATCTTGAGCCAACTTTTAAAGGACATTTGAACTTGCACTTTAAATGAAGGAGGAGAAACCATGACAGGTTGGCAACTTGCAGCAAAGGTAAGTCCAGCGAGCTGACTTTTAAAGTGCTAGCTCATTTTCTTTGCTCCATTTGTCTTTACTCCTGTTTGATGGCCTCTGCATTCAGATGTTTCCTAATTACGAAGTCTGCTTTTGCCTTTAACCTTAGAATTTACTTCTCTGGAAGTGCAAATTTGTAGCATTATGAGCAGAAAATTGATGACGCTGAATTCATCTTTGATGAATATTGAAAATGTAAACCAGCATAGTTTAAGAAGTTAGGGTTTAAATGTTTTGGTTGCTCCAGATATGATATAATGTGATATATGTGATACGTTAAAATAAAACACAAAGATAATTTTTCCTGGACCCAGCAATGTTGTGCTTATTCAGGGTCAGCTAGTTAGTTAGAATACTTGGTCTCAATTCAATGTCCTCACTTACATTTTATTTTTCCGAAAGTGTTTATGTGTAACAAATGTAAAGCCAAACTACGATGCAAAATCTATGTATTTGCTTTTTGAAAACTGAACCAATCTCAACATTTGAAGGTCTGCATGTTCTGTTTCTGATTATTTAAAGTCAGGTTTATAGCTTGGGTTCTGCAGACAAAGCAGCGAGGTTAAGATAACGGGCTCGGCTCATCAGACATTGTGGCCTAGAACTCAGTCACTATTTGATTTTCACGAATTTTAAGCCAACTTCTCCAGAACATTTTACTTGCATCTCCCATGAGGAAGGAAAGAACGTCAAAGGTGAACAAATTGCAGCCAAGGTAGGTCTGTCTAGCCAACTTTCAAAGTGCTAGCTCTTTTCTTTGCTCCATGTAGTTGCACTCCTGGTTTGTTGTCATCCTCATTCAGACGTTTGCAAATAAAGAAGTGAGCTTCAACTTTTAACCAGAGACTTTGTTTTTCTGGAGGAGCAAATTTAGAACATTATGTGCAGAAAATTGATTATGATGCTGAGATAAAACACAAGTATTTTTCCCCTGTAATTTCCACGTTTGCATTATTTGTTGTTTCGTTAAACCGTTACCGTGTCTGGTGAAAAAAAAAATGAAGCTTCTTTTTTAATTTATACATTTGAAATAGCAAATCCTGTTGTTGTGGTTGTTCTCTTCTGTTGTTTTATTGTTTATCTCTCCCTCTCTCTACACTCTTTCCCTCTGTCACTATCCCTCATCTGTTTTCACCCTAGTCTGATCAGGCAGTGACCTTTAACCTTGGCAATGAACAGAAAAAATAAACTACAAAACACTAATAAAAAAAACATTTAAATCTCAAGAGGAGCCTTATACACAAACGGCTCCTCTTGGCAAAGTAAAATGTGTTCTGCAAAATACGGCAGCTGGATCGCAATTCTGTTGTTGTGATGCTGAACAGGACAAGAAAAAAAAAAAAAAAAACAGCAAATCCTTTGAAAAACTGCTTTTTTTTCTTAGCTCTGTCAGTTTTAACTTAAGATTCATTGTTGTTTGCATGAAATCAGTCTGTAGGGATCTCATTCTTGCTCCCAATAACTTCATTTTTACAGATATGTACATTTGACGCAGATTATTTCAAAGAGGATGAACGGTTAGTATGATTTTTTTTTTTTTGCATTTCTTTTAACTATCTAGTAAAGCAACAGGCTTTTCTACATTTTAAACAAGACTGTTCTCATAGTTGTTGCAGAGCTTTATTATTTATATCATACCATGGTAACAATTCTTCCATTTATATATATTGTCTTTACAAAGTTGAAACTCTATGTTGGAATATATGATAGAAGTACATGAACAACAGAGCGATGATATACACCTTTAACCTGGCGGATGAGATGTTACCATGGTTACATAAGTGAGGTCACATCTTTTCAAAACTCTTACAATAAATCTTAAAAGTAACTTTCTCTAAAAAAAAAAAAAAAAGAGAATCAAAATAAATCACACTTGTAACTTGTTTACTTGCAAAAAATATATTCAACTTGAGGTGAAAGCCTCTGCAGCTGGTACATGTCCCATCCTAAAGCCAACCAAGTGGGTTCTCCATCTCCGTCAGTAGGTTTGTTTTCCTCCCACATCTATAAAACACAGTGTCAGCACATATTAATGTTTGATACACTCTCATAAGGGTAAATCTGTTGATTTTGTGAATAACTTTACACAACCATTCTGAAATCTATAATAACCACAACTTGATTTCTTGGCCTTCTGCTTGTTATGAGGGCTAATGAATGACTATTTTATACTGAAAGACATTTTTACCACCTTTTGCATGGTATTGTGTTGGAAATCCAGATCTTTCAAAGTTGAATCGGCGTTTGAGCAACATTTCCTGTCACTCTGAACCAAGAGACTGAGGCTACGTTTACACGGAGACGATCAAAACTGTAGACGCAAAAGTGGCTCATCGTCTTCAAGTTTAACGAGCGTCTTCAGGAAACGAAATAGTGGGTGAAATTTGACACTAGGCCGCTAGGTGGCGCTGTGATAGAACGCCGACATACGCCTATATAAGAAGAGAGTTGCCTGGGTGAACACAACAACAACAGCTGTACCCAAGAAGAATTTTGTTTGGACTGAGGAGGAGGTTGAACTCCTACTTCAATCAGCCCTGAACAGCTTGAAGATCTGCAGGATCGAGGTCGTCACACGTTTGTTTGCTTTGTTTGACCGGCTCGGCGCGTGAGTGTGTCGTATATAAGTATGCAACGTGACTACTTTTGCGTCCTCTGCTCTTTAGACGGGGGTGTAACCACAATCGTCTTCAAAACGCTCCACTCTGGAGGGAGTCTCGAGAGCAGTCGCTGCATAAACAAAAGGCCCTTCTGACAAAATATTCTGTCGGATTCGCCCGCAATCGTCTCCATGTAAACGGGGCCTTAAGATAAAAACATGACATTTTTAAGCTTTTCTTTGCTCACCTTTTTTTTTTTTTTAACCAAAACTGTAGTATTACTCTACCAAGTTCTATTACAACATATGCATATTCCAAACTTTAAAATTTGTATTAACTGTTTGGATATGTGCCTCAGCTCTTCAGCATGACAGGCACAAGCTGCTTAGAGTCTCTGTGTGTTACAAACGGAAACATTTAGACTTCATTTTGGTTTTAACCAGATATCATGAGGCTAAATTGGACCACGCTGATCAGAAACCATCTAACGTTTTTCTGTCTGTGGCTTCGTGCTTTGGTCTGACTCAGAGCAGAGACTCGAGTCATCAGCATCATTAACTGCATCTAAAAAAAGAAAAACTTTAATGATGTGAAATAGAAATCTGTTGGTTCTCATCAGCTCATTTAAAACCACAAAGAAAAATATTTTCAGCATCTCGTTTAGTGAACTATTACTGTCATTGGGCTTTTAATGCAGTATTTATTACCACTGAGTGTTAATGTGATTTACCTTTCTTTCTCCTCTTCTTTTAAAGTTTCCAGGTGTAAGTTTTTGTTTTGATCATTCAGCTTTGATTCAAGCATGACTGAAACAGAAATGTTAACAGATATTATTCATAAGGTTTGCAGATGCACAGTAAGTATACAAGCAGAAACAATAGACAGTGCATAGGTTATTTATTTCCAGGGGTAAACACTGCATAACTTCAATCCATCCAATTTTCCTTTCAGATGCAAGTAAAATGTCTGAAACATTCCTAAACTCACTTAGAGAGGTGACACATTTTATAGAGCTTAGTATCAGGCTTTGAATTTGTTAAATTGAAAACAACATTGTACCAGAGTAAATGAATTTCTAATGTGCTCCATGTTCAGTTTCAGAGTTAATTCAGGAATTAAGACAAGGTCACAAATGTCATTGTTGTATGGTGGTGTCATAGCAAGTTTTCATACCTGTTTTTTCCTGTAAAGTAGTCCAATCAGCAGCAGCTCCAGAACCAGTATTACGGTGAAAAACAGCCGAAGCGGGGTCAAGTAGAAGTGGGAGGAAATAGTTGCTTTGCGAGATACCGCTGAAATGACAGTAAGAAAAAAAGAACATTAGAACTCTGTTATGTAAAGGTGTATTTGTTGATCAGCTCTGTTTCCATCTTGTGATAATATCCTATTTTTTACACTCCTAAGTGATTTCAGTTAAACCCCACTGTAGAGCTGAACAATTTATCATTTTCTGATCGAAATCGCAATTTCAGACATCGTGATCATGTGATCGACAAAGCTGCAACGTTTTTGCTCCTGACTGACCCAGGATCAGTTGTTTCTTGTTTTACATAAGCGTCCTTTGAGTGTAAAAATGTTTGGAAAAATCCTTTTTTCCTGTTGAATTTTTTTTTTAAATCATCGCTTTTTGAACTTTGTCTTTTTTAAACTGTTTTATCTTTTTTCACTCAACACAATTAAGGATATTTTGCACATTTTTGGAATTTAAGAGTCAAACATAGCTCTTTTTGTTTTTCAGTCGTTATAACGAAAAGAATACGATTAAAAAAGTCCAGTTTAGAAAAGGAAAGAATTGTATTTTAAGGTCAGAAATTTGACCCTGAAAATTTTGCCTTTTATTTAATAATTTTGTCTTTATTCCTCAAAATTTTGACTTTTTATCTCAGACTTTTGTCTTTACTTCTCGAAATTTCCACTTTTTATCTTAAAATATTGACCTTTTATCTAAAAGCTAGAGACAATTCTTACCTTCAGTTTTCCTCCTTACATTAGAGGAAAAGCTTCTGATGTAATTTTCTGTCAAGTTCGTAAATGTTTCTGTACAGTGTGGAAACTTCACTGAAGCTTGATTTGAAGAAAATCATGAACTGAATTGAAATCTCAACATCTGCCAGAAAAAATCACAACTAGATCTTTTTCTAAAATTGTTCAGCCCTACCCCACAGGATAAGTTTCACCAAGTGCTTCCTCAACTATTGGGTTATTTTTTATTCTTAATTCTAAATAATACTGAAAAGGAATCTGGGGACCAATAAGAAACTGTAAACAGTGTTTTACTGCAGTGTTATACCATGTTCAGTCATGACTAAAGGACAATAGCACTCCCATTTCTGGGGGTTTTGATTGCTGACTGTAATTACTAACCAATGCTGAATGACTTGTACGTCACAATTTTTTTTACTGCGTCATGACAGAGTATTTCTATCTGTAGGTGCACTATTACACTGCTGTGCCCTCAGTAGAACTTGAAAGAAGAAACAAACTTTATATGTAAGTTTGGCATAGTTGACAGTAAGAACCACTGGAAATGGGAAAAAACACCGTAAAGTTTTGTGTTAGTCTCAGATTTCTCAGGATTTGTCTCACCCTTTACCGACAGCTGTCTCTCAGCTGATTCTCCAGCTCCAGTGATGTGGCACTTGTAGACTCCTTCATCAGACTTAGAAACTCTGTGCATGGTCATCTGCCCTGTAGAGCTGCTGCTGATGAGGACACCATCTTTATAAAACTCAGCTTTGGTGTCAGAAATGTTCCTCCCTCTGCAACGAAGCGTTACTGCTTCTCCCTCCATCACAGGAGCAACAGGACTCTCCATGATCACATCACGGCCTAAGAAAAACCAAACAAATATTCAAGGTTAGCACAGTATATCCTTCAGAGTTGCCTCCAATAACATTGTTTTCATTGCCTCCAAATTGCTCACAAAGTTATTATAATCTAGCAAAATCTTACTGTGGATGCACATCACCGTATATTCAGTTTTCTGATAGTTATGTCTTAAAAGCATGTAAGTAATCTATTTGCAGTCTCAAAGCGTAAAGTCAGACAAATCAGATAAAAGTGCAAAAGAAAAGACTTTGGCCCCAGCCCTCAAAACCAAGTGTTCAGGGCTATTTTGTGATTTAGAAATGGGACACCCCTTAAATGCAGATACATCTTCAGACTGTAGGGGGCAGCATTATGCCAAAGCAGTGTTCAGTCTCTCAATTTAGAAGAAGAAGAAGGAAGCAGAGGCATTTACAGGATCAGAGACAATGCCGTCTGCAGCTGTGTTTATATCTTTTTCGTGGGCTTTGGGCATCTTTTTGAGATTAGCCCGGTCATCTTATACCATTATCGGCACCAGCATGTTATATAGGCTGTTATCTTGTAACGTTAACTAACTTAAACGATAGGAACATGGCTTGTCCGCACCGGACGCTATTGACAAAAGATGGTAAAATAAAAACAAATGTTCTGCAACAATGAGGTAAATTATCCATAAAATGGGTCTAAACTAAGATAATACAATGGTTTTCAGAATATTTATATCTCCATTAAAAAAGAAAATACATTTGTAGCTCGCCTTCTTTGACGCCATGTTTATCTGCTGAAATGTGCAATGCATTCTGGGTGTCCCTTAGTCCCAAGGGTGGTGTCTGAAAATCTCAGTATTGAGGGAGATACAGCCTCAAACTTAACCCTCAACCTTAACTTTCTGAGAATCAGGACAACACTTTCACTTCACGGGAGCGCACATTTTCAGATTGAGGGTTAAGACAGGAACTGGAATTCTTTGTATTTACCTCTGACAGCCAACCAGCTATTTGGTGACATTCCAAAAGGAGCAATTTTACACGTGTAGAATCCTTCATCAGATTTTCTAATATTTCCAGTCGTCATCTGTCCTGTAGCGCTACTTTGAACCAAGAAACCACCTCTATAAAACTCAGCTGTAGAGTTTGAAGACTTGTCTCTGGTTCTGCAGTTCATGGTCACAGACTCTCCCTCTCTCACGGGGAGAACAGGACTCTCAAGGATCACTGAACCAGCTGAGTAATAAAAGCAAAAACAGAACAGTTAACATCAGAGGAGAAGGGGAACGATGCATGTATCTCACAAAAGTGTTTTAAGATTTTATTGTGTAAAAACATCAGCACACCTGTCACAGCGATGTTGACCGTGTTGCTTTTCCTTTCTCCTCCTCCTTCACACCAGTACTCTCCACTGTCTGGTTCATATGCGAAGTCAATGGTGCATGTTACAGTCATATTCACTGTGTTGTTTGAACATTTTTTTACAGTTTCATTCATGCTCCTCACTCTCCATCCAGCCAGGGAACTTAACCCCTCACAGGTAAAAGAGATGGACTCGTATTCAAAGAACTGTAGTTTGGATGGGACGATTCTAAGAGCTGTGTCTGCAACGACAAATAGTGACAAAACAACTTAGTTTCCACACCATCCTTTGTTCTTAAAGCTGACGTCCAATTTATTCATCTGTCTTGTTAAAACTGCAACTCACCAGAAGTTTCAGAGTAGCATTTCTGAGCGAGTCCAACCAACAGTATTGACACAGTCAACCCTGGAGAAACCAAACAGTCTATGTTCATCTATGTTTTATTCATATGCAGTTGCAAAAACTACTCAGGTCAGAAAAACTCCTCGTAGAGAAATGAATTCAACTGACACTTTTTGTTGATACCACTTATGCATAGAGATTTAGATTTAGTAAATGTCCTAAATGATAAACTGATGAGTAATTGTTAAAGTAAAGTTCCTGCTACATCTGCAAGTAGAAACATCATCTCATGGTTTGAGGCATTACACATCTTTTTTATGAATATTTTTCTTGTAATACTTTACTTAAAGCACGCAGAGTGGATTGAAAACAGCGTATCTGGTGAAGTATAAGAACGTAAAAGAGATTACTCACAAAGTCTGATGCAGGAAGCTTTGACCTCCATGGTGTTTTTGTGCAGACTGTTAATGTAGAAGACGACTCAAAGCCACACAGAGAGCAGAGCACTTGAGAACTTCCTCTTCCTGAAAAGCCATCACTCATCTAGAAACGCTGCTTATAAGAACAGAGTCTCTGCGCTGTTTATATACACGTGATGAGATGCTGTTACAGCGGTAGACTCAAAGCAGACACAGCAAGTTTTTAAAAAAGTACATAACGAGTTTGAAATCACGCAGCTTTTCTTCCTGATGCAAAATATATATATATACAGTACTGCACCATAACGTCTGTACTATCCCAGTAAGTCTCAGGAAAGTATCATGAGTGAAACTGGTTTTATATAAAACACTTTGATGAATAGTTCTATGGTCATAAGGTTGGGTGGTATGACCCAAAATTCATATCACGGTATAAATTGAATCCTTTCACAGTCACAGTTTATATCACGGTGGTGCAAAATTTATAATGGAAGTGTTTCAGAATGGGTTAAAAAAGCATATAATGTAATTTAAATGTTAAAGCATTTATCATGCAGAAGAACAACAGAAATAAGGATAGTGCGTCAGAAGTACAAAATTCTTCAATAATACAAAAATAAAGTGGATATTGTAAACAGTACTTCAGGTAAGAGAGGTTTTCTATAAGGCAAATGGCAAAAACAGTGAAAAGAATCTGTAATCCAAATTTGTGCAAGAATTACTAATAGTCTTTTCTGCTCTACATCCGACTTTTTGAACCCGAACCACGTCCAAATCACGGAAGTAACACGTTTTGTTTTTACCAGTTCCTCCTCCTTCACCGTCACTGTGCTTGCAGCCATTTCCACACAGAGGCAAATACGACGACGTTGCGACGTTGTGACGTCACGGTAGAGCACAAATCTCTACTATGGGCCAAATTTAAACCGTTTCTACTGTGTATACAACACAGTCCTATGTGGTCAGAAACAAACTGATGCTGGGAAGATTCTGTTATTTTTAACTTATAAAGCATCCGATCCAATGTGTAACCTCATGTTATATCAAAACAAAGCTCGTTCATTTGCTTGGTTATTGCTTTGATTTGAACTCTCATATAACTGTAAGTAACCTGATCTGTTGATAATGATCACGGCTCAAGCTTTTATATTCGAGGACTTTGACCAGGAAGCTGTTCGCTTCAGGACACAGGCGTGCAGCACCAAAGTGAGTATGTAAACTTTTAAAAGAGTATATAGAGTTTGTGTTTTGTACCATCCCGACACACTAAGACAAAATCTGATTTGTTTTGTGTTTTATTATCCGATTTCCTCTTACAAAGATCGGCTAACTGAAGTTAAAAAATGGAAAAAGCCATTCCTGTTGTGGTGTTATCCGTCGCTGCACTCACTGGTACATGTAAGTCTGATCAAAGTCATGCTGCACCTTTGCTTTCCAAAGATTTATTGATAAATCAGAAATGTTTAAATTTCACTTAGCAGTTCAAATGTTGCGATTATTACTCTCACTAAGATATTGATCGACTTTATTTTTTCACTGTTTGAGGAAACTGCTCTGTCCTGTTTTATCTCAGACTACCTGAAAAATAATAAAACTGTTCATGACCCGACAAATCAGCTGTTTCCAGGACAATCCAGAGAAGAAGAGGGCCTTAAGATAATGGTATTATTACAGTATAAAGATACTAATTTCACTCCAAAAAGCTTTGTATGAAATTAACACCTGGATATTTCATCCGTCAGAACGTTAAAGACGTGATTGCGGACCATGAACCGTTCCCTAAATATGTTTTAAGCCTCGATCAGATTTTCTTCATCCTGCTCATTGACTTTTTTGGAGGTAAGTGAAGTTTTGTTTTAAGCATTTTTGTTACATCCATTGGTTTATTTTAAATGTACTTTTTAACCCCAGTGAACGCTTTATTTTGTCATTTCAGCTGATTTGGTTTCAACCATTTCCACGATGTACTGCAACCTGTTCTCCCTTGAAGGCCTGTTTGAACTTATTTTAAGTTTTATCATGTCTGTTTGCATCGTGAGATTATGGAAAAGTAAGTTCAGTAATTTTATTGAAGTGTTGTGCAACAAGAGTTAAATATTTTGAGATGACACATTTTACCTCTAGTAATATCTTACAGCATTTTATCCAGGGGTGAAAGTAGATTTAAATTCTTGCTGGTACTAAAACTTCATCTATAGAAGCACATTTCCCATTTAAAAAATAAATAAATAAATAAATAAGAACTTGGCTTTTTCTTTTGGCCCCTATCAGGTCTAAATTTTGAGACAAAAGAAATATTACTTTAAAAGGTCAAAATTTGAGACAGAATATCAGATTTGTAAGATGAAAAGTTGAAATCATGAGAAAAAAAAGTGAAAGTTTCAAGAGAGAAAGTTAAAATGATTAAGATAAGATCAAAATATGACATTTTTTAGATTTAAAAAAAAGCAGAATTTGTGATAAAAAGTTGAAATCATGCAGAAAAAGGTCAAAATTTGCAATAAGACATCAATATTTTGAGATAAAAGTCAGAATGTTTAGATTAAAAGTTGAAATCATGAGGGAAAAAGTGAAAGTTTCAAGAGAGAACGTTAAAATAATTGAGATAAGATCAAAATGTGACTTTTTTATTTAAAAAATAAGGATTTAAGATAAAAAGTTGAAATTTTGTGATTAAAAAGTTGAAATCATGCAGAAAATGGTCAAAATTTGCAATAAAATATCAATATTTTAAGATTATAAGTTGAAATCATGAGGAAAAAAGTGAGTTTCAAGAGTGAAAGTTAAAATGATTAAGATAAGATCAAAGTATGACATTTTTTAGGTTAAAAAAAACAGAATTTGAAATAAAAAGTTGAAATCATGCAGAAAAAGGTCAAAATTTGCAATAAGATATAAATATTTTGAGATAAGTCAAAATTTTTAGATTAAAAGTTGAAATCATGAGGAAAAATGTCTCCATCCAATGACTCAAACACATCACAGGTAGTTCAGAAACATTTAGGGAAAAGTTAAAAGTATTTTTTTCACAGTAAAGTACTTTAGTTTTTATGACTGTATAATGCTAACAGATCTATTTCTTTCTGGTTCTACGTAGTTCACTGAATCTTTTAATGATCCGCAGTCCTGGACCGTACTGGTTTACTTTCACCCCTGTGTATATCTGATGCAATTCTGTTAATATGATGCATGTTTAAAAATATTTGCACACTTATTTGTCTATTTTGTCATATGTAATGTGAAGTTTTCTATTACAATACTTTTACCTGGCTTCTTACTTCAGAAGATGAAGATGCTGAGCCCGGTAAACTCCTCCAAAAAGCTGGTCTGAAAAAAGAGGGAGACCAGGACGAGCTGGTTAACGTTCTGATGGAGGTGAAGACCAAACTGGAGAATCAGAGGGAGCATATCAGAGAGGAACTAAAGGAAATAGACAGGAGGCAGGAATTAATCCGACCAAAGCTTCAGGCCGAGGAAAACGAAATAAAAACGGGAACTTTAGAGGAACCAGAGGAAAGAGAAAGTTTGCGAGAAGAGTGGATCAGACTGGATCAGACACAGATTATTTATAACATACACCTACAGAAAACTGAGAAACTGCTGGAACCAATAGAGACCAAGCTTGATATGATGCAAAGAAGAAAGAAACTGGACTAAAGACGAAAACTGAAGAATCAGTTTGTGTCATGGCTACAACACACAAGAGACATTCAAGATGGATTAACCCTCTGATGCATGAAATATAAAAGTCAGTGTCTGGATTTTTCCCTTGAGTTTTTTTATTTGTCTTAAAGCATGAAAAAAGTTTCCAATTTTTTTTCAAATATTTGTAACTGAGCATTCAACATAAAACAGTGTGAACTTCATATAAATGTGACTTATTTTTTTATATAACTTTTTGGAAAAATGTTTATACTTGGAAAAAGAATTGAAAACATTTCTTTAGGCTCTAAGAAGAATAAAAATATCCTGACACAGACTAATATGAATTTCCACCACATGAACCACTGAATATAATAGGTGTTTACTGTAGTGACCATGATGCACCGCAGGGTTAAAGTAGAGCAGGAATTACTGTTCTTATTTATCACAGCATGCACAACAAAACTTGGTAACACTTTAGATTAGGGAAAACATATTCACCATTAACTAGGTGCTTATTAACATGCATATAAGCAGCTAATTAGTATTTATTAAGCATGCATTAACCCCTTATTCTACCTCTATTGCACCATGAATTTAGACTTCTCCACATATTAACTCCTAATTATTACTTTTTGACTACAAATTAATGAACATGTGTTCCCTAATCGTAAGTGTTACCCAAAACTTTGAGGAAATATTCGCAAAAATATAAATCACGTGATGGTTTGGGCATGTTTCCTGTTTTTATTGTAATCAAAAATAGAAAATATTTTTGACTTTTCAGCCTCCAACTTGAGATGTTTTTGTCAGTGACGTGTTCAATAAAACACACACATCACGTTCCTGTGATTATCATGTATGTATTTATCATTCTGAATTTCTTTTTTATGATTATTGCATTTTATTTTTGTAAAGGTGATGAACATTTTCCTGGTGTAAAAATGTGAGATGTGACTTTAACAGGTCGCTGGTTCAACAGCAGCTTAAGCTTGTGGCTCCCTCTAGTGTCTTAAACTTATAAGTGCAGCCTGAATAAAATTACAGTTTTCATGTTCAACTCATGCTGTGAATTGAGCAGCTGGTTCTTTTTAATTGTTCTGAAATTGTGTTGAATAGAACAAAAAAAACTAAGCAAACAGAAATAAATTGCACCAGGAGCTTGTAACAGCTTTTGACCCTACACACAAACATTTAACACCTTTAAAAATAATTATCATTCTTAGCAGCATTGTGAAAACTTAATGCACTAAGTCTTTTTAGGATATTATGTTTTATTTGATATTTGGAGATTAATTAGACCTGACATTGAGGTTAGAACCATAGAAGTCACTGTGTTCTTTCTTTTTTCTTTCTTTTTTCAGGTGAGAGGAGAATGAAAAGTTAAAATAAAGAATATCTTATTTATGTGATCCAATACAACAACAAATTCTAGTTTGAGACAAACATTTAAGCAGATTCATGCCTGTTAGTCCTTACAGTCGAGGTTCACTTTAATATGAGTTCAGCACCTGTTTTTTTAACCCCCTTTTCCCCTTATTAATACATAAAATAAACGTATGCATTAATCAAAGCTCAGTGTTTAATCTGCTCTGAAAAAAAAGGATTTCTGGAGATCAGATGTTGATATTTTGTCGTCTAAAAGGACGACGACCTCAAGACAGTTTGATAAACACAGACTTTTTCAATGCTTGAAGCCTTTTATTCTGCTTAGAGATTAAAAAGAACAGTTGAAACAGAAAATTAAAGTTGTGCTGAAAGCGATCTCTATTCCACATTCAGTCTGATCTTAATCAGAGCCTCAGGAATAATCCGTCTTTGTGTTTTGTTTTGTTTTTTTCACTTGTCCTATGATTTCTTAGGAGCATTAGAGCGACAGAAAAGAGAGAAGGAAGAGATTTGGAGTTTTCAGGTTATACATGAGACAGATGGCGTCATAACAGGTGGATTTTCAAACACACTCCCACAGGTGTTTTCCTCACGCCTCAGCGTCCGACCGCGGTTTATTTCCTGACACAGACAGAAGGACGAAGGTGGCTGCACCAAAGATCATCCCAGCACTTTTTACCTGTGAATATAAGAAACACAGGACAGAAGAGAACCGTTAGGCACAGTGTAACATGAATTAAACTTTAAATAAAACAGTGTAACATGAATTAAACTTTAACTAAAACAGTGTAACATGAATTAAACTTTAACTAAAACAGTGTAACATGAATTAAACTTTAACTAAAACAGTGTAACATGAATTAAACTTTAAATAAAACAGTGTAACATGAATTAAACTTTAACTAAAACAGTGTAACATGAATTAAACTTTAACTAAAACAGTGTAACATGAATTAAACTTTAAATAAAATGTTCCTGGTAACACTTTACTTGACGCCTATGTTTATACCACATTATAAATACATTCATAATGTCTTATAATAACATTATAGCACTGTAACGCTTTATAACAATAATCATAACACACTACACTGCAAAAACTGAAATCTAAGCAAGTCATTCTGTCTTATTTTTAGAAACATTTATCTTATTTTTCTTGATTTGAGCCACATTCACCAGACCAGGTCATAGAAATGTCTTATTTTAAGTTTTTTAAAGACAAAAATGAGGTGTAAATTGCTTGTAACAAGTAAAAATAATGGGATAAGATAAAAGATTCTTATATCAAGACATCTTTCTAATTTCAAGAAACTTTACGACAAATTCGTCTTATCCCATTGGCAGATTTTTTTTTTGACTTGTTACAAGCAATTTACACCTCATTTTTGTCTTTTAAAAACTTAAAATAAGACATTTTTATGACCTGGTCTGGTGAATGTGGCTCAAATTAAGAACAATAAGACAATTTTTACTACAAATAAGACAGAATGACTTGCTTAGATTTCCATTTTTGCAGTGTTAAAAGCGTTAGCAGCTCACTAAACAATGCCCACATAGAAAATGCATTATACAGATATTTATCATATTCTTATAAACATGTATAACTGTCATTATAAACACTCATAAGTTACCATTCCTCTTAATAACAATGAGCATAACATTTTATACAGCATTTTATAATGTCTGATAAGATGATTGTCCTTTGATAACTGACTCTTGTTGTAAAAATCAAAGGATATTATAATTATCATAGTTGCCATATGAGTTTTTTGAAGGAGTCACATTACTAATAAAAAATAAGTTTTGCTATGTTATCTGTTATTCTTGCATGGATAAAAAAAGATGTGTATTTTTCTGTTATAACATATGATAATACCTGACCTTATAAGTGATGAGTAAATGCTTTATAGTGTGTTATGATTATTGTTATAAAGCATTATAGTAACTTATGAATGTTTATAACTTTGGTTATACAGTGCCATGATGTCATTATAAGACATTATAAACGTATTTATAGTACGGTATAAACATAGGCGTCAAGTAAAGTGCTACCATGTTTTCTTAATGTGCTCAAAATGGTGAAAACATGACTGAGCTTTCTCCATAAACTGTTTTATAGATTAATTTTTTACCGCTGTAGTTCATCTGCGCACAGTCCTGGTTGGTGCCGAATCCGTTGTTTGGTTCCCCTTGGCACCACTTTTTGAAGTTGAAGCTGGTCCCATCACTCCAGCTCCAAACTCCCTCCTGATAAACACAACAGATTATTGAAAGACAGAAATACAGAAACAAATGAATGAATTCATGAAATTTGTTTTGGTTCATTGCAGTTATTTCAACAAAGGTACAAACTCATGGCAGAAACTGTAAATTCAAAGAAACTGAAAGAGTGTAGGTTGAAGCTGAAGCTCATATAAAACTTTCCCCTCTTGTCTTAGAAAGACAAACAAAAGCAAAACAATGATGAAAGTGTCTCACAGAAACAAAACTGATGCTTTACTGTTGTGGTTGATTATTGAAATCAAATGCATCATAACATGATCACATTAAATTACACTTCCATGTTTTGGGAAAATATTCACAAAATAGTTGAACAAATATACAACACTCAAATGGTTTTTAATTTCGAGGGTCTTTATCGAGGTAATATTGTTTCCATAAAAGGGAGACGTGATAGAAATTACTGCAGGCCGTCCTGGCAGCCAGTAAAAAGTGTGTAACTCGTAAATGGTTAAATCCATTACCACCTACAAGAGACGGATGGTTTGAAATAATTTTGGATTATATTTTGAGAACTCAAAAAGTTGAATTTTATTTTAGTTGGAATAAGTGGCTTGAATTTATTACCCCATTAAGAGGAGATTTGGTATAACTCCACCACGGTTTGTGCCCCTTTACTCCCCATAAAGACACAATTTTAATGTAAACTACCTTTTGTTTCTTTTGTTCCTAGTTTGGTTCCTTGTGTGAGACGTAGACATATGTGGATGTTTAAATTAATGTTTTGAATGTAAACAGAGATAATGTGTACAAAATTTTGTGAGAAAGGTCAGAAAAGAAGATGTGTAAAATATCAAAAACTGGTCACTGGAGGAACAGCAGCTTTTTAGCACGACCGTGTTGTCTCACTTTTTCAGACCCGGAGGTTTCCGCTTGGTTACGCTCCAAAACTAACGATTCTTGTTCAGCTTTTTTAACCTCATCAATGTATCACATGTTTTTAATTCGACCGAAGAAGAATTCCAAAGATTAGCCCCTTTTACAGACCGACAATAAGATTTTACATTTGTTCCCCTCAGATTGTATCAACAGTTTCTCATTTCAAACAACTTCTGGATATTTTGTGGTAATTGCTGATTTTTAGCTTTGAACAATCTTTGCACTGTTTTGTACTTGAATAAATTTGTGAATTTAAGTATATTCAGCTTGGAAAACAGAGGATTTGTTGGTTCATGATGTGGTTTATTACCTATGATTCGTATGGGGGTTTTTTTGTAACAGAAAAATCGAGTGTTTGTTTGTTTCGTAAGTGTGTTCTCAGACCTCTGTGCAGTTTGTCATGTATGAGGCAATGAGTGAATAATAGAGTTTAAAAAGAGATTTATACTCTAAGAAGTCTACAGTATTGTAATGGATCTTGATATTTTTGTTGAAACATAGTTGATATGAGATTTCCATTTCAGTTTATTGTCAATTATTACACCTAAAAATTTTTTTTGCAGTGTCTTCAGTTCCTTCTCCATTGTATCCAGAAGTTTTAGATTTTTTCAAATAAAATACAAATGAAGTTTGAAGGCAGCAGAGTGGTTCAACTTTTCTACAGATTATTAATCAGATTATAAAAACATTTCTCATGTACCTCCTTCGTGTCACGGCCTCCAATCCATGCCTGTGGATTCTTATTGGTCTGTTGTGAAAGTAGATTTTGGATTTGTCCGTACTCGTCTTGTGAATGCACAGATGCCAGGTGTCCGCCCAAGGCGATGCAGTTTTTCTGGAAAAGGTCGTGAGGCTCAGTAACAGACGACTAACATGAGCAACAAGAGGTCACCAAATATGGTACAAGATTCCTTAGTAAGGAATTAAAAAAAAAAAAAAAAGTAGTTTCACACAGGAGCTTTCTTTAGTTTGCATAAATTATCTTGTACCTCAGCATCTTTCCAAGTCATGAGTTTAGAAACGAAGATGAAAGTGCGTTTGCCGATCCAAGTCCATCCCTGAGTGCACTGGGTCCTTTTTTCAACATTTAACTCCTCTGAAAAAAAAACAAAAAAACATAAATGGTGCTTTTGTACGATGAAGTATAAGGGCCACATTAAGAGTTTTTATTTTTGTTTCAAATTTTACTACAAGAATAAAGTCAAGTTAATTATTTTAACTACAAGATTAAAAGTCAAAACTCATAATTTTACTACAAGAATTAAACTGAAATAACTTTTACTATGAGAATAAAGTCAAAATTATTTTTCACTTCAAGATTAAAAGTCAAAAGTAATTATTTTACCACCAGAATTAAGTCATAATTAGTTATTTTAACTACAAGATTATTTAATTATGAGATTAAAGCCAAAATTATTTTTTTTTACTACAAGAAATAAGTTGAAGTTAAATATTTTTTTTCATATTTTACTACAAGAATAAAGTCAAGATAATTATTTTAACTACAAGATTAAAAGTCAAAATTAATAATTTTACTACAAGCATAAAACTGAAATAACTTTTACTGCGAGAATAAAGTCTAAATTAATTTTCACTTCAAGATTAAAAGTCAAAAGTAATTATTTTACTACCAGAATTAAGTCATAATTAATTATTTTAACAGTCAGATTTTTTAGTTATGAGATTAAAGTCAAAATTATTTTTTTTACTACAAGAAATAAGTTGAAGTTAATTATTTTTACTACAAGATTAAAGGTTGAGTCGAAAGTCAAAATTAATTATTTCACTACAAGATTAAAAGTCGAAATAATTTTTTACTATGAGATTAAAGTAGAAATTTATTATTTTGCGAGGAGATTAAAGTTGAAGTTAAATATTTATACTACAAGATTAAGTCAAAATTATTTTTTTAAGACAAGACAAAAGTTATTTTACTACAAGAATAAAGTCAAAATTAATTTTTACTATGAGATTAAAGTAGAAATGTATTATTTTACGACGAGATTAAAGTAGAAATAAATTATTTTACTGCGAGATTAAAGTTGAAGTAAAGTTGTCTCGGAAGTAGGTAAGGAAACGATCAAATCAGAAAAAGAAAAAGAATGAAAAGAGGATGAGAGTGCTGCAGTTAGCAGGTAAAATTAAACCTTTATTAAAATGTCCTCGATTATGTTTTCGACTTTAATCTCGTGGTAGAATATGAAGTAAAACAATAATAATTCTTAATGTGGCCCTAATACTCTGTCGTACTTTCAAAGTGATGTTAACAGTGTGATACTGTAGAAGAATTACAGAAGTTAACTTCCTCACAACCTACAAACTCCAGCCACACCTTAAAACACAAGACAAAACTGAAGCTAAAGTTTTGATGTGACATCATTTGCAAAAAAAGGACATTAGTGAAATACTCTGAGGAAAAAGATAAAGTAAAGTGTACTGGTGTCTAGTACTGGTGTTAGAAAAATACTCAAGTAAAAATACAGAGTATTCATCAGAAAAACTACTCAGATTATTAGTTACTTTAACTGGTGATGTCACTGTCTCCTCTAAATTTGTGTTTTGCTTCACCAATAGTTAAAACACTAACAATCAATAATCATTAATAACTGATAAGATAGAAAACAAGTGTTTTTTGCTCATTTTCATTGGTTGTTTTTTTTATCTGTCTTTTTCTCATTTTAAGTTTTTATTTCCTTATTCAGCAAAGATCTCAGGCAGACAAAAACTAAATTAGATGAGGTTCAGTAGAATATCCATGAAAACATTTTTAACTGGTTAAATTCTCAAAATCAATTAACAATCAATCATTAACGTGCATTAACATTTTTTTGTTTTGTTTTTCATCCATATGTCCTGGTTTTTATTGGCTTGTTTGCTGTTAAATCACTTTACTGGCTACAAAAATGCAGATAAAAGATCCAGATATTAATGATACTCAGTACTCAACTATGATTTTAAAAGTAACTAAGTAGATTACATGGCATAATGATTACTTAAGTACAAGTAAAAGTACAGACTTGAAAATCTACTCATAAAAGTACAAGTACCCCAAAAAAACTACTTAATTACAGTAATCTGAGTATTTGTAATTAATTACTTCCACCCCTGATTAATACACAGCCAACAGCCCATTGGACAACTGTTAAAATTCATATTATGTTAAGAACCAATCAGCTAACTAAAGAGAAACAAGTGGCCATCATTACTTTAAGAAATGAAGTCAGTCAGTCCAGTAAATAGTTATAAAAATAAAGCAAATTGAATGAGAAGGTGTGTCTAAACTTTCGGCCTGTACTGTACGACACAAACTCGAGCAGTAAAACAAAAAAACACAACCAGAAATGATGTGAAATAGACTCATAAATCCTGAAATCAGAGATGAACTGACCTGCTGCTGGTGCTTCTTCATCTTCAAGTTCTTCCATCTCAACAGCTGGAGAGTTAAACACAGAAATTACTGACTGGATATTAAAAACATTTATAAGACTAAAACACTTTATTTATTAAAGATACAGACCATCAGCAGCAGTCAGAGCCATGATGGCACAAAGGAGAGCAGACACAGCCAGGACCTTCATGCTGGAGTTTAGAAAGAGTCTGAAGAGTCAAATAGAAATAAAACTGTTACTGATGCTGTTAGAGAACAGGTTATTGAATTAACTGAGGATAAAGATGATTTTCTGTTTATTTACCTTCTCGTCGGAGCTTCTACCTTCCTGAGTTTGGTCCTGATCGAGAGAACAGCAGCTCTTATATTCCAGTTTTTATCTCATCATCTATTAAAGAACAAAATGAGGAACTTAACGCAGGTTTACCAAATATGGACACAGAATAAACGGTGCAGAGAAACCTGAATTACAAAAAAAAGTATATATTTTATCTGATAAAATTATCCTAATTTAGATGTAGTTTGGGTAATAATGAGGAAGAGAGAACAATTCTGCCAAAGTAAGTGTAAGACAGAAAAGTCTCACTTTCATTGCTGCTCATTTTTCAGTGGCCTTAATGCTCACACATGAATTATAAAAGAATTTTGAAGTCATCAAATATCATTGTCTCCAAGTTTGAAGGCATTATTTGTTGAGAATAACTGCTCTAGTTGTCAAATAAACAAAAAAAAACATTGATATATAGTTGGAAAAATACAGAACACGACCTAAATACATGTATATTGCCATTATAACTTCGTTTCAACAAAGATGAAAATACTTGAGCTCTGTTCCAAATATCTTACAAGTTAAATGTTGAATATTAATATAAATAAATCAATACTTTTTGTCAGATGTTGAAGGATAAAGTTTCTTAAAGGTTATATATGATTACTACTGGGCAAGAGAAGTAACAGAAATATTCAACAAGACTGGTGTCAATACTACGACGGAGTATTACGATGGCCATATTAAGATTTTTTTATTTGCTTCATATTTCACGACCAGAATAAAGACGAATTTAATTATTGTACTACGAGATAAAAGTCGAAATGAATTATTTTACAAGATTTAAGTTGAAGTAAAGTCATAGCAGAAGGAGGTAAGGAAACAATCGAATCAGAAGAATGAAACGAGGATGAGAGAGCTGCAGTTAACAAGTAAAATTAAACGTTTATTAAAATGTTCTGCTCCTCGTAGACTGTCCTCCATTATATTTTATCGTTCAGCTAAACGCCTCTTTGGTGCATTGCGCAATGAAATAATAACAAATAAACTAAATGAAACTATGATTTACAACAAAACAGGACATTTTTAAGTTCATTGGACATAACTTATGATCGCTCATAACATGTAAAAACACTCAAACGGTTACAATGATGAAGCACATTCACAGATATTAATCAATTTAACTTTTGTACCGTTTTTTTTTTTTTTTTTTAAGTTTGGACTTCTCCAAACACAAGTTCTTACACAACAAAATATCCGTTATCATGATCAATGAATCTACGTGTCATTTTCAAAGGAACACAATGTAACGGTTATTTCTGTCACTGTTCAGCTGTTAGGGCACAACACAAGTGGAACAGGGAGAAAGAAACATTAAATTACAGAGAGAATGGTTAGAAAATCAACTAAATATGAGTTAAATCTGTGTTTAACTTAAGTTTAGTTGTTGCCTACGTGAAGTGAACTAAGAAAACATAAAAAGAGTTTCTACAATCTGCACACAAGTGACTGTAAGGACTAACAGGCATGAATCTGCTTAAATGTTTGTCTCAAACTAGAATTTGGTGTTCAAAGACATAACGAATTGGTTTTTCTTTTAAATTTTTTTTATGTCAAATTTTGTGTCAAAGATAGGAAGTCGGTAACAAAATGACGTCGTTACGTAAGACCCAACTACTGCATCTAACCAACGAACCACGTAGACCTAAACCGGCAAAGGAGTGATGATCAGCGGCATTCAGTGCTCCAAACTCCTCCCTTTTTTTGTATTATTACGGTGTACACCGACGAAAACCCACTTAGGTGAAACCTGAGATATAAAAGTTGAAATTCTGAGACAAAATGTCAAGTTTTTGGGGAAAAAAAGACAAAATCGTAAGATAAAAAGTTAAAATTTTGAGTTAAAAGTCAAAAATTGGAGATAAAAAAAAAGAAAGTCAAAATTATAAGATAAGCGGTCAATAATTTAGGATAAAATAGTTTTTAATATGAGATAAATGTCAATAATTTAAGATGAAAAAGTTGAAATTCAGAGACAAAATGCTGATATTTTTGGGGGATAAAAACGTCAAAATCATGGGAAAAAGTCAGAATTATGAGATTAAGAGCCCAATTTGGGACACAAGTCAATAATTTGAGATAAAAAGTCAAAATGATGAGATCTAAGTCACTGCACTTTTCAGTCCAAAGGAAACAAGGAGACTGATGTTAGTCTGCACAGCTTCCCAAAAGACAAGAAAAGAAGGAAGTTGTGGGAAATGGCTTGTGGGCGTAAACAACTTCCCATGGAGCCGCGGCTATGTTCTGGCCACTTCTCCCCAGAAGCATTTGCTGCATTTAGCCGGCCCATGCTGATGAAAGAGCTGACAGGTGTGGGTCATTATAAACGGAGACTAAAGCTAAATGCTGTGCCGACTATTTTCCAACACAAACCCACAAAACTTCCTCTGGAAACCACTGAAGTCCGCTCCAGGACTTATATGATCCTGTATGAGATCCAGCCCGGTGCAACCATATGACATCACTACCCAGACGTTATTGTAAACAACAATGGCGGCCTACAGGTGAAAATATTTGTTCAAATTTTATACAAACTAAGATATTTAGAGAGATTTTATTATGGTTCTTATGTAGCTGGTAAAAACACTGATCATTTAGGAAAATGACGTTCTGGTAGCCAGGGGAACTTTTAAGAACAACCAAAACCATCAGTCTGACAAAATAAAGAAGAATAAAACTGTAAATAGGTTTAGAGGATCCTGCACTAATGTAGGACGAAGGGTTAAACTGCTGGAATGTGATCCAACAAAATCACTGGATTATTTTTGTGAACTGAATCAATAAAAAGTCAAATTTATGTGCCACATTTAAATAAGACAGATGATTAACTGGGTTTGTAAGTGAACAAGTTAATAGGATAAAACTTCCATAAATACCATGTGTCATAAATCTGATCATCTTACAAACAGGTTTTTCTTTCTGACAGATTTAAACCACCTCAACTCAAAACTATGACACAGGATCTGTTTTTTTATGCACAGTGATTTACTTACGCATAAATGTGCACATTTTAAGTCTGGTGTCTAAAATCAGAGAGACTAGATAGTTCTTCACATTAACGCACTTGAATAAAAAGAGGAAAAGCTGCTGTGTAACCTCAGAGGATAAGATCAGATGTTGATCTTATGGTTAAATCAAGATAATCTCAAAAAATTCAATAAACGTTTATTTTCCAATGCTTGAAGCGTTTTATTTTGCATAGAGATGAAAAAACAGAGGAACAAAGTTGTGTTTTAAGAGAACTTTCCATTTCACATTCAGTCTGTTCTCAACACAGGCTCCAACTTTATTTTTATTTTTTATTTTTTTCAACTTGTTGCAGCATTTCTTATGAGACAGAAAAGAGAGAAGACAAAGAATAGAGCGCTCAGGTTTTACAGGAAACTGAGGGTCTTATTACAGAGGAGTTTTCCACGAGTGTTTGTTTTCCTCGCGCCTCGGCGTCCGACCACGGTTTAACACGAGATGACGCAGACGGAAGGACGACGCTCTTTGCACCAAAGATCATCCCAACACCTGAAACCTGTGAACACAAGAAGCACAGGAGCAGATTAATACGGTAAAACACCAAATTAGCACCGAGTCCCCATTAACCGCAGGGTGTAGCAGTGTTTTGACGAATAAAAGCCGTCACAAATAAACTGTGGGGGTATTTTCTTTAAAAAAACAAAGAAGAAGATGCCGTTGCTTCCCCCCCTCCCTTTTTTTGGTTTGCACTTGCTTTTATAATAAACAACTAACATCAGTCACTTTGCTGCTGATCACTATGGCTCCAGTGCAGGGAAAAAATAAGAAATACGACCTTAACTTTAAACTGGAGCTGAACAATTTTAGAAAAAGATCTAACTGTGATTTTTCTGGCAGATATTGCGATTTCAATTTAATTAATGATTTTCTTCAAATCAAGCTTCAGTAAAGTTTCCACAATGTACAGTAACATTTACAAACTTGACAGAAAATTACATCAAAAGCTTTTCCTCTAATGTAAGGATGAAAACTGAAGGTAAGAAATGTTTCTAGGTTTTAGATAAAAGATCAATATTTGGTAACACTTAAGATTAGGGAACATATTCACCATTAACTAGGTGCGTATTAACATACATATAAGTAGGTTACTAGCCCCTAATTTGTATTTATTAAGCAGGCATTAGCCCCTTATTCTAACTCTAATGCACCATGAATTCAGATTTTTCCATTTATTAACTCCTAATTATTACTTATTGACTACAAATAAATGAATATATGTTCCCTAATCTAAAGTGTTACCCAATATTTTAATATGAAAAGTGGAAATTTAGAGAAATAAAGACAAAAGTCTGAGATAAAAAGTCAAAATATTCAGATATAACGTCAACATTTTGAAATAAAGGCAATATTTGAAATTAAAAAGTAGAAATTTTGATATTAAAAAGTCAAAATTTTGAGGAAAAAAAAATATTTGGACTTTTTTGATCATATTTTTTAGTTAATAATAATAATAATAATAATGCATTTTATTTCAAGGCGCCTTTCACGACACCCAAGGTCGCCTTACAAAGGGTAAAAAACACATAAAAACAAAATAAAGTTAAAAACAGCAACATAAAAGCAAGAGAATAAGGGACAATATTAAAAGAGCAGTTAAAAACAGTAGGTATTGTGAAACAGATGATAGTTATAATGACTGAAAAACAAAAAGAGCTGTCTCTGACTCTTATATTTTAAGAATGATGTCGTGCAAAACTCTTAATTGTGTTGAGTGAAAAAAGATAAAATACAAAACAGTTTAAGAAAGACTAAGTTCAAAAAGCGATACTTAAAAAATTAATTTAACAGGAAAAATTGTTTTTTTTTCCCAACAGTTTTACACTTAAAGGACGTTTGTGTAAAACAAGAGACAACTGATCCAGGGTCAGTCAGTCTGAAATTAAGATTTGGATCAGAAAAGGATAAATTGTTGAGCCTGTGAACGACAGCACAGACGAAAAGTTTGCTGCTCGTGCTGATAATGACGATGAGATTACACACATGAGCGCGCAAAAAGCAAAGGTGATAATCAAACTGGTGTTAATAAATAATCGGATTGAATTCACCACATTTTTCCCTTTTTTTGCGCCTGGTCTGTGCAGTGATTCAAACACAAACAAACGCCCCGGTTATTATTTGGTGTTTGACGGTATTAGGCATGGTGTAACGTGTGAATTTAACTAACTTAATATACTCAAAATGGTTAAAACATTTCTGAATTACCGTTGTAAACCATTTGCAGACAGTTCTGGTTGGAGCCCAGGTTGTTTGGCTCTCCTCCGCACCACTGCTTGAAGTCGAATCTGGACCCATCACTCCAGCGCCAAACTCCCTCCTGATAAACACATTATTAAAAAACATCAACACAGAAACAAAGACAAGGACTGTTTTCAAATTCCGCTACTACTACTACCTTTCCACAGTCAGTGCCTCCGATCCATGTGTCTGGGCTGCTCTTGATCTTTTCAGAAATCATTTTCCTCACTTGGTCGTACTCAGACTTGGAGTGGAAAGATGCCAGATGTCCACCCATGGAGAGGCAGTTTTTCTAAAGAGGGAAAGTGTCAGAAAAGGGTCATGAGGCGGAGAAATACGGTCACTGAAGACGGGACAGGAGATGACGATACTGAACAGAGAATGAGCAGGAGTAATAATTCTTTAGTTTGTCTAAATCAGTGGTTCCCAACCTTTTCAACTCAGAGCCCACTTTTAAATCTCAAAAATGTTTGGGGCCTATAATGTAACAGATGTTAAGAAAAATGTAAAAACATTTCCCCCAAAATATAACAACTTGTTCCATTTTGGATCAATCATTACATCTTTGGTTTTCCTGAATTCTTTGTGTTAGATTTGGGGCTCAGAAACTTTTGTTACATTTTCAACAAGTTTTTAAAATTTGTTTTATTTCAGGTTGTTGTTATGTTTAGGGCAGAGGTGGAAAGTACTTAAGTACAAATACTTTGTTCCTTTACTGAAGTAGATTTTTCAGGTATCTGTACTCAACTTAAGTCTTCATATTTTTGATAACTTCTTGCTTTCACTCCCTACATTTGAACACAAATATCTGAACTTTCTACTCCTTACTACTTTTTTCACTTTTACTTAGGTAAAGTAGATGAATTTGTACTTTTACTTTTCTCAGCTTTTTTTACACAAGTACTTGTACTTCTACTTAAGTACAGAAAGTATGTACTTTTTCCACCTCTGGTTTAGGGTCAGGTTACCTCTTTTCCCATAAATTAATATCTGAGCTGTTTTAATTTCCTTCAAAACTTTTCTGATTTTGACATTTTAAACAACATCCTTTATCTTCATTTCTTTATTTGTACCTTGTGTCTCTATCATTACACTCCAATAAAATCATACTTTTTGCAAATGATTTGCCGGCCAACTTGTAACACTTTCACGGTCCACCAGGGGGCCACGACCCACAGGTTGGGAATCACTGGTTTAAATGATGTCATACCTCAGCCTCTGACCACGTCAGGGGGCGAGAAATGAAGTGGAATGAACGGTGCGCCACCCAAAACCAGTCATCGCTGCACGTCGTGGCCCTTTTTTCAACAGCGAGCTCCTCTGAAAAACACAAAGGGAGCGATTAACGTTTTCAAAAATAAGAAAGTCACAGCATTAGAATGAATTTGTGTTAAAGTATGAGCAGCAGTGCATAGTGTCCACACACTTTCCCCAAAACACAAAATCAATACTTGAGAATTTCAGCAGCTTTATTACTCTTAGGTTGTAACTTAACGTCCCCATATTTTTTTAACAGCCAGGTTATCGTAGAATGGAAAGTATGGATGGATATTCCCTCACATCTTGGTTTTGAGACATTTTTGCTGCACTTACAAAGGCTGGCCAGATGGTGGCAGTGTAAGGCATGACAGATGAGTGTCCACTGTAGTGACCTCTATGCATTAAATCTACAGAACAGTAGAGCTGACTCAATTAAAACTCAATTTCAGACATCACGATCATGTTTTCGCCAAAACTGCAATTTTTTCACTCCTGACTGACCCAGAATCTTTAGTGTCAGCTGTTTCACACACGTGTTTAAGAGTAAAATTGTTGGGGAAAATTCCTCACTTATTTAAAATATCACTTATTTAATTTTGATTTTTTAAATTGTTTGGTATTTTATTTATCTTTTTTAACATAAAACAGTTATTTTGGACTCAATTGTTCTTCAAATTTTAGAGTCGAAGACGGCTTTCTTTGCTCTTCAGTTATTAAAACTAAAAATACAATTAAAAAGTCCAGTTTAAAAATAACAAGAGTCGTATTTACAGTTCAGACTCAGTGGAAGTGTTTGACTAAAGGTTTTAAGAAAAGTCAAAATTGGTTGTTTATCTCGAAATCTTCTTTTCTTTTTTTGAAATTGTTGCATTTTATCTCTGAATGTTGTCTTTATTTCTTTTAGTTTCTGCTTAAATCTTAGAATTTTGACTTTTTTATATCAAAATTCAAAATGAATTTATAATTCAAAATTCTTAACTTTCGGCCTGTACTGTACGACACAAACTCAAGCAGTAAAACAAAAAAACACAACCAGAAATGATGTGAAATAGACTCATAAATCCTGAAATCAGAGATGAACTGACCTGCTGCTGGTGCTTCTTCATCTTCAAGTTCTTCCATCTCAACAGCTGGAGAGTTAAACACAGAAATTACTGACTGGATATTAAAAACATTAATGAGACTAAAACACTTTATTTATTAAAGACACAGACCATCAGCAGCAGTCAGAGCCATGATGGCACAAAGGAGAGCAGACACAGCCAGGACCTTCATGCTGGAGTTTAGAAAGAGTCTGAAGAGTCAAACAGAAATAAAACTGATGCTGCTGAGAACAGGAATTAACTGAGAATAAAGATGATTTTCTGATAATTTACCTTCTCGTCGGAGCTTCTACCTTCCTGAGTTTGTTGTGATCAACAGAACAGCAGCTCTTATATTCTACTTTTACTCTGTTATCTGTAAAAAAAATCAGGGAACTGAAGGCAGGTTTACCAAATATGGACACAGAACTAACATGATAAAGGATTCTGAACAACACTGTGTTATATAACAGAAGAATAATTTCAGAGACATGAGTAAAGAAAACTTTAAGTTAAGTGTTAATGTAAACTCAAAATCCACTTTAAGGAACGAGATCTTTCTTTTATCCCTGCAGGTTTTTGTGATTGAAACACTCATCAACTTCTTGTGCATGAAAACAAACATTTATCACATTAATAAATCCTTGCAATGAAGACCCTTGCAACAGTAAATTATCTGATAAAAGTAACATTGAGCCAATTTTTCTGTTACAGAAAAAAACAGTGAGATTTATTCACAAAGTTAAATTCAGAGAGCATACAAATAGTTTATTTTCTACGTCACGATTATTAAAACTTCGAGGAATTATCGAACTACAGACACTATTAGTTTTGTTTAAAGCTAAAAATAAATTACTACCCGAAGGTAGCCAGAAGTTTTTTGAGTTTGCTGCATATGATGAAAATCATAGAAGGAGATTTAACTTCAGGCATCAATTTGCTCGAAAAACGTTGAAACAAAATTTCAGTTGTTGGTGTTAAATTATGGGATTGACTTGAAGGGATGCAGAAATATTTTTCAAGAGAGACATTTCTTAAGTTATGACCTCGAAATTTAATTTGACGCATTGTTCTTTACTTATGTTTATTTGGTTTTTTTTTTTTTTTTTTGGTTGTCGTTTGTTCTTTTGCTTTTTGTTTGTTTGTTCCCATCTTGACAATCTTGAAACTTGAGTCCCTTTTTTGAAGGCTCTAAGAGTCGGGTGGAGGTGATGGTGGCGAAACATTTTGAAGTTTTGTGATCAGAATAGTTGCAGCAATAAATAAGAACTTTGTTCTTCCAGCTGCTCCTTTCCAGTCATGCAGAGTTTCAATGTTTAAATATGTGTAATTTATCAAATATTGTAATATTGTAAACTCTCATGTATGGGACAAATTAAAAAAAAATATTGCGGAGTAAATATTGAATGAATTTGCACTTTGGTTTTGATCAAATCAACTCCATCTTTAGTCCGTCTTATTAAAATATCAAAACATTTCATGCAAACAAAAACATTTAATTGCTTTCACATTTTTTCATGATGTCAAAAGTGAAAAATGTGTTAGAAATTATACTAAAACTGACCTCTCCATTGCACAAGACAACAGATATTGTAACTTCTCTAAAAGATACTTAAGCGACAGATAGTAAAACTTGTTTGTCATGCTTGAAAAAACAAACAGGAAATCAAACGTTAATTTTTACAGCTGATAACTCAGTGGAGCTCAGTGGCTGGTGCACGATTAGTTTTTTTTGTTTTTTTTTTAAACCCACAGAGTGACATTTCTCTTTACAGAGTTCAACAAAAGAACCTGATACAGTATTTTTATTTAGTTTTCTTAGTTTAGTTTAGTGGAGCTAAAGTTAAGAGCTGCAGCTTTGGAGCCTGTAAAAACTTTTTAAAGCTCAATTTTTGTCCATTGACACCAAACTGTTTGCATTTGCAGAAGTGTTTCTGTTTTGTTTTTGCTTTTTTTTTTAAATTTATTGAAACTACCTTTCACTGTAAAATTTATCTTGAGTTCCAAAGAAGTGAGATTCAACGCTTCGCTAAAAAAGAAGTAAAGGCCAAAACTTTTCAAGGGAGGAAGTTGAACTTGGTGCAAAGAAATACCAAATATTGCGATAAAGGTCTCCATTTTAACCTGAATTCCTAGAATTTTTGTCAATGTTGGAAAGATATTGCTCCAAAATTGATGCAATTTAGGACAAAAAACAGTAACACTTTAGATTAGGGAACATATATTCATGAATTTGTAGTCAATTAGTAATAATTAGGAGTTAATAAATGGAAAAGTCTGAATTCATGCTGCAATAGAGGTAGAATAAGGGGTTAATACGTGCTTAATAAATACTAATTAGCAACTTATATGCATGTTAATAAGCACCTAGTTAATGGTGAATATGTGTTCCTAAAGTGTTACCCAAAAAACATATGACTCAACTCACATAAAGAGGAAACTCTTTCTATCAGTCTGGTAAAACATGTGGTCGTTTTTTGAGTTAAAGGTCAAAGGTTATCACTTTTATCCGGCTGGCTGAGAAACCTCACAGACAAACTAAATTACCCTCTTAATGCAACTGAATTAATATCTTCAGTTTACTTTAGTTTCCAACCTGTATAAAATTGTTTGGTATTTTATTTATCTTTTTTTAACATAAAACAGTTATTTTGAACTCAATTGTTTTTAAAATTTTAGAGTCAAAGATGGCTTTCTTTGCTCTTCAGTTGTTAAAATTAAAAATACAATTAAAAAGTCTGGTTTAAAAATAGTGAGAGTCGTATTTAAAGTTCAGACTCAGTGGAAGTGTTTGACTAAGGGTTTAAGAAAAGTCAAAAATTGGCTTTTTATCTCAAAATCTTCTTTTTTGTTTTCAAAATGTTGCATTTTATCTATTAATGTTGTCTTTATTTCTTTTAGTTTCGACTTAAATCTTAGAATTTTGACTTTCTTTATATCATAAATCCAGCTTTTTATCTCAAATGTTGCCTTTATTTCAATATTTTGATGCTTAATCTAAAAAATTTGACTCTTTATCTTAACATTTTGACCCTTAAAGTGAAAGTCTAGACTTTTTTCACATAATGTTGGATTAATTACATAAAATTTGGATTTTTTGTATCTCATAATATTGACTTTTTAAAAAATTTCCACTTTTCAACTTAAATATTGGCCTTTATATCTAAAAGTTAAAAATAATTCTTACCTTCATTTTCATCCTTGCATTACAGTAAAAACTTGTGAAGTTTTGATGGTTTGATGTAATACTCTGCCGTACATTGGGAAAACTTCACTAAAGCTTGATTTAAATAAAATTGAGTAACTTGAATTGAAATCGCAATATCTGCCAGAAAAATCGCAATTAGATCTTTTTCTAAAATCGTTCAGCTCTACAGTCCAGGCCAAAAGTTTGGACACACTTTCTCATTCATTCTTTATTTTCACGACTATTTCCATTGTGGAATCTCACTGAAGCATCAAAACTATGAATGAACACATGTGGAGTTATGTACTTAACAAAAACAGGTGAAATAACTGAAAACATGTTTTATATTTTAGTTTCTTCAAAATAACCACCCTTTATCTGTATAACAGATGCATAGCAACCAACATATTCAAGCAATTTCAAGCAAATTGACTAAACAAATACAACCAAACAAGCAAAATGACTGTTGAGACACTGTTTTACTTTAATAAGTGAACTGAATAACTCTTTGCCCTCTCTAGAATCTTCTTAGATTCATGTGTTTTCTTCTTTTTTCTTTTCTCTTTATTCTCTTTTCGATGAGTCTGCACTGCCATCATGTTCACTGCACTTCCACAAATGAGACAAAACTGAAGTTGTAGTTTCCTGCAAACAGAAAACTTAGACTGACAGGATCATTATGTCAAACCTATAAAAAAAAAAAAGAAACACTTACCACACATCAACATACCTGATTAAACAAAGAAAATCACCTGAGGAAAGAAATGAAGCATTTTTAAAAGAGAAATAATTAACAACACATACATTTCTTTACTTTTTGTGCTGATGATTCACCCTTACCCAGGTTTCATGGGTCGTGATCTTTGATCATGTTCGTTCTGTGTCCTTATTTAGTAAAACTCTGTTCAGTTCCTTTTTTTTAATCGATGATGAAATAAAAGCTGATATATAAAAGATCTGCTGCACCACACACAGGAAGGTTGAAGCTCCACTGAAAAGCAAGAAGAGAAGGTAATTCTGCAAAACATTTGAGTCCAGCAATTTAATCATCTTTTATTTTTTACCTGTAGTTGATGTAGTTTCTCCAACAGCAGCATCAGTAACAGTTTTGTCTCTGTTTGCATCCTCAGGTTTATTACATCAGCTCCAGCATGAAGGTCCTGGCTGTGTCTGCTCTCCTTTGTGCCATCGTGGCTCTGACTGCTGCTGCTCGTCAGTATCTTACAGATAAAAAGTGTTTCAGTCTTTTAAATGTTTTTAACATCACTTACACATCAGGTCACTGACTTTAATTTCCATCTTTCAGCTGCTTCAGAGGAAGAAGCTGCAGAAGAACCAGTGGGTCAGTTCATCTGCAATGAAACCTTTGAAAAACTTGAGTCATTCTTATTGGACGTTGTTAAATGTGCTGGAAAAACATTTGACATTTATTTCATTCTTCATTGTTGTCTTCAGATTCTGTTGAAGTTGTGAAGAGAGACACTCAGGGTTGGACCAAGGCCGGTACTCGTTATTTCCGCTATGAAGCCAGAGAACTGACCTGGGATGAAGCTGAGGTATGAGATATTACAGCAAACTTGACCTCATGTCCTTACTACCTTAGTGTCTCCCTGTTACTTTTTTTTTTTTTTCTTGTCCTGTTCAGCATCACGACAACAGAATTGTGGTCCGGCTGCCGTATTTTGCAGAACACATTTTACTTTGACAGGAGGAGCCGTTTGTGTATAAGGCTCCCCTTGAGATTTAAATGTTATTTTTATTAGTGTTTTGTAATTTATTTCTTTTCTGTTCATTACCAAGGTTCAAGGTTACTGCCTGAACGGACGAGGGTGAAAACAGATGAGGGATAGTGACAGAGGGAAAGAGAGTAGAGAGAGAAGGAGATGGACAGAGAGGGAGAGATAAACAATAAAACAACAGAAGAGAACAACCACAACAACTTGACGAGCGAACACAGACGGGAGATCCAAAACCAGCAGCTGATCCTGTGTCCCCCTGTTACGAACGTTTCTCCTTTTTATCTCCATTCCAGGGAAACTGCAGGTCCCTGGGTGGACATCTGGCATCTGTGCATTCCTACATGGAGTACTCTCTCATCCAGAGTCTGATCACACCCTCTGGAGACCCAGTTGCGTGGCTCGGAGGCACAGATCGTCTCCAGGTATGGAATTTATCACAAGTTTCATCATTAAATCTGCTGTGAGGAATTCAACATCAATCCAAACACTGCAAAAACTGCAATCTAAGCAAGTCATTATGTTTTATTTTTAGTCAAATTTGTCTTACCATTCTTGATTTGAGCCACATTTACTAGACAAGGTCATAAAAATGTCTCATTTCAAGTTTTTTAAAGACAAAAATGAGGCATCAATTGCTTGTAACAAGTAAAAAACAAAAAATCAGCCAATGGGTTAAGATAAAAGATTCTTGTTTTAAAACATCTTTCTAATTTCAAGAAACTTCCCGGGTGAATTCGTCTTATCCCATTGGCTGATTTTTTTGACTTTTGACTTGAGACATTTTTATGTTACACTCAGGTAACACTCAGGTAACACACAGGTAACACACTCAGGTAACACAGGTAACACACACAGGTAACACACATAGGTAACACACAGGTAACACACTCAGGTAACACACACAGGTAACACACATAGGTAACACACACAGGTAACACACATAGGTAACACTCAGGTAACACACACAGGTAACACACTCAGGTAACACACTCAGGTAACACACTCAGGTAACACACACAGGTAACACACATAGGTAACACACACAGGTAACACACACAGGTAACACTCAGGTTACACACACAGGTAACACTCAGGTTACACACACAGGTAACACAGGACACACACAGGTGAAATCCCTGTTTTTTAAGATTGTGCCTTTTTGTGAGATTGCTCAAGGAACTTGTGTGTTTGCTCAGACACATGAAAAATTAGAGGGAACATTGGTTGAGACCATATGAAACAATATGAAGAAGATCTGTGCTTTTTCTTGAAGAACATGATTTCTTCAGTAGACTTTGTTTCTGTTTTAATGTCTGTAATCTGCTTTTTCTAGGAGGGAGTCTGGCAGTGGTCTGATGGGACCGATTTCATCTACAGATTCTGGTGCACAGGAGAACCAAACAATTACAGGGACGAGGACTGTCTGCAAATGAGTGTCAGCAGTAAGGCATCAGAAACTTTCATTAGTGGTGTATGAAAAGAGGTATTTACAGAAGTCTTCTCACAGTGCCAAAAAATATTCACCTCTCTTTTGTTTCTTATATTTTCAGATTATAAATGCTGGAATGATTCAAAATGTGGACACCGACATCCCTCCCTCTGTGTCAAGAGAGAGTAAATCCAGGCGGGACAGCGAGAGAAACACAAACTCATCTCCAACAGCGCCGTCAGTCTCATGTGTAACCTTCAGTGCTCTAACTCTCTCTTTTCTCTTTTCTATCGCTGTAACGCTTCACAAAGAACGATGCGACAAGTCAAACAGAGAAGCTGGATTGTCTCTGAGGCCTTGAGCCCAAACTAAGATCAGACTGAATGTGAAATAGAAAGAAACGCTTCAAGCATGACCTTATTCTTCTGTTCACCAAATCTTTAATTAAAGCTTCAAGCATTGAAAAAGATCCATGAGTTGTCATGTGTTTATGAAATTGTCTGAGATTTTCCTCGTTGCCTTGACCATTGGATCAACATAAACGTTTCCACACTNTGACTGGAACAATTTCCATGTCAGGTGGTACAACCAATGTAATAATGTGAAATGTTATTTTAACATCAGATTATTCATCTTATTCACAAATAAAAGAAATGAAACACACAAAATGAAAATGTATGAGTCACTACAGACACTTGAGAGATACTTGCCAATAATTTCACACAGAAAAAATAACAGGAACATATAAATATATTTTCATATATTTGGTTGCACCACCTGACATTTTTGGGTGCTCAAATTAAAAATACTAAAAAATAATGAACCTAAAAACTTTGAAATGTTGGTCAACTACTGAAATCTGTTAGAAAACATAATTCTTCTCTCAGAAATATGTTTTTATCCATTTTCAAAGAACTTTTTAAACTTTTAGACCCTCTTTTTGTCATTGACCCATACACATTCACAAACTCAAACACATCAAACACTTTATCCATTAATCACTGAAAATAATACTGAATGACCACTAACCACTATACTTTCTTATCAGTATATTTTTTAAGGTTATCTTATTGATTTTAAAATTATGTTCACCTCCTCATTGATAACCTCCCTCCTGACTTCTGAATAAATGTTGGATATTTTCTGGTAGTTGTCTATTTTTTTGCCTTATGCATGATTATTACAGTTTGGTACAACACAATATCTGTGAATTTCAGCAGTTGAATATTCCTAATTGCTCTTAACGACACATCAGCTGCAAAAAAACTTGGTAAGTTTGTGGGTTTGAGTGTGTGTGGGGTCATGAAGGGGCCTGTGCTTTGTTGTTTGTGGTGAGTAAAAGTGTTTCTCTAACATGACTCGTGGATATTCTCATCATGACAGTCACTTCTTTCAGCCCTTAGTTGCAGCTGTAAACACGTTTTATTTCCTCATCATGACTGTCAACTATTCGGGGACTTTGCTCTTCATTGCCTAAGATCTTTTCAGAGAAGAGGAAACTTCTGGAAACAGGTTCAAAAGTTGTTGAAGTGTTTCAACAGAGTTATCGCTTGAAATCTGCCTCATCACCTGTAACATCCAGTGTGAAAAAACTCTGCTGAATCATCGTTGAGCTCCGTGTGCTTCAGCCCATAAACTTCCACTCAACTCAACTTTATTTATTTATTTACTTTATTTACATATTAGGAAAAACATTCAAACAAGGATGAAAACGACAGGTATAACACTTACTTTCATTGTCCCCAAAAACAATAACTAAAAACAAACCATGAAACATGAAAACGTTAAAAGCTGAGGAATAAAGACGAGTTTTAAGACGAGTTTTAAAAACAGACAGTGAGGAGTAAGGATGAACAATTTATCATTTTCTGATTGAAATGTCCAGTGTGAGACTGTTGGAAAAATCCTTTTTTCTTTGGGATTGTTGAATTTTGTTTTTAATTGTTTTGTATTTATTTTATTTAACTTGACACAATTAGGAATATTTTGCACTACATTATTTTAAAAGTTAAGAGTCAAAGATAGCTCTTTCTGTTCTTCAGTTTTTAAAACTAAAAATACAATTTAAAAAGTCTGGTTTAGAAAAAACAGGAATAAGTTTTAGGGATTTGAGAAAAGTCAAAATTTGACTATTTATCTAAAAATCACCTGAATTTTTTTTATTTTTATTTTGCCTTTTATCCTTTAATTTTGTATTTATTTTGTATAATTTTGACTTAAATGTTAGAGTTTTGACTTTTTATATCATAATTTCAACTTTTTATCTCAAACATTGCCTTTATTTCAAAACTTAGACTTAAGTCGTCTTAAAATTTTGACCTAAAATGAGAAAGTTTGGACTTTTTTCACTTAATGTTAAATTGATTTCTTAAACTCTGGAACTAATTGACTTTTTGTCTCAGAATTTTGTCTTTATTTCTCAAAATTTCCACTTTTCATATTAAAATATTGACCTTTTATCTCAAAGTTGGAAACAATTCTTACCTTCAGTTTTTATTTTCATCCTCACATTAGAGTAAAAGCTTTTGATGTTTCAATGGTTTGATGTAATTTTCTGTCAAGTTTGTAAATGTTTCTGTACATTGTGAGAACTTCACTAAAGTTTGATTTAAAGAAAATCGTGAATGGAATTGAAATCGCTGTATCTGCCAGAAAAATCTCAATTAGATCTTTTTCTGTTTAGGCCTTGTACACGTGTAGTCAGATATTTTCAAGAACGAAAATTCCTTCTCATTTGTTTTAAAAATACTTCCATCCACATCTCATTGTTTACAAAAGAAAAGAAATCGTCCACACATAACTCATCAAATCTGTCAAAACCTGAGTCTGTAAACCTGCCAGACCAATCGGTGTCAGAGTTTCCAAGACTTAAACTCTGCTTGATTTTTACATAGCGCCTGGATTTATGTTTTGGAGTAGATGCATTGAAGAAATAAGCAAGTAAGAAGCGCAACAATGTTAAAAACGTCCCACATAACGTTTCATGTATGTGACATTTATGGCTTCTTTTGTTGCAAGCTGTGACGTTTCACGCTTTCAGCACTCTCCTTAAAGTGTTGGAAAAAGGTTTACACCAATCTCTGGCACATGCTGACATCTCTGTTGATGAATTTAAGATTCATGAAATACTGAACAGGATGGAGTTCAGGACAGATGAAACCAAAATGTAGTCGTTTGGCAGGAACACACAACATCATGGTCACGGTTTGGGACAGACTGCTGTTATCGTCAGAAAAAAAAGAATTCCCAACTTCATACAGACATTTTGTAAGAGACATTACGGCACATCGGTGCTTCGTATTGGTTAGTGCTCAAAGTTAAGTGTTTGTACTCGGTTTGATAAAAACCCGAGTTTGAATGCAATCCAAGAAAGGAAACAAACAGTCAAAGATTTTAATCTCACAGCCGTATCCGTGTTAACTGACAGACTCTGAGTCCTTATATGGAGACGAGTGAACAGGTATAAGAGCTGAACTCTTCACGCTTCTGCAGCTCAGAGGGAGGTGAGTTTTTAACTTCTTCTGCTCTTTTCTGACTCAGCATTTATCCTCCAAAGATTAAACTGTTGCAACAAGAGCTCATGTCTTTCTCTATTTTCTGAGTTTGTCCGAACTGTTTTTCTTTCTCTTTTCTTTGCAGCAATCATCACCAGCATCATGTCCGTCATGAAGATCCTGTTGGTGGCTCAGCTTGTTTGTGCCCTGATGTTTCTGAGTGGAGCTGATGGTGAGTTAATTTTTTAGCACTAAAACTTAATCTGTGCTTTATGTCTCATTTTTTCTTCATGTCACATCCAACCTGGCCTTTTCTTCATTTATTGAGTTCCTTACTGGTTTCAGATAATGTAAAGTTTTAGATTCTAACCCAGACACAACTAATGCTTAAATTTTGTGAAAAGGTTTTGATCATGTTGTTAAAGAGATTTAATTTATAATTCTATCTGTGCAGCTCGACCAGAGCCGGAGCCAGAGCCTGAAGATGAGATTGAATCTGCAGAACAAGAGGGTAAGTTGATATTTTTTACATAGATTTGTGAAAACTAAGTCATCACAGTTTATGGTAACAAAAGAAATAGTTCGTACCGCTGCACTTTTTACAGTAAAAACAATAAAAAGTAAAAAGTTCACCCATTTTTTTTGCCTTTGGGCTTTCAGTGATCAAGGTTCAAGGCTAAAAGTGACTTTATTTGTACCAACTTTGATATTTAGTCACAGAACAAAACAATCAGTACATAATACACATCAGTATTTGTGTTGTGTACTTATACTTTTATTCCTGTTGTTGTAAAGTGACCTTGAGTGTCTAGAAAGGCGCATTTTAACCCTCTGATACATGAATTATTAAAGTCAGTGTCTGGATTTTTCCTTTGAGTGTTTTTATTTGTCTTAAGGCATGAAAAAAAGTTTTCCATTTTTTTTCTTCAAATATTTGTAACAGAACATTCAACATAAAAAAAGAGTGAAATTCATGTAAACATAACTATTTTTTTGTTTGACTTCCTTTCTTTTTTTTAATGCTTTGCGAAACATTTTAACTCTTTCATCCATTTTAACACTGAATAATTTATAGTTATTACGCTGTTTTACCCTCAAATGTTTGTCTAACTTTTTTTTTTAAATATATATGTTTGGAAAAAGAATTGAAAACATTTTTTTCAGGCCCTAAGAAGAATAAAAATATCCTGACACAGACTAATATGAATTTCCTCCACATGAACCATTGAATTAAGGAGTAAATAAGTTTTAAATAGGTGTTTACTGTAGTGACCACTAATTATTATTATTATTATTATTATTATTATCATAGAACCATCCAAAATCATTGGAATTGATGCACTTCTAAAACACTAAAACACTAAAAAGTACTCCAGGTTCCACCCACCTTAAAAATAAATACTTCTATGGAAATAAATAAATGAAAAGAACTGAAAACTACAAGTAAGACCAGGATAAAAACAAGAGCCAAAAGAAAATCACCATAAGACCGGCTCAATAAATAGTGCCAATAAAAGAGGAATGTACAACTATGATGACAACTTGTTAAACTGGGCGATGGCAGCAGGAACAAAGATGTTTCTGGGTCTTTTTTTCTTGCACCTTGGGAGCATGAACCTCCGTCTGGAAGGAAGAAGCTGAAATTCATCATGTACAGACCCTTTCCAAAAAATTAGAATATCATGGAAAAGTTTATTTTTTTCCATCTTTCCGTTCAAAAAGTTAAACTTTCATAGATTATGGATTCAGGGCCCACAATTTAAACAATTTCAAGTATTAATTTGTTTATTTTTGCATAAATTGGGAGAAGTAAATGGGGACTTCTCCACAGTATTCTAATTTTATGAATTCCTGTTTTTGTGGGTTTTAAGAGCTGGAAGCCCAAATTATGTAAAAATAAACAAATAAATACTTGAAATCATTCAAATTGTGGGCCCTGGATCTATAATCTATGAAAGGTTAACTTTTTTGAATGGAAATATGGAAATAAATGAACTCTTTCCATGATATTCTAATTTTTTTGGAAAGGGTCTGTAAAGGGTGGAGTCATTATTTAAAACTAACAACTAACCGCTGTACCTGTCTGGTGTTTAGAAAATTACTGTCCAAACTTTTCAAGAACAGTTGTGGCTGTTTGTTTGATTGTTTGTTTGTTTTTTCAATTGTGTTGCTTAATAACGATTGAACACTTATATGTTAAACTATGGAGCCCCTAAAGGGACAAGAAAAGGTTAAGAAAACATAATAATAATTTCACGTGCGCACTTGAAACTTTTACGTGCTCACCTGAAACTTTTATGTGCTCACTAGAAACTTTTACGTGACATTTCGTGAACATCCAACGATAGCCACAGAGCTGGTCAGATGTTTGAAGCTGTCCCTCTACAAAAATCAAACACACGATCCAAAGCGGTGAATCCTTTACGTGGAAACAGACGTGGTGGTTCAGGTGATGATACGCACGCACTAACTCTTGTATCGTCATTTTATAGAGAAGAAAACTGTCAGGTGTTCATCTGAAGCATTTCTGAAAAGGTTTCAGGTGAGCACGAGAAGTTTTAAGTGCGCACGTGAAATTATCTTTTTTTTTTTTCCTTTTCTTGTCCCTTTAGGGGCTCCGTGCAAAACTGTGGCATGCCAACAAAAAAATAAAAAATAAAAATACTGACGCTTAATCTCCAGGCCACAGATGCTGCTGCTGTTTTTAATGAGTTCACTTTATTTTCTCCTTGTCTTCAGACTCCGTTGATCTGTCTAAGCGGGCTCTGACTTGTCCCAGTGGTTGGACTCTTCTGAGCGATCGCTGTTTCTGCTACGACAGCTCGTACAGGACCTGGGCTCAGGCTGAGGTGATTTGGACCCAGTGCAAAGTGTTTTACACCACACTTATATATTTCTGAACCTCCTTCGATATTAACCTGTTTCTTTTCTTGTTCTTCCTGCAGAGAAACTGTCAGAGCTGGGGCGGGAACCTTGCGTCTGTTCACTCCAAAGCTGAGTACCATAACCTGCAGTGGCTGGTTGTAACAATGAGTAATAGATATGGACAAACTTGGCTGGGAGCCACTGACGCACCAGAGGTACGTTTTCATTTCACAAGCTCTCTAATGTTGTTTTAAACTGTTTATTCAATAACTGTTTTTTCTCCTAGGAGGGAACCTGGCTGTGGACTGATGGCACCTCTTACAACTACAAGCACCAGGGAGGGTTCGACAACGCCAACAAGAACCAGCACTGTCTGCAAATGAACTGGGGAGGTAAAATAACCAACATCATAAATCACAGTGACTGAGAACAATACTTACAGCTCATATTACTGTCCATAATAGACTCAGAAATCCAACCAAATGATCCATGAGAAATTATTTTACAAGACCATGTTTCAAAGTTATTGCAGTAAACGTGTTTGATACAAATGAAAGACTCACTTTAAATAATTGGTTTATGTTTGGGGAAGTTCTTGCAGATCTCAAGTCCACTCATATGGCCTTACCATTAAAAAAACAACATTTTTTTAAATAATTCAAAATATAAGACACAGTATTTGGGCCACATTAAGAATTTTTTTTTTTTGCTTCATATTTTACCACAAGATTAAAGTCTAAATTAATTATTTTACCACGCATTTAAAGTCTATATAAATTATTTTACCACGCATCTAAAGTCTAAATTAATTATTTTACCACGCACTTAAAGTCTAAATTTATTCATAAGGGTTTTTTCTACAATATTGAAGTCGAAATTAGTTATTTTACGACTAGTTCGAAGTCGAAATTAATTATTTTACCACGCGTTTAAAGTCAAAATTGATAAATAAGGTTTTTTTCACTGCGATATTAAAGTCAAAATTGGTTATTTTACTACTAGTTCAAAGTCGAAACTAATTATTTTACCACGAGATTAAAGTCAAAAATTAATTATTTTACTACTAGATTAAATAATTTAAGTTATAATAATTTATTTCAACTTTAATCTTGCAGTAAAATAATTAATTTTGACTTTAATCTCATGGTAAAATAATTTCAACTTTAATCTTGTATAAAAACAATTTATTTTGACTTTATTCTCATAGTAAAAGAATTAATTTTGACTTTATTCTCATAGTAAAATAATTAATTTTGACTCAATCTTGTATTAAAATAATTTATTTCGACTTTAATCTCATGGTAAAATAATTTCAACTTTAATCTTGTATAAAAACAATTTTTTTGCACTTTTTTCTCATAGTTAAATAATTGATTTCGACCCAATTCTGTATTAAAATAATTAATTTTGACTTAAATCTAATGGTAAAATAATTTCGACTTTAATCTTGTATAAAAACAATACATTTTGACTTTAGTCTCATAGTAAAATAATTAATTTCGACTCAATCTTGTATTAAAATTATAAATTTTGATTTTTTTCTCATAGTAAAATAATTTTGACTTTAATCTTGTATTAAAATGATTAATTTGGACTTTATTCTTGTAGTAAAATATGAAGCAAATGAAAAAAAACTTAACGTGGCCCTAATACTTCGTTGTATGATACATATGAAAGACTCACTTAAAATAAATTGGCTCAAATGGCTCAAATGGCTGCACCATAAAAAAACAACAATATTTTTTTGATAATTGAAAATAGAAGGAAAATATTTTTTATTGTGAGATTATGATTCATGCAATAACTTGTGTGTTTTTGCTTCTTCTAGAACACAAGTACTGGGACGACCTGGAGTGTTCCACCAAGTTACCGAGTATCTGCGTCAGAGCAGCAACTAAATCAGCCTGAGGAAACAGCAGCAACATCAGCTTTGGGGAATTTTTGTCTTTTCTATCCCCGTAATTCATCAACAATAAAAGAAACCAAACAGAGTCATTTCAGGACAACTCCATCCTGTTACTCTTTCTTCTCTTTCTTTTACAAATTAAAATCTGCAAGCATCAACATAAATTTGTCTTTGAGTTTTTTGTTGAAAATGTTGTTTGCATCTCTGAAAGTAGTTTGGTGTTAAAAATCAACCACGAGGGCTGAACGATTTATCTTTTTCTGATCGAATTCGCAATTTCAAAACTAAAAATACAATTTAAAAAGTCTGGTTTAGAAATAACAATAATAGGTGTTGGACTCAGGGTTTGAGAAAAATCAAAATTCGACTATTTATCTAAAAATCTTCCTTTAAATATATATTTTTTGCCTGTTATCCTTTAATTTTGTATTCATGTCATATAATTTTGACTTTTTATATCAAAATTTCAACTTTTTATCTCAAACATTGCCTTTATTTCAAGACAAAGACATTATATCTTAGACTTTTTCATCTTCAAATTTTGACCTTAAATGAGAAAGTTTGGACTTTTTTCACTTAATGTTAAATTAATTTCTTAAACTCTGGAAGTTCTCTGGAAGAATTTTGACTTTATTTCTCAAAATTTCCACTTTTCATAATAAAATATTGACCTTTTATCTCAAAGTTTGAAACAATTCTTACCTTCAGTTTTTATTTTCATCCTCACATTAGAGTAAAAGCTTCTGATGTTTCAATGGTTTTGATGTAATTTTCTGTCAAGTTTGTAAATGTTACTGTACATTGTGAAAACTTCACTAAAGTTTGATTTAAAGAAAATCATGAATGGAATTGAAATCGCTGTATCTGCCAGAAAAATCACAATTAGATCTTTTTCTGTTTAGGCCTTGTACACATGTAGTCAGATATTTTCAAGAACGAAAATTCCTTCTCATTTGTTTTAAAAATACTTCCATCCACATCTCATTGTTTACAAAAAGAAAAGAAATCGTCCACACATAACTCATCAAATCTGTCAAAACCTGAGTCTGTAAACCTGCCAGACCAATCGGTGTCAGAGTTTCCAAGACTTAAACTCTGCTGGATTTTTACATAGCGCCTGGATTTATGTTTTGGAGTAGATGCATTGAAGAAATAAGCAAGTAAGAAGCGCAACAATGTTAAAAACCTGAGTCTGTAAACCTGTTCGTCCCACATAACGTTTCATGTATGTGACATTTATGGCTTCTTTTGTTGCAAGCTGTGACGTTTCACGCTTTCAGCACTCTCCTTAAAGTGTTGGAAAAAGGTTTACACCAATCTCTGGCACATGCTGACATCTCTGTTGATGAATTTAAGATTCATGAAATACTGAACAGGATGGAGTTCAGGACGGATGAAACCAAAATGTAGTCGTTTGGCAGGAACACACAACATCATGGTCACGGTTTGGGACAGACTGCTGTTATCGTCAGAAAAAAAATGAATTCCCTACTTCATACAGACATTTTGTAAGAGACATTAATGTCGCTTTTCCACTCTACAGTTCCAGCTCTACTCTACTCGTCTCTACTGGGTTTGGTTATCTTTTCCTCTAGCCCGACTACAGACTCACGGTGGGCGTGGATCTTATAACACAGCTGCGCTAAAGTGCTGCGCAGAAGTGCGTGCATGTTCATCTATAACGCCACACAAACATCATTTTGTACTAACATATGTGCCACCGTGGTCTTTAAAGGAAAAAAAAAAGCTTTAAAAAGATTTCATTAAAGTAATACAGCGGCTCAATGTGGGTCGTCATGACAACGGAGGTAAACNTGCCGTCAGGTTTAAATGTCATTAAAAACCCGTCGCTGACTTATTCCTTTGCCTCTTGTAAGTGATTTGTTCAGAGTCAGAAGCTGCAGAGACGACATTCTCTGACCAATGAGTGACCGGCAGTCCGTCCACGTCACCTTTTAGTATCGGCTTTACTCTCTTAGAACCAGGGTAGAGTAGGTACTAAAAACTGGCGTCTGACGCGTAGTACCGCGCTAATGGAAACGCAACACAAACCGAGTAGAGGAGAGTAGAGTAGAGCTGAGACGAGTCAGTGGAAAAGGGCCATAAGGCCATATGTTCATCAATCGAAGATAAACAGCACAAAGCACAAAAGTAAGAACGGGTTCAACAGAAGAAAATGGGCCTTTATGGATCAGCCCGATCAAAGTCCTGACCCAAACCTGATTGAGACGCTGTGGAGAGACGTCAGAAAAGAGATTTAAACAACAAATCTCAAAAGTCTTACTGAGCTGAACCAGTTTTGTAAAGAGGAATAGTTAAAAGTGCACCAGTTTGTTAGGGTTTGTTGCTTTTTTGTATTTCACTATATAAATGTGTTTGTGATAAGTAAAAGTGTTGGTAAATAACTGTCGCTTCTGTTTCCTCTAACATGACTCGTGGATAAACTCATCGTGACATTCAAGTATGAAAAGGACACAACCTCCATTTCTTAAGAACTTTTTAATATTCATGAAGTGTTTCATCAGAGTTGCACTTTTATATTTGCCGAATCATTTTCACTGTCTGTTGTTTTTTAGAGAGAAACAGTGAAAGTGTGAAATCATTGTGGTACTTAACTGTTGTGACCTCTGACCTTTATGCGCTTTAATGCATCATGAAAGTTCAAAAGCCAAGTTTTTTTTTTCTTTAATCAGCACCTTGTCATTTTAAACTGATGTACTGTTGAACTAATCTACTTTTTTTTATTTTGCACACAAATAACACAATAATAATAAATGGGAGCCTGGTGATTTGCTGAAAATAGCAACAAGAAATTTAAATGACAGTAACAAAACATGTAAACATTCAAAGATAACTCCATTCCACTTTAAAGAATCTTTAAAATTTTGTGTATTTTTTCCTGAATCGCTCTGATCTGTTTCTCAACTCTGAAACTTCCATTATCAGCAATTCTGTGCCACATAAGCACTTCACGATGTGTATTTACTGGAGATTATCTGTATAGACAGGCTCAGTTAAATTTAATAGTTTGTTTAATAGAGCTGAAATTGTAAAAATCTTTGTTCGTCATTGATTCAAGAAAGTTAGAATAACTGGCTTCATCCCACAATGGTTCCAAGATCAACAACAATTTATATTTTTCTATAGGCAGAATTAAAGCGAGTTTGCTTAAATTGCTACGTAATTGTTTGCAGTTTAAAAACTTTGGGCCTAAAGTTTTCACATCTATGAGAAAGTTTATTGAGTTTCCTGATGAAAGCATGTGAACAGGGTTCCTACGTATCCTTAAAAAGTCTGAAAAAGTCTTAAATTCATTGAAATGTTATATTCTGGTCTTAAATAATTTACTCAAAGGTCTTCAACATGTTTTTTTTTCTTTTTTTAGAGACTTAGAGTGGATACTGTCTTAAGTATCTGCTGATATAAATGTTTATCTGCATCCTGGGTCAGTGTTTACACTTTTACATACAGATATTAATCAGAGAGAATCACTTTATAGTCAACAAACAGAAGAAAAATAAACTTGAATGACTCATAGAGACACACGTGTTATGGTTTGATTGTAATGCAGCAGGATTCCCCAACCATCAACTATATTTATGTGTTTTTGGTCTTAAATTTCATTCAAAGTGGCATTAAAAAGGTCTTAAATTTGTCAATCACACGACAGTATTAAGCTGCACATGTATAATTGTGTCTTGCATCTCAGTTGGAGTCAGTTGCACCTGGACTGTTATTTAGTTACAGCCTGTTGTTTTAAAAATAAATGTGCAGAAACATGGGACAAATTTCTACTTTGACAAGTTCAGCTTAATTCCAGTTTCATGATAATATTTTCTCTTTTATTCTCACTGCTCAGGTGAAAATGCTAAATTGGAAAACCTCATTGAGAATGTTTAAAAGAACATGGGCCGCCTCAAAGGGTCTTCTAGAACAGCGATTCCCAACCTGTGGGTCGTGGCCCCCTGGTGGGCCGTGAAGATGGTACAAGTGGGCCGCAAAATCATTTCCAAAAAAGTATTTTATTGGAGTGTAATTATATGAAGATACAAGGTACAAATAGATATATAAGATACAAATACACATAATAATGTTTAAAATGTTAAACTCTGTTAAGTTTTGAGGGAAATTAAATCAGTTCAGATATTCATATAGGAAAAATGTCCCTCAAGAAGGCACGTTATTGCTCTTTCGGTAGCATGATTCTGAAATCTTCAAAAATTGTCATAAATGTAACAGAAGTGCTGAGCCTGAAAAGTAACAAAAAAGAATAAAGTAACACCCAGAATATAATGATTGCACCAGAACGTAACAAGTTGTCATATTTCGGGGAAAACGTTATGTTTTCGGCTTAACTTGTGTTACATTACTGACCAGCTATCACATTTAGCGTTTTATTATGGCTTTCTGGGGGGTCGTTATTACACATAGGGTTCTAAAAAGGCCTTATATAGTACAGCGGCCTTTTATAGCAGCCGTACTTTTGAGGTTGGAGGTGGGCCTCGAACATTTTTGAGCTCTTAAAGTGGGCCCTGATTTGGAAAAGGTTGGGAACCACTGTTCTAGAACAGTAGTAGTTATCATTTTTTCTGCTTTTTCCCCCTTAGACTATGTTGTAAATGCAGAGTTACAAATATTAGTGCAAAAAGTGTTAATTTTATTTTCCCTGACCAGGATATAGACTTAGTTTGAGGCGATGGAACATGGAACAGAAACCAATTTAAACAACTGCAGACAAAGATGAGAAACAAACAGCACAGAGTTCAGCATTGAACAGTAAATTTAATCTGCTGCTTAAAATAAATGAAAATGAATCCAGGAAATAGAAATAGAAAACAAATTGCTTGGGTACCAAAATACTTGATAATAAAGAACTAAAAATGCTAAGAAAAAAAAAAAAAAAGTAAAAATAAAATCCTAAAAGACACTGAAATACTTCATAATAAAATGATAACTGTTTTTTCTTGTTCTCATTGTTATAAGTTATTATTATTGTTGTTTATTATTGTTTTATTTGATGTTTTTAATGTCTGTGAAGCATCTTTGAGTATTATTATTATTATTATTATTATTATTATTACTATTATAACTAAACACTAAAACATAGGATGAACTTGTTCAGTGTGTAATTACTGAAGAAAATATTTTTATCAGTAATTTTTTATAACAATTACTTGACATTTCAGGCGACCCCATTTGGATTCCAGGCGACCCCACGTGGGGTCACGACCCCAAGGTTGAGAAACACTATTCCACTCTGGCACCTTCTCATTTCATTAATTTAGTTATTTGTTGAGTTCAACAATAACAAGTTCCACATTTGAGAGGTAAAGTTGTTTTCTGTCAGTCACTTGTTGCTTCATGTTGTGACCGGGCTGTAACATGACATTGTGAAATGATGATTAGTTTTTTTTTATGGCGCTAAACTCCAAGAAAGGCAACAAACAGTGAAAGATTTTAATCTCACAGCCGTGTCCGTGTTGACTGACGGACTCTGAGTCCTTATATGGAGACGAGTGAACAGGTATAAGAGCTGAACTCTTCAACGCTTTTGCAGCTCAGAGGGAGGAAGAAAAACATCCTGCAGGTGAGTTTTTAACTTCTCTTTATCTATAACCTCATTGATAGACTGGAGTAACAGGAGTTTATCTCTTTCAATTATTCTAAATTGTGTTTATTTTGACCCCCAAGCGTTAAACTTCACCATCATGTCCGTCATGAAGACCCTGTTCGTGGCTCAGGTCGTTTTTGCCCTGATGCTTCTGAGTGAGGCTGATCGTAAGTTTTCCTCTTCAGTTTTTATTTTCCATTTTACGACTTTATCCGTGATTTTTCAGGGCAATGCTTAACAAATATGTTTATATAAATATGGTTCTAATTGTCTAGCTAACCCAGAGCCGGAGCCTGAGGATGAATTTGAAGCTGCAGAACCAGGGGGTGAGTTGATGATTCTTACATAGATTTGTAAAAACTGTCATCACAGTTTATTCTTTACTATTTCACATCTGAACCTAGTTTTGTTGCGTATTACTTTTTGTTATACGTCTTATTATGATTATTATTATGCTGTTTTACTTGATGTTTTTATCCTCTATGAAGCTTCTTTGAGTGTTTAGAAAAGGTAAACATATTAGGTAAACATATTCACCATTAACTAGGTCAGGGGTTCCCAAACTTTTCAGCCCGTGACCCCAAAACAAAGGTGGCAGAGACTAGTGACCCCCACTGTCCTCAGAGGTGACTGAAGCATAAAAAAATGTGCACGTAGGACACATGCACTAATAAGCGTATCCAAACATGGGCATTATGACAACACAAAAAAGAACAACAGCCTGAAAACCATGTTATGATTTTACATGTAACAGTTTAATATGAAATGAAAGCAGAATATGTCAAAGTTATTTCTCTGTAATTTGTGAACGAACATTGTTGCAGTCGTGTGCAAACTCAATTTTGGTTCAATACTTTCATTTCCACATTAGAACAAGAATAATTCAGTTCAAGTAATAATCATAAACTGTAGCTCTGAGTAAACGTGAACATTGTTGCAGTGCAAGTTAACTTTTTGGGATAAATGTTTCAGTGTTTATCTCACTAATGAAATGAATGGGCACTATGGAGCACAGCAAGTTCATTCTGGGTTTAATTTTGGAGACGGACACTCAGAGATCATCCTCCACGTTCACACAAGATATATATTTATTTTAATAAATGTCAGTGCAGAGAAATTCTTTTCACACAGGTATGTTGAGCCAAACAGCGTTAGTGCCTTAGTTGTGGTCTGGAATAGCTGTGGATATTCCCTCTAAACTGAAATCATCTCCCCCACTTTGGGAACCCCTGAACCAGGTCCTCATTAACATGCATAAAAGTAGCTTACTAGCCCCTTATTCTACCTCTATCACTCCATGAATTAAGACTTTTCCATGTCTCGATTATTACTTATTGACTCCAAATTAATGCATTGTTGTTGCTGATTAATGATGTGAAAAGCCAGTAAGTTATCAGAGCCTTGTAAAGGGGCAGTGCCACAAGAACGGTAATTAATAACAGGGTTAATGCATGCTAAATAAATACTAATTAGGGGCTGGTGAGCAACTTATATGCATGTTAATAAGCACCTAGTTAATGTTGAATATGTGTACCTAATATAAAGTGTTACTGCATATCGTCTATGATGAACGCGAGACAGTAAACATCTGTTTTTCCTCACGAGCTTTTCAATATTTTGCAATAACCATGCAGAATTAATTAAAGGAAACAGTTCAACAAAACCTCAAATTAAAGCCTCTTTTTGTCTTATTTTGTTGTCAGACTCCATTGATCTGTCTAAGCGGGCTCTGACTTGTCCCAGTGGTTGGACTCTTCTGAGCGATCGCTGTTTCTGCTACGACAGCACGTACAGGACCTGGGCTCAGGCTGAGGTGATCACAAAGAGTTGAACTCAGTGCTGTTACACTAAGTTATTTTATTTTCTGATATTCTGTTATAAGAACACTTTGCTTTCTGTGTTGTTTTCCCTGCAGAGAAACTGTCAGGGTTGGGGCGGGAACCTTGCATCTGTGCACTCTGCAGGCGAGTACCATAACATTCAGTGGCTGGTTGCAACAATGAGTTACAAGCACGGACAAACTTGGCTGGGAGCCTTTGATGCAGCAGAGGTATATTTTTCATCACACGGGCCTTTTAATGGCACTTTAAACTTTTGTTTTAACGTTTGTTTTTACCTTCCAGGAGGGAACCTGGCTGTGGAGTGATGGCACCAGTTTCAACTATCGATACTACGGAGGATTTGATAACGCCAAATCAAATCAGCACTGCCTGCAAATGAACTGGGGAGGTATTATAATAGAAATAACTATTATATAAAATATTTCTTCCAGAGTATTCGTCAGAAAAACTACTCAGATTATTAGTTACTTTAACTGGTGATGTCACTGTCTCCTCTAAATTTTGTGTTTTACTTCACCAATAGTTAAAACACTAACAATCAATAATCATTAATAACTGATAAGATAGAAAACAAGTGTTTTTTGCTCATTTTCATTGGTTGTTTTTTTGTCTTTCTTTTTCTCATGTTAAGTTTTTATTTCCTTATTCAGCAAAAGTCTCAGGCAGACAAAAACTAAATTAGATGAGGTGCATTAGAATATCCATGAATACATTTTAAACTGGTTAAATTCTTAACACAAAATCAATCAGCGATCAATCATTAACATTTTTTCACTGCAAAAACTGAAATCTAAGCAAGTCATTCTGTCTTATTTGTAGTATAAATTGTCTTATTGTTCTTAATTTGAGCCACATTCACCAGACCAGGTCATAAAAATGTCTTATTTCAAGTTTTTTTAAGACAAAAATGAGGTGTAAATTGCTTGTAACAAGTCAAAAAAATCTGCCAATGGGATAAGACGAATTCACCCGGGAAGTTTCTTGAAATTAGAAAGATGTCTTAAAACAAGAATCTTTTATCTTATCCTATTGGCTGATTTTTTTTTTTTTAAATCATGGGATAAATAAAGTCAAACTTTGGGGTTTAAAGTAAAATAATGAGATAAAAAGTCAAAATTTTAAGGTTCAACTCAAAGTTTTGGGAAAAAAATTCCAAAAATCTGAGGAAAACATTTAAAATCCTGGAATAGATAAACTCAAAATTTGTGTTTTAAACTCAATACAACAAGATAATAAGTCAAAATTATGTGTTTCAGTCAAAATTTTAATGGAAAACAACATTTTAAGTCAATCCAGTCAAAATTATGAGGATAGAAAAGTCAAGACCATGAGATTTAGAGTCATAATTATGAAGAAAAGAGTCTGAATAATGAGATAAAAAGTCAGAAATTTGAGGTAGAAAGTCAAAATAATTAGATATAAAGTCAAAACTGGGGAAAAAAGTCAAGATTGATAAATGAGCCATGAGACGAATTCACCTGGGAAGTTTCTTGAAATTAGAAAGATGTTTTAAAACAAGAATCCTTTATCTTATCCCATTGGCAGATTTTTTTTTTCTTGTTACAAGCAATTGATGCCTCATTTTTGTCTTTAAAAAACTTGAAATAAGACATTTTTATGACCTGGTCTGGTGAATGTGGCTCAAATCAAGAATAGTAAGATAAATGTTACTAAAAATAAGACAGAATGACTCGCTTAGATTTCAGTTTTTGCAGTGTTTGTTTTGTTTTTCATCCATATGTCCTGGTTTTCATTGACTTGTTTGCTCTTAAATCACTTTACTGGCTACAAAATGCAGATAAAAGGTCCAGATATTATGATTTTAAAAGTAACTAAGTAGATTACATGGCATAATGATTACTTAAGTACAAGTAAAAGTACAGACTTGAAAATCTACTCATAAAAGTACAAGTACCCCAAAAAACTACTTAATTACAGTAATCTGAGTATTTGTAATTAATTACTCTGCCTCTGTTGGATTGTGATTTGTGCAATAACGTTTGGCTTCTGTTATTTCTAGAAAACAAGTACTGGGACGACCTGGAGTGTTCCACCAAGTTACCAAGTGTCTGCGTCAGAGCGGCAACTAAATCAGCCTGAGGAAAAACCACCAGAACATCTGCTTCACCATAATGTTTCCACATCTTCTCTCTTTTCTGTCGCTCAAACACAACTCGAGGAATGAAGCGAGTGAAGTTCAAGAAAGACGACACATTCAGCACAACTTTGATCTGAAAGTTACTCTTTTTTTTTTCTTTCTTTTTCAAATTAAAATCTGCAAGCATCAAAATAAATCTGTTGTTGAGTTTTTGTTGAATCTGCCGCTACAATTACTGCTACTGAACCGATGCATCTGAGTTTTAATGGTCCAGCTTCTGTGTTGGTTTATCAGATTATTGAGACTCAAGCCGAACACTTCACAATATAAAAATGGTTGAAAATCATGTGCTGCCTCATGTTAGGGATGTTTTCAACCATTATTACCATCACATTCCCCTGAATACACACACTAGATGATCCCATATGACCACATATGACTTGAAAACATGAACAATCATTGAGGACAGTCGACGTCACATTACGGACGTTATTATGATAATAATTAAGAAATTAACGATCACGATGGGTGCACCCACAAGTCCTGGGAGAAGAAATATTATGCAATAGTTGTTTTTATTTGGCGGGTCAGGTTACGACCCAAGGATACAAGCAACAAAAAGAATTTACTGACTCTTAAGCTTAGATTAGTGCACAGTTTAGCTCCATTATTCTCATATCTCTAGAAAAAAAAAAAACTTAGCATAAAAAAATGAGGAAATTTTTGGTCAGGAGATCTTTTTTTTTTTTTTTTTTGTAAAAATGCTTCTTGTTATTATGTCTCGTAGCTTTTAAAAAGCCTGCTCCAAAAATTGGCATGCCACATTTGGCTGATCTGGGTTTGGTTTGTCTTATAGGAGCAGGGGTGGAAGTGATTAATTACAAATACTCAGATTACTGTAATTAAGTATTTTTTTTATTTTACAGAGTTATATCACATTCTCTGGATACTGTTTGTTACTCCAGCTTTTGTTTTGTACTTTCCCAGTGTCCTCAAACGTCTCACCAGGTGACACTCCCAGCTGTCAGATAGTAACTCTGAACTTTATGAATGAACTCCTCAGCAGTCTGCTCAGACATTTTCATAAACAGGGAGTTAAAGATGTATCATCGAGTCGTCCTGGGAGCTGCTCTGCTGACTTGTTGTACAAGTAAGTGTTTGATTTTTTGTGTTAGAAAGGACTGAACCTGCTAAAAGACAAAAACAGTGTTCGTGCTGTGAAACCACAAACTGTGATGTTATGGTAAATAAGTACTAACCTTTAAAGAAAGTGCAACTTATTTGATTTGGTACATGAATATAGACTTTTTTTTAGCTCAGATTTATTTATAACAAAGCTGTTGGAGTTAATCTGACCCACATTGTTGGATTTCTCTTGTACCACACCTTACGAATGTCTCTGGTTTCTACAAAGAGGGTCAGAAGTTTAAAGTGCACATCATGTTCTTCCTGGTTTGATGAGTTGTACTTTGACCCAAGAAAAGGTTGAGTCACCTCAATCAGTCAGTGAGTCACGTCACACTTTCTTAAACACTTTTACACTCATGTTAGGGCGGGTTAAAGCGAGGGAGTGGTTGATTATAAAAACTGAGCTTGTTATTCAGGGTGAAGGTGGCAGTACATGAGTGAGAATAATATTTACTCACGTGACCCAAGATGCATTCACTACCACTGCTACTAGGGCGGAACGATTTTAGAAAAAGATCTAATTGTGATTTTTCTGGCAGATATTGCGATTTCAATCCAATTTACTCAATTTTATTTAAATCAAGCTTTAGTGAAGTTTTCCCGATGTACGGCAGAGTATTACATCAAACCATAAAAACATCACAAGTTTTTACTGTAATACAAGGATGAAAATGGAGGTAAGAATTATTTTTAACTTTTAGATATAAAGGTCAATATTTGAGTTGAAAAGTGGAAATTTTGAAAAATAAAGACAAAAGTCAATATTTTGAGATAAAAAAAAAATCCATATTTTATGTAATCAATCCAACATTATGTGAAAAAAAGTCTAAACTTTCACTTTTAGGGTCAAAATTTTAAGATGAAGGCAAATGTTAAACAAAAGAAGTCAATTTTTTAGATTAAGCATCAAAATATTGAAAATAAAGGCAACATTTGAGATAAAAAGCGGGAATTTTGATACAAAAAAGCCAAAATTCTAAGATTTAAGTCGAAACTATAAGAAATATAGACATTAATAAATAAAAGGCAACATTCTGAAAAAAGAAAAGAAGATTATGAGATAAACAGCCAAATTTTGACTTTTCTTAAAACCCTTAGTCAAACACCTCCACTGAGTCTGAACTTTAAATACAACTCTCACTACTTTTAAACCGGACTTTTTAATTGTATTTTTAGTTTTAATAACTGAAGAACAAAGAAAGCCGTCTTTGACTCTAAAATTTTAAAAACAATTGAGTTCAAAATAACTGTTTTATGTTTAAAAAAAAGATAAATAAAATACCAAACAATTTAAAAAGAATCAAAATTAAATAAGTGATGATAAGAAAAAGGAAATTAAACAATCCCAAGGAAAAAAAGGATTTTTTTCCCAACAGTTTTATACTTAAACACGTATGTGTGTGTGAAACAGCTGACACTAAAGATCCTGGGTCAGTCAGCAGAAATAAAAAAATTGCAGTTTTGGCGAAAAAATGATCGTGATATAACTGAAATCGCGATTTCGATCAGAAAACAATAAATCTTTCAGCCCTAACTGCTAGTGACTACAAACTCTTAACTCTTTCTTTTTTATTTATGTTGTAGGTGAATCCTCGGTGCATGGTTTACCGGGGAAAGTTCAGGCCTTTGTTGGTGGAAACATCATCCTCCCCTGCAGTTTCAAAACTTCTGCCGATGACGATCTTCCATCAGTGGAGTGGTCAAAGGAAGGTCTGCAGCCCAACGTCGTTTTCCTTTACCGGCACGGCTGTGAGACTTATGAGATGAAAAATCCAGCTTTTGAGTTCAGGACGAGCCTCATAACAACAGAATTGAAAAACAGAAACTTCTCCCTGAGGATCTCCAACGTGCAGCTGTCGGATGCAGGGACGTACAGATGCATGAAGCTTTCAGCGACTCGGATCTATACAGAAGTTGAAGTAATTGTGGGTGTGTACAGTTGTGGTTTTGTAGCTCCATTTTGCCGGCTTCAAGTCAAGAATTGGGGTTACTTTTCACCGCTGCATAAGTTAACAAAAATCTGGACCTGCTCTCATACAGCCTGACTCTAAACTGCACCAAGATTTAGGCCGAAACCTCAAGCACATTGGGCCTCATTCACAAAACTTTTGATGCACAAATCTGTGATTCATCAAAGTTTTCTTACTTTGCAAACAAATGTAGAACCTTCTCAGACCATGAGCACGCACCAATAATGAATAATCAGCCTCCTAAAAAACTTGAAATACAGACTCTGTTAACTAAAAGCAAAACATTTAAAAACTACTTTCAGTCAAAGAAAAAGCCTCAAATAGAATTCATTAATAAAAACTGTGCATTGGCCAAATTTAATAAATAACCATGAAACTGAAACTTTACACCCTCATCATGCTTATATTGAATCTTAAATTAAATACTTAGTTTAGATTAAAAATATAATCATGTGCATATCATAATGTCACATTATTTTACGTTGATTAAATCGTCGACTGCTCTGACAAAGTGTCATAAATTTGTGCACTGCAAAAACTGAAATCTAATCAAGTCATTCTGTCTTATTTGTAGTAAAAATTGTCTTATTTTTCTTAATTTAAGCCACATTCACCAGACCAGGTCATAAAAATGTCTTTTTTCAAGTTTTTTAAAGACAAAAATGAGGTGTAAATTGCTTGTAACAAGTCAAAAAAATCCACCAATGGGATAAGACGAATTCTCCCGGGAAGTTTCTTGAAATTAGAAAGATGTCTTAAAACAAGAATCTTTTATCTTATCCCATTGGCAGATTTTTTTTTTTTACTTGTTACAAGCAATTGATGCCTCATTTTTGTCTTTAAAAAACTTGAAATGAGACATTTTTATGACCTTGTCTAGTAAATGTGGCTCAAATCAAGATTAGTAAGACACATTTGACTAAAACTAAGACATAATGACTTGGTTAGATTTCAGTTTTTGCTGTGTGCAAACTTAATGAAGATGTAAAATAACTTGTTTCTGACAGAGACTGACGGTACAGCTCTTTTCCAAATCGGGCTCCTACTCAGTTCAACTTCTTTCATACAAGTTTAAAACCAATCAAGTTCTATCCAATCAGATTTGAGCCTGATTTAGTCTGTTCCATTCAGGACTGTTTCAAAGCTTAGATGAAAACTGAACCCAGTCAAATTCTAGTGCAACTAAGTCTAAAACAAATGTGGTCTAGTTTACTCAAGACTGAGTTGGAGTCTGATGTCCAATCTTACCGTCATAAGTTGGCGAGCTACTTCACCCAGTAATAATTGCTTGATTTCATAGATAGACTGGCCTCTTTTATCCAAAACCAAATTAAGTACGGTTCAGCTTATTGAGGCCTCAACAGCATCTGGTTAGAACCACAGAGTCTTAGAATAAGCTTCAACAATGTAACGATCCACAAAAAGCTCCCAGGTCGGTAATTGCATCATATAATTTTGTTGTGGGACCAAACATTTGTCTGATAGTTTCACATAAAGAAGTCAGTCCAAACACGGTGACAATAACACTGGGAGTAGATTTAATTGTTATATTGGTCTTGTATGGGATTGTAGTAGCGTTGGATGTAGTGGGTCACGTATCACTCTCCTTCTTCCAGGTGCTGTTTCTGAGCCTAAACTCTCGTTTACATCGTCTCAGAGTGGAGGCGTGACCCTTCAGTGTGAGGCCATCTGTGGACTGCCTGAACCTGAGATCACCTTTCTGGATGACGAGGGAAATTATTTACCTGCTGATGAACCGAGAAGAGATCAAGAAGACGGTGGATGTTACTCTGTGACGAGAAGACTGACGATTCAGGGAGCAACTAAAAGGTTCTGGCTCATTTAGTGTCTTTAGGGCCCAATGTGATATTTGATTGGGTCAAATATTTGGGTTCATCGTTGGTCTTCACGTCCAAAAAACTAGGGCTGAACGGTTTTAGAAAAAGATCTAACTGCGATTTTTCCAGCAGATATTGCGATTCAATTTGATTCATGATTTTCTTTAAATCAAACTTTAGGGAAGTTTTCACAATTTACAGTAACATTTACAAACTTGACAGAAAATTACATCAAACCATTGAAACATCAAAAGCTTTTTCTCTAATGTGAGGATGAAAATAAAAACTGAAGGTAAGAATTGTTTCCAACTTTGAGATAAAAGGTTAATATTTTAATATGAAAAGTGGAAATTTTGAGAAATAAAGACAAAATTCTGAGACAAAAAGTCAATAAACTTCCAGAGTTTAAGAAATCAATTCAACAATATGTGAAAAAAGTCCAAACTTTCTCATTTAAGGTCAAAATTTTAAGATGAAAAAGTCTAAGATATAAAGTCTATGTTTTGAAATAAAGGCAATGTTTGAGATAAAAAGTTGATATTGTGATATAAAAAGTCAAAACTCTAAGATGCAAGTCAAAATTATATGAAATGAATGCAAAATTATAGCATAAAAGGCAAACAAATATATATTAAAAAGAAGATTTTTAGATAAATAGTGGAATTTTGACTTTTCTCAAAACCTCAAGTCTTATTTTTAAGCCAGACTTTTTAAATTGTATTTTTAGTTTTAAAAACTGAAGAACAAAAAGAGCTATCTTTGACTCTTAACTTTTAAAATAATGTAGTGCAAAATATCCTTAATTGTGTCATCGATCAGAAAACGATAAATCGTTCAGCCCTATTTTAAACTGAACTGAAAAAGAAATGATGTTGGTGAATTAAGGATGCCAGTATTTTTGATTAGTCGCCCATTTTTCTCTCTACAGGGTCACGTGCAGAGTTCACCAGCCAGAGATCAACCAAACCAGAACCACAGAGACTTTAATACCAGGTATGATGCAGCTTGAAGAACTAATCACTGCACTCACATGTAAAAAAGAAAAACTGAAATTGTTCTGAGTTTTATTGTTCCTAAAATGCAAAATGCATGTTTTTTTCAGTTGACTGCATAAGATCCAGTTCTCTAACCACTGTCATGGCTGTTGGAGGAACCATGTCTCTGCTGTTGAATCTGTTTGGATTCGCTGCTCTGTTACGGAACAAGTTTCAAAAGTCTGGTAAGTCAACAACACAGGAGGAAAGAGTACTGACATTTTTTACTCAATTACAAGTACAAGTACTGGTGTTAAAGTAATACTGAGAGTATTAATTTCCCTTTTAAACTAGGGGTTTATTATTGCTTGTAGTTACCTTTAATCGCCTCAAGGTGGCAGAACATGCACAGTCCGTGGCCAAACTTTAACTTAGTTCAGTTTTTGTTTTGAATGTGAAATTCTCCCTTTCCTTCAAATCAGTTCAGATCCATAACAACAGATTATCATCTTTACTTCCTTTTTGGGTTCATACTAAACAAATAAAACCTCATTTCTTTTACTGTTGAGACCTTAAAGTGTAGAATAATGTATATGGGTCAATGAGGTGACGTCCCCTTTTTTTTTGTGTCTGAGTGCAATATTTCCTTCCATCATGAATTGAGTATTTCATCACATGTATTTCTTTATTCTATGAAACCTGTGTTATTTGAACACATCTTTAAACTATTAAAATATAACATGTTTTTTTGTGTTTTGGTTCCTCAAACCCCCAAAATGTCAGGTGGTGCAACCGTCCTGACAAGTATCCACAGTAATTAAACTCTAAAAATTGAATGTCAGTTATTGTAAATGGAAATTAAAAATACAGTGGCATTATTTTATGCTTGAACCTTTTTAAATAAAACATTCTTTGCAAATAAAAAGAATTTTAAAGCTGTTGAGAAATGTAAAAAACTTTTGTCCCGTAATTTTCACCTTGTCAAATGTCAGGGTGGTGCAACCGTAACATTAGACTTTTATTTTAAAGTGAAGAGAATAAAACAGGAAACAGGAAACTGCATCATCCAGAGGAGCCCAAATGACATTTGTGACCAAGTGGAAAAGTTTGTAGATTTCTCTGAAATACTGATAAAAAAGGTTTTTTCACTTCATTGGTGACTGGAACAATTTCCATGTCAGGTGGAACAACCAATGTAATAATGTGAAATGTTATTTTAACATCAAATTATTTATCTTATTCACAAATAAAAGAAATGAAACACACNAAATGAAAATGTATGAGTCACTACAGACACTTGAGAGATACTTGCCAATAATTTCACACAGAAAAAATAACAGGAACATATAAATATATTTTCATATATTTGGTTGCACCACCTGACATTTTTGGGTGCTCAAATTAAAAATACTAAAAAATAATGAACCTAAAATCTTTGAAATGTTGGTCATCTACTGAAATCTGTTAGAAAACATAATTCTTCTCTCAGAAATATGTTTTTATCCATTTTCAAAGAACTTTTTAAAAATACGTTTTTAGACCCTCTTTTTGTCATTGACCTATTTATTAATGTCTCTCTCTGTGTTCACAGATGTCCACAAAGTGCACGTGAGCAGGAAGTCGTCAGATACAAGCTCACTGAATGAAAGTTATGTAAATCAGTTGCTCCTGAGCGTGGATGTTGACGGTGATCCCAACGTGGGAAACAATAATGAGAAGAAGATTTCAAGAGAGGAAGGTGACCTGGAGTCAAACACTTTCCACCGAGCAGAAACCAACCCAAACACTCAGCTGCTTTCACTTCATGGCACACTAATGTGGAGCTCTGTCCCAAAGTCTGGTTTTCGTATCCCCCGGAGTCGTATCAACAGTATTCCTGATGCTTCCAAGACCTCAGAGTCGTCCAGTTCCCCCCCGGAGAAAAGGGTCAGCTTCGACAATAAGTCCATCACTCAGTATCGTCCAAAAAATCTCAACCTGAAGCGCAGACATTCTTCAGCGGTTCTTTATCCCGTCAGTACTCGCTCCCATCCCTCACAGGAACTTCCAGAAGAAACACTGACGTCACTTTGATGAGAGAAGAGCTCAGAGCTGAACTCTGAAATATAAAAGGGAAAATCTCATGTTCCCAAAACAACATCAACAAGGTGAAGTTAGAACCTAAGAATCCAACACATTTATCTACGCTGGAGGAAAACACTGTATTTTTTTTTTTTTTAATCAAGCTATAAAACTTTATTAAAATGTATTTTTGTGACATGATTTGTTGAAATATTAATTATTATTGAAGTGACGGAAAGGCTTTTGTGTTATCATTCATATTTTCTAAGAAAAGGACAAAAAAATCAGAAATTCTGCTGGAGGGGGCGTAAACTTTTAGGCACAACTATCTTTCTTTCTATCTATCTAGATATCTATCTATCTATCTATCTATCTATCTATATATATATCTATCTAGATATCCACCTATCTATCTATCTATCTATCTAGAGTAGATAGATAGATAGATAGATAGATAGATAGATAGATAGATAGATAGATAGATAGATAGATTATATCTATCTATCTATCTATATATCTATCTATCTATCTATCTATCTATCTAGATTAGATAGATAGATAGATAGATAGATAGATCTCTAGATAGATAGATAGATCTCTAGATAGATAGATAGATCTCTAGATAGATAGATAGACAGATCTCTAGATAGATAGATAGATGTCTAGATAGATAGATAGATAGATAGATGTCATAGATAGATAGATAGATAGATACTACAGTATCTATCTATCTATCTAGAGATCTATCTATCTATCTATCTACCTATCTATCTATCTCCGATTGTTAGAAAAATTAAAATGAAAAACTGGCTTTGAGAGATTTCTCCTTTTNATCTATCTATCTAGAGATCTATCTATCTATCTATCTATCTATCTAGATATCTATCTATCTATCTATCTATCTATCTAGAGATCTATCTATCTATCTAGAGATCTATCTATCTATCTAGAGATCTATCTATCTATCTGTCTAGAGATCTATCTATCTATCTACAGATCTATCTATCTATCTATCTATCTACAGTATCTATCTATCTATCTATCTATCTACAGTATCTATCTATCTATCTAGAGATCTATCTATNTTTTTTTTTTTTTTAATCAAGCTATAAAACTTTATTAAAATGTATTTTTGTGACATGATTTGTTGAAATATTAATTATTATTGAAGTGACGGAAAGGCTTTTGTGTTATCATTCATATTTTCTAAGAAAAGGACAAAAAAATCAGAAATTCTGCTGGAGGGGGCGTAAACTTTTAGGCACAACTATCTTTCTTTCTATCTATCTAGATATCTATCTATCTATCTATCTATCTATCTATATATATATCTATCTAGATATCCACCTATCTATCTATCTATCTATCTAGAGATCTATCTATCTATCTATCTATCTATCTATCTATCTATCTATCTATCTATCTATCTATCTAGAGATCTATCTATCTATCTATCTATCTATCTAGAGATCTATCTATCTATCTAGAGATCTATCTATCTATCTATCTATCTATCTAGAGATCTATCTATCTATCTATCTATCTATCTAGAGATCTATCTATCTATCTACAGATCTATCTATCTATCTATCTATCTACAGTATCTATCTATCTATCTATCTATCTACAGTATCTATCTATCTATCTAGAGATCTATCTATCTATCTATCTACCTATCTATCTATCTCCGATTGTTAGAAAAATTAAAATGAAAAACTGGCTTTGAGAGATTTCTCCTTTTTTTTATTTTTATTTTTTTTTTTTTTGCACAAATCAAGTCCAAAATTTTGAGACAAAAGGCAAAATTTCAACTTTTTCTCTACAGTTTCGACTATTTATCTCAGAATTTTGACTTTTTAAACTCAAAGCTTGATATATTTTAGCTCATAATTTCGACTTTTTTTCTCTCAATTTTGACTGATCTCAGAGTCAGTCAGTGAGTTTCTATCATATTAAGACAATGTGATAAGTACCGATAAGTCATAAAAAAACTGTTACACTCACTGAAAAACAAAAAAAAGAAAGAAAAGAAAGTAGCCGTGTTAGCTTTTGATATCAAACAATTTAAAACTTGTACTTTTGCATAGGGGTAGGTGTAGTGACACCAAAAATAACAATAAAATGTATTAATTGACTCCTAAGAGGGCACTTTAACAAGTTAAGTTTCTATAATTCAAAGTAAGAATCTGATTGATAAGAAAACAGCCATTTAAATACCCTCATAAAGTACGAGTGAGAGGACACTTGTGCTCAGATGTGACAACAAAAAATACAATAAAGTTTAAGTTTTAGCTCTCGAGAGGACTTTGAACAGGGTAAGTTCAGCTGAGGTCAGTTAATTATGCTTTAAACTCAGCCTCACAACTCTTTTAGATCTTCATGGTTCTTCCATTTCTTGATAGATGATTTATTATTTATCACTCAGTCTAACTGTTGCTCAAAACTCTCTCTTTCTTCACGCCGCTGTGTTCAAGTGAAAACTGACGTGGGGGGGCAGAAGCTCACTGCAAAAACTGAAATCTGAGCAAGTCATTCTGTCTTATTTTTAGTCAAATGTGTCTTACTGTTCTTGATTTGAGCCACATTTACTAGACAAGTTCATAAAAATGTCTTATTTCAAGTTTTTTAAAGACAAAAATGAGGTGTAAATTGCTTGTAACAAGTAAAAAAAATCAGCCAATGGGATAAGATAAAAGATTCTTGTTTTAAAACATCTTTCTAATTTCAAGAAACTTCCCGGGTGAATTCCTCTTATGGCTCATTTATCAATCTTGACTTTTTTCCCCAGTTTTGACTTTATATGTAAGTATTTTGACTTTCTACCTCAAATTTCTGACTTTTTATCTCATTATTCAGACTCTTTTCTTCATAATTATGACTCTAAATCTCATGGTCTTGACTTTTCTATCCTCATAATTTTGACTGGATTGACTTAAAATGTTCTTTTCCATTAAAATTTTGACTGAAACACATAATTTTGACTTGTTATCTTGTTGTTTTGAGTTTAAAACAACAAAGTTTGAGTTTATTTATTCCAGGATTTTAAATATTTTCCCAAATTTTGAGTTGAACCTTAAAATTTTGACTTTTTATCTCATTATTTTACTTTAAACCCCAAAGTTTGACTTAATTTATCCCATGATTTTAAAAAAAATCAGCCAATGGGATAAGATAAAAGATTCTTGTTTTAAGACATCTTTCTAATTTCAAGAAACTTCCCGGGTGAATTAGTCTTATCCCATTGGCTGATTTTTTTGACTTGTTACAAGCAATTTACACCTCATTTTAGTCTTAACAAAACTTGAAATAAGACATTTTTATGACCTGGTCTGGTGAATGTGGCTCAAATTAAGAACAATAAGACAATTTTTACTAAAAATAAGACACAATGACTTGCTTAGATTTCAGTTTTTGCAGTGCTGGAGATGAGGGGGTGGTAACATCACATTATGTCATTCACTGCAGTTGATGATTAATAGACGTGTCTGATGAGATTTAACTTTTATCACTGGGGTGGTAACGTGGTGTTAAAGCTTTGTTTTAGTCAAATTCTGCACAAATGTGGCTCCATTTCAGAGGGAAATAAACCGTCCTGTTAAAAGTCTCAGGTTTATTACCAAGAAGAGAGAGTTACAACAAAGAAACACTCGACCAAACACCAGTTTTCTGACGTCATGGTGAGTTCATAGACTCAGCACAACAGGATGAGTGTATGTAGGGCACAGCGGTTAAACAAGAAACATTTTTTTAAACTGTTTCCATCGTAACAAAACCAGTTTATTAAAACAACACATTTCATAAACAAAGGCAGGTCAGATAGAGGGAACACAGATGCTTTAAAACCCTTTTTTGTCTCCTTAAATTTGTAAAACTTGCTATTAACAGGACACGTGTTTAATCAAACATGAAGAGTGAAGTTTGAGGGACTCTACAGAAAAGTGTGAAAGAGGAAATGCAGACTTCAGCATTTTTCAGACGTCAGTCAGAAACAGGACAGGATGCAGGTGACATCGCTCTGCTTTCTGCTGCGTGAGTGTTAACGTTTCCTTATTCTGCTTTTATCGATTTTTATCAAGATTCTTTTCTCTTTTTTTGTACCAGGTGTTCTTCATGTCTTTGACTTTTTCAGTTTTTCTTTTCTCTCCTGTGTCCAAACTTTCTCCTGGACAGAAACAAGAATGCACCGAGATAAAACCAAAACTTTTGAGAGTCCAGACCAAGTATAAGATCATACACTGCAAAAAAAGAGAGTCAGAATATAAGATAAAAATACTAAATTTGATGTAAAAATATCTTAAAACTAGTGAAATGATCTGTCTATGCAGCAAGATCATTTCACTTGAGTAGAAATCTTGAAATCAGACTGATAAATCTGAAAACAAGAAGGCCTTGATGAGTATTCTCAGATCAGAAAATCATTTTTCCTTGAGATTGTTGAATTTTGTTTTTATTTGTTTTGCATTTTATTTTATTTAACTTGACACAATCAAAGATATTTTGCACTAAATCGTTTTTAAAAGATAAGAGTCAAAGATAGCTCTGTCTGTTTTTCAGTTTTTATAACTAAAAATAATATATATTATTTTGAATTATATCTTAGAATTTGGACTTTTCATATCAAAATTTCAACTTTTTATCTCAAACGTTGCCTTTATTTCAAAATGTAAACTTTTTGTCGTCTTAAAATTTTGACCTTAAATGAGAAAGTTTGGACTTTTTCACATAATGTTAAATTGATTTCTTAAACTCTGGAAGTTTATTGACTTTTTGTCTCAGAATTTTGTCTTTGTTTCTCAAAATTTCCACTTTTCATATTAAAATATTGACCTTTTATCTCAAAGTTTGAAACAATTCTTACCTTCAGTTTTTATTTTCATCCTCACATTAGAGTAAAAGCTTTTGATGTTTCAATGGTTTGATGTAATTTTCTGTCAAGTTTGTAAATGTTTCTGTACATTGTGAAAACTTCACTAAAGCCGCATCTGTTAAAAAATCGCAATTAGATCTTTTTCTGAAACTGTTCAGCTCTACTGATCATTAATTTTCATGTGTTCATCTCCTTGTTTTCCTGAGAGCAGCTTGTCTGCGGCTCAGCCCTGATCGCTCTCAGTTCTTTAAGTACGACGCCGTCTCTCTGAGCTGCAGTGATCACCTGAACTCCACCGGCTGGAAGGTGAAGAGATCGACCTCTAAGGGCGGAGAAAGCACCTGCAGCTACGGCTGGGGCTCCATCTCCTCCAGCTCCACCTGCTTCATCGGGAACATTTACCCATCAGACAGCGGGGCGTACTGGTGCGAGTCAGGGAGAGGAGAGAGGAGCAACACGGTCAACATCACCATCACAGGTGCAGCTCAACACAACAACCAGAACAACAAAAAACACATTTCCCAACTTAAACATAAAAATGTATCTCATCTAAATCTCAAAATTTAGACTTTTTATTTCAAAACTTGAGCTTTTTTTCTCATACATTGACTTTTTATTTCAAAATTTTGACTAAAAGTTTAAAAGTGTATTCTTTCTGTCACCGTTTTGACTTTTTATCTCAACATTTTGACTTTTTATCTCAACATTTAAACACTACACCTCAAAATTTTGACATTTTGTCCTCTAATTTTTACTTTTTTATCTTAAAATTCAGACCTTTTATCTCAATATTTCAGCACTTTATCTCAAAATTATGAATTTTTTTTTCAAAACTTGAGCTTTGACTTATCTAAAAAATGTTTCCTTATGTCACAAAGTTTTGACGTTTTATCTCTGAATTTCTTAACCCAATACTTTTACATTTTTTCTCACATATTTTGACTTTTGTCTAAAAAATTTGAGTTTTTATCTCAATATTTCAGCAATTTATCCCCAAATTCAAACTTTTTATTTCAAAATTTTGACTAAAAGTTTAAAAGTGTATTCTTTCTGTCACCGTTTTGACTTTTTATCTCAACATTTTGACTTTTTATCTCAACATTTCAACACTTTACCTCACAATTTTGACATTTTGGCCTCAAATTGTAACTTTTTTTGCCCTAAAATTCTGAGCTTTTGTCTCAATATTTCAACATTTCATCTACAAAATTCAGACTTTTTATTTCAAAACTTGAGCTTTGACTTGCCTCAAAATGTTTCCTTATGTTGCAAAGTTTTGATGTTTTATCTCTAAATTTCTTTACTTAATACTTTGACATTTTTTCTCACATATTTTGACTTTTTGTCTTAAAAATTTGAGTTTTTATCTCAATATTTCTGCAATTTATCCCCAAATTCAGACTTTTTATTTCAAATTTTGTCTAAAAGTTTAAAAATATATTCTTTTTGTCACAGTTTTGACATGTTATCTCACTATTTTGACTTTTTATCCCCTAATTTTTGCGCTTATGTCTTAAAATTTTTAGGTTTTTATCTCAACATTTCAACACTTTACCTCAATATTTTGACATTTTGTTCTGTAATTGTTACCTTTTTTGTCTTAAAATTAAGATTTTTATCTCAGTATTTCAACATTTCATCTCAAAATTCAGAATTTTTTATTTCAAAACTTGAGCTTTGACTCAAAATGTTTTCCTTATGTCGCAAAGTTTTATCTCTAAATTTCTTGACTTAATACTTTTACATTTTTTTCTCACATATTTTCACTTTTTGTCCTGTAACTTTTGCTTTTTTGTCTTAAAAATTTGAGTTTTCATCTCAATATTTCAGCAATTTATCCCCAAATTCAAACTTTTTATTTCAAAATTTTGACTTTTTATCTCAACATTTCAACACTTTACCTCAAAATTTTGACATTTTGTTCTGTAATTGTTACTTTTTTTTTATCTTAAAATTCTGAGCTTTTGTCTCAATATTTCAGCACTTCATCTCAAAATTCAGAATTTTCAATTTCAAAACATCTTATCTCTAATTTTTTTTATTATCTCAATATTTCAACATTATATCTAACATATTTTCTTATAACTAACTTTTATCTCGAAATTCTGACTGTAAGTCTCAACATTTTGAGACTTTATCTCATAATTTTGACTTTTTGTCTCCTAATTTTTGCTTTTTTTGTCTTAAAATGTTCAGGTTTTTATCTAAAAAATTCAGACCTTTTATTTCAAAAATTCAGCTTTTTTTCCTTAAAATTTTGACTTATCTCTAGCTTTTGATGTGTCTCAAAACGTCATACTTATTTCACAAAGTTTTGACATTTAAGGTCTAAATTTGTTTAATCTCAATATTTCACTATTATATCTAACATAATTTTCTTGTTATTTCACCATTTCATCTCAAAATTCAGACTTTTTATTTCAAAACTTAAGCTTTTTTCTTAAAATTTTCAGTCATCTCTAAATTTTGACTCGTCTCAAAATGTATTCTTCATATCATAAAGTTTTGACTCTTTATCCCAATAATTCAACATTTTTTGTCTTATAACTTTGACTTTTTATCTCAAAATTTTGACTTTTTTTCCTGAAATTTCAACTTTTCATCTGTTTTAGAATAATTTGACCACTAAAAGGAGGACAAAAGAGGAGGTTTGGTCCCATAATTTTGACTTTATCTCACTTTTATCTCTAAAGCAGAGGTGTAAGAGTCTTTTTCTCCTCCCTCAGATCGAAGTGTGATCCTGGAAGTTTCTGCTTTTCCTGTGTTTGATGGAGCTGCTGTGACTCTGGGCTGTAAATCCAAAGAAAGTTCCTCAAATCAGAGGTTTAATTTCTACAAAGACGGCAGCTCCATCGGTGACGGTCACACCGGGAAAATAAACCTCCTGAGAGTTTCTGAATCAGACGAAGGACTTTACTCCTGCAGCGTTGAAGGAGGAGAAGAATCAGAGAGAAGCTGGCTCGCTCTCCAAGGTGAGATCAGAAATATTTACACGCTCAGACGACTTTTAAAGGTCAAAAAAGGTCAAAGACTGGGATTCAGATAATTCAGAACCAGATCAGAGATTTAGGCCACGAAATCCCCCAAGAAAATTCAGTCGCTTATACATTTATGATTTGAATTGTACTTTTTGAAATGTACACACATTCTTTATCATAATCTTGTAATATGAACATTATTGGCTGCAATTTTGTATATGAAGACTTCATTTCCAATTTTAAGAATGTACGCTTTAAATTAAGACTTAACCCTCCTATTATGTTCCTTTTTTTAGAAACATCTATTATGTTCCTTAAGGTTCTTTAAAAATGGATAAAAACATATTTCTGAGAGAAGAATTATGTTTTCTAACAGATTTCAGTCGTTGACCAACATTTCAAAGATTTTAGGTTCATTATTTTTTAGTATTTTTAATTTGAGCACCCAAAAATGTCAGGTGGTGCAACCAAATATATGAAAATATATTTATATGTTCCTGTTATTTTTTCTGTGTGAAATTATTGGCAAGTATCTCTCAAGTGTCTGTAGTGACTCATACATTTTCATTTTGTGTGTTTCATTTCTTTTATTAGTGAATAAGATAAATAATTTGATGTTAAAATAACATTTNCCACCTGACATGGAAATTGTTCCAGTCACCAATGAAGTGAAAAAACCTTTTTTATCAGTATTTCAGAGAAATCTACAAACTTTTCCACTTGGTCACAAATGTCATTTGGGCTCCTCTGGCTGATGCAGTTTCCTGTTTCCTGTTTTATTCTCTTCACTTTAAAATAAAAGTCTAATGTTACGGTTGCACCACCCTGACATTTGACAAGGTGAAAATTACAGGACAAAAGTTTTTTACATTTCTCAACAGCTTTAAAATTCTTTTTATTTGCAAAGAATGTTGTATTTAAAAAGGTTCAAGCATAAAATAATGTCACTGTATTTTTAATTTCCATTTACAATAACTGACATTCAATTTTTAGAGTTTAATTACTGTGGATACTTGTCAGGACGGTTGCACCACCTGACATTTTGGGGGTTTGAGGAACCAAAACACAAAAAAACATATTTTAATAGTTTAAAGATGTGTTCAAATAACACAGGTTTCATAGAATAAAGAAATACATGTGATGAAATACTCAATTCATGATGGAAGGAAATATTGGTCACTATGACCCGGGAACGTGATAGGAGGGTTAAATGCAACTTTAATTTGTACAGTACAGTTATTTTCTCAATTATGTTTTCAGCTTGACCCTAATCCTTGTCATAATTTCAGATTACAGCAAACATTTGCTTGAAAAAAAACCTGTGACCAAAACATTGCAGTAAATTCTTGACCAGTTGTGCTGTAATTTTTGTCTTCAATCTATAGTATTGAAATACATTCTTAACAATTGGGGTCATTGAAATATTTTTGCAGCAGATGAAATTTGTGCCCACAGAATAAATCAACATCAAGCCACATTCCCGTTAAAAACTTGCCATTAAAGGAAAATAAGACAACACAGAGTTGAAAATGTAACTTGTGACCACACTTTTTACCCACTTCACCTTCTAAATATATAGTAGATAAATAAAATTATAAATTTATCAGATGCACCTGAAGCAGCAGCTACTTCGTCTTCATGGAGCGACTATGTTTTTGTTTTACAGAAACAGAACATGTGTTTGTCTTTGCAGCGAGAAACCAATCAGACCTCAAGAATCAGAACAAAACAGAAGGTATCCATCACAGAATTCAAAATAGAGTCTGACTGTGTTTGTGTGACACTTTCTCTAAAAGCTGATTCCTGATAAAAGAAGATTTATAAAGTGAAACGTTGGTGTTAAAGTGTGCTCACTTTTCCAGCCTCCACTCCTCCGTCGTCTCCGTCTGCACCTGTGGCCTCCAGTTCAGTCTCCGTCCCCAGACTGATGTGTCACCTGCTGGTGGGGGCTCCTTACCTGATCTCCACCATTTTACTGGGCCTCATTTACAAAGACAGGAGAAGAGGTGAGGCCTCACTTGTGTTTAGTTTATTCACACACATCAACCTTGGCTAACACTGATACACACACATGCATACATGTACATATACACATACATATACATATACTATGTGATGGCAAGTTTTCAAACCCCAGTGGGTTTGTTAAAACACAAAAGGTACTTTTCAGTGTGAATAAGTGGTGGTATGCAACACTTTACTTATCTTTTATCTCAGTTCTGTAACTGTTCCAATCTTAATTACTAAAAATAAACTTTATTCTAAAAAAAATGTAGTTTGAAACGAAAGCAGTTTCTTAGGAGGTAAAGCAGCAATTACAGCATTGCAGACCTTTGGCATTCTAGCTGTGAATTTGTTGAGGTAATCTGGAGAAATTGCACCCCACGCTTCTAGAAGCAGCACCCACAAGTTGGATTGGTTGGATGGGCACTTCTTGGGTACCATACGGTCAAGCTGCTCCCACAACAGCTCAACAGGGTTCAGATCTGGTGACTGCGCTGGCCACTCCATAACTGATAGAATACCAGCTGCCTGCTTCTTCACTAAATAGTTCTTGCACAATTTGAAGGTGTGTTTTGGGTCATTGTCCTGTTGTAGGATGAAACTGGCTCCAATCAAGCGCTGTCCACTGGGTATGGCATGGCGTTGCAAAATGGAGTGATAGCCTTCCTTATTCAGAATCCCTTTTACCCTGTACAAATCTCCCACCTTACCAGCACCAAAGCAACCCCAGACCATCACATGACCTCCACCATGCTTAACAGATGGCATCGGGCATTCTTCCAGCATCTTTTCAGTTGTTCTGCGTCTCACAAACGTTCTTCTCTGTGATCCAAACACCTCAAACTTGGATTCATCCGTCCACAACACTTTTTTCCAGTCTTCCTCTGTCCAATGTCTGTGTTCTTTTGCCCATCTTAATCTTTTTCTTGTATTGGCCAGTCTCAGATATGGCTTTTTCTTTGCCACTCTGCCCTGAAGCCCAGAATCCCGCAGCTGCCTCTTCACTGTAGATGTTGACACTGGTGTTTTGCGGGTACTATTTAATGAAGATGCCAGTTGGGGACCTGTGAGGCGTCTGTTTCTCAAACTAGAGACTCTAATGTACTTATCTTCTTGCTCAGTTGTGCAACGCGGCCCCCCACTTCTTTTTCTACTCTGGTTAGAGCCTGTTTGTGCTGTCCTCTGAAGGGAGTAGTACACACCGTTGTAGGAAATCTTCAATTTCTTCGCAATTTCTCGCATGGAATAGCCTTCGTTTCTAAGAACAAGAATAGACTGTCGAGTTTCAGATGAAAGTTCTCTTTTTCTGGCCATTTTGAGCGTTTAATTGACCCCNCCATCTTAATCTTTTTCTTGTATTGGCCAGTCTCAGATATGGCTTTTTCTTTGCCACTCTGCCCTGAAGCCCAGAATCCCGCAGCCGCCTCTTCACTGTAGATGTTGACACTGGTGTTTTGCGGGTACTATTTAATGAAGATGCCAGTTGGGGACCTGTGAGGCGTCTGTTTCTCAAACTAGAGACTCTAATGTACTTATCTTCTTGCTCAGTTGTGCAACGCGGCCCCCCACTTCTTTTTCTACTCTGGTTAGAGCCTGTTTGTGCTGTCCTCTGAAGGGAGTAGTACACACCGTTGTAGGAAATCTTCAATTTCTTCGCAATTTCTCGCATGAAATAGCCTTGGTTTCTAAGAACAAGAATAGACTGTCAAGTTTCAGATGAAAGTTCTCTTTTTCTGGCCATTTTGAGCGTTTAATTGACCCCACAAATGTGATGCTCCAGAAACTCAATCTGCTCAAAGGAAGGTCAGTTTTGTAGCTTCTGTAACGAGCTAAACTGTTTTCAGATGTGTGAACATGATCGCACAAGGGTTTTCTAATCATCAATTAGCCTTCTGAGCCAATGAGCAAACACATTGTACCACTAGAACACTGGAGTGATAGTTTCTGGAAATGGGCCTCTATACACCTATGTAGATGTTGCACCAAAAACCAGACATTTGCAGCTAGAATAGTCATTTACCACATTAGCAATGTATAGAGTGTATTTCTTTAAAGTTAAGACTAGTTTAAAGTTATCTTCATTGAAAAGTACAGTGCTTTTCCTTCAATAATAAGGACATTTCAATGTGACCCCAAACTTTTGAACGGTAGTGTATGTACAATAGATTTCACAGTGGATGTGTGGAAAGTATGAGGACAGTGACAGTTACATGGTTTAAACCCCAAACTGCTTTTTTTTGTATGTAACATGAGCACAAACAATCCTTTAAAATGCTCTCTTTCTTATATTACCCTTCTTGTTTTAGGAGAAAACTCTCACACATGATACAAAACATAACGCATAGATTATGTTATTTTGTGGAAGCTGATCTGTGTTTGTCTTTTCTGCAGTGACACAGGAAGCTGAGAAGAGAAGAGGCAGCAGAGACGTCGTCATGGAAATCGTCAGCAGCTAAAAGGTCAACATGACCATTAAACCACATTACAGGACGCTGTGGTTATCTTGTTTATGGCGAGATAATCTGGAGTTTTTGATCTGAGTTTGTAAAGAGACTATGAACGACTGGAGTACTGACACCAAATCACTGCTTTTAAAATATTCCTGCTGATTTAGCACAATATCAACACCATTATAAATCTGTCAGCATCAGTTATGTAAATGTAAATGTTGAAAACTTTAGTTTTTTGTCTTTTTTAAAAGTTTCAGGATCTTCTGGGATTACCTAATCCCAGGTGAGTTTCCAGAAGTTGCTTCCAGATTAATGATTAAGTAACGTTGCCAAGCTCCATGGACAAACGATTTCAGTCGGTCTGATATTGACCGGGCCAATCAGAGAAGAGAGGTGGGATATGTGGACGTGACGTCAGTGGGAAGCATCTGAATGTTTTAAAATAATAACGGCGTGTGACACGGTCTCCGTAGAAACCTGCTATTTTATCTGAAATAGACTCAATTTCTGCTTCAAAGGAAGAACAGAGAACGTCACTTGAAGCCTTTCTGACAGGAAACGATGTAATATGGAACTATAAGCTGTTTAAGATAAGACGGCCCAATGTTATTTAGAACAGGGGTTCCCAAACTTTTCAGCCCGTGACCCCAAAACAAAGGTGGCAGAGACTAGTGACCCCCACTGTCCCCAGAGGTGACTGAAGCATAAGAAAACGTGCACGTAGGACACATGCACTAATAAGCGTATCCAAACATGGGCATTATGACAACATGAAAAAGAACAACAGCCTGAAAACCATGTTATGATTTTACATGTAACAGTTTAATATGAAATAAAAGCAGAATATGTCATAGTAGAATTTTGAATGTTTGTGATGAAATTGTCAATTACAGACTGAGAAGAAGGAGTGACTCTGGTATGAATATTTATAGTGGGATTGAAGGAAGAGGAGTGTAGAGTATTTATGAAGTCTAGTTTGGCTGCATCATCCTTAGAGAGATCAATGTTGAAGTCCCCGAGGAGGATACAGCTCTTATTTCGGTTTTCTATGAGGAACAGAATCTCCTCTAATTTGGTCATAAAGACTCCTAGATCAGCGTCTGGGGGTCGATATATCACTCCAACAATCAGGTTTTTACCATTCTTGACATTGATCTCAACAGAAAGAGAGTCAGTGTGATTATCTTCAATGACAATGTCATCACAAACACTCACTTCATTTGTGGTGGAAACATACAGGCATACACCACCACCAGATCTACCAGACCTGTTCTTAGTGAACAGCCTGTAGCTGTCAAGGTTTAGGATATCTGTATATACCCCATCATGAAGCCATGTTTCACTACAGCCAATCACATCAAAGTTGCAACCTGTGTCAGTGAGCAGAGTAACTAGGTCATCATGATGTTTACTTAAGCTCCTAATGTTCAAATGCAGGAGTGAATATTTGTTTTTATCTTTAAAGCATCTTAATTGCTCAGGAGTATACTGGTGACAGCTTGTATTTCTATGAAAATCAATGAATTGTGTCACATCATCAGTTATTGAACACCATATGCACTGAGACTGGCAGAGTTTGTAGGGATCATACTGCTGAAGTGGTTGGGCCAATTGGAGAATACAGTAATACACATGCACTCATACGCTCTGAGGACAACAAGACAGACACACATACATGCACATGCACACTCGGACACACACATACACTCTGGTGATATTATTACAACTGAGCAGTCATCACACAAACGTGAAAAGTAGTGTGTGGCCTGATGGCCAAAAAGCACAGATATGCTGGTCTCGTCACACGAGGCAGGTGACCAGTTTCCAAGCTGAATGAAAACATAGATGAGGGAAAAGAAAGGAATGAAAGTCATTCACCGTATTCCAGGTTCGGCGATTGTCATGGCAACGGGGACGCGCGGGTGACGTCTAGTGATGGGTTAATGAGGCTTTGTGAGGCTTCGAAGCATTTTTTCAAAGCATGCTTCATTACTCGAGTTCTCAATCACACACAGCACTCGAGCAGGACATCTAGTGGACAATAAAATGAAGTGCAATCAACACATGTTATTGGTTCATGAATTGTTCGGGACTTGATTCGCATACACATCCCCGTTCGGGAACTCCAATGATTACATGGTTTCAAGTGAACCCACTCATAAGAATGAATCATTTATATAATATAATGATAATAATAATAACTAGGTGGAGGATTTGCTTTTGTGACTGGTTTTGAGCTTTTTATATTTTGTCTTGTTTATAAAACACTTTTGGGGCTTTTCATGCCTTTAAAGTGTTAAAGGACGAAAGTTGGAGACATAGGGATAGAGTTTGTTTCTATCTGTTTCCTGGATTAGTACCTACGTTATTGGATTGAGAGTGGAGCAGCCTTAGCCGTTGCGCTATTCAATTACGGAATACTCATGATGTATTCATTCATAACATTTCCTCACAGTTTTCGGATTCCTTTTTTTTTGGTTTCTTTTCTTTGAAAATTTTGCGCCTTGGAAAAAACTCTTTCAGACGGATGAGGCTCGAGTTCACATAAAGTGTTTGTAAAGGTTCAGGTTCACTGTTTTGTGGGTGGCCCAGTATTTAAGTGAGAATTCTTTTTGTACGAGGAGAAAACACTGAATAGGTTCTTCGAGTTCTCCTATCTTGGAGCGCACTCGATCCCACTGAGTGATTCACATGACAGACCGAACCAATCAGGTGATTCGTTGGTCACTCAACTGTGTTATACGTCACAAGTCACGTGACCAAAACACGCTTCGGCACCTTTTATACAGTCTATGTTCGGCACCTGTTTTATACAGTCTATGTTCGGCACAGTGGTTCGAGACGTTTGTCTCATGAGCTACTGCGCATGTGTCGGAGCCTCGGGTGTCAAAGGACCATCACTATCTGCAGCTTCTCCTGAAGTTTAGGAGTTATGTTTTATTCACCTTCACTCAACCAGTATGTGATTTGGGGACTCCTGTATAACTTGCCATCAATGTAAAGTTTATCAATTAGTAGACGAGCGTTCTTTTTATTTGCCTTTGCCTCTGCCATGATCGGGTAGAGCAGCCTCCATCTACTCAGGATCTCTGGTGGAAATTGATCACTGATGGAGAAGTTGGTTCCTTTAAGCTCTCTACCCCTGGACATGACAGCGGACTTCATCTTTGAGTCGGTGACTTTGGCCACAATAGGACGAGGCCTCCTCGGGCGATCAGTTTTGTTCCTCCCGAGGCGATGGACTCGAGAGAATCTGATAGCTCCAGCGTCCTCCGGCTTCTTTTTCAACTCATCTACAAGAAACGACTTAAAGAGTTCTTCAGATTTCTGGTGAGTTTCGTTGTTTGTTTCTGGAATACCGTGTACAATGACATTATCCCTCATACTTCGGCACTGCAGGTCAAGTATTTCTTTTGCCATGCTGATTTTATCTCTTCGAAGATCAGCTGTCAAACTTTTGAGGTTGTCCACCTCCGTCCTCAGTGACGCATTGTCAGCCTTCAATTCCTCAATCAGTGAGTTGTTAAATTCCACAGAGTGTTAGAAATTGGGGTCAAGAAATCTGCTAGTGGAGGGTTCTTAGTGCACTTCTTCTTGTCAAGGAGTCAAGTCGTAAATAAGTCCAGTGTCTATTTCAAATGTCGCGACCAGAGAGGGGTTTCTCACTCGGGGCTAGAGGCCCCTATAACCTGTAAATATTGTAAGTAACCGATGCGGATATGTCTCCAACTCAATGGATTTGTGGGCAATATTATTGGCCATAAACTATGACTGACAGGGCTGTCTCAACCCACAGCTGGCGTCAGACTTTAGAGAGATGTGCTATCAAAGTGTGTGAGTGTTGGTAGAGCATGTAACTATGTGAAGGTTCTGACAGGTCACACACCAAAGCTGGAGCCACAGCTATCATATCATCCTTGAAGATGAAAAAGATGTCTAACAGACTGTGTAACACTAAACAAAATACCGAGCTATCTGTCTACAATTCATATCAACCTTGTGAATAATTAAGATGCCTAACATGCAGTGTAAGACTAAGTAAAATGCTCAGCTGAACTTGCAAGGTCTATCTAAGAGAATATAAATCAAAGAATAATACAACAAGAGTGCTTCAGTTCGTTAATCTCTGTTGTCAATTGCTCGAGTAGATCAAGCTAAAAAATCAACCGTAAAATAACTGTGATTTCTGAGTGACTATAGTGTGCTTCATCTTAGTAGGTAAAGTAAGCCCGAACCAACTCGGGCGCACACGAACCAGCGTCCAAACAACAAACCGTATTGCGACGAAGTCCGTTACGCAGTTTCACCTGAAGTCTAGAACTATAAATAGTCGTCCGAAGAGTCTAAACTAAAACTTCCTGTGGATCACTGCTCACGCAAGATTTGATGACATAGCTTGGAAGTTTGGGCACACAGGGCCACTCAGTGCGTCATACATGCGCACTCATGGTCTGATTGTTTAGACTTTTGTTTCAGGTTTGCAGCTTTCAAACTGCCCCAGATACCAAACTGTGTTAAAACCCTGCAGAGGCTGAAGGAAGTGACAAAACTCAGAGGTGTCTTGTGGTTTGGACTCTTTGCATGCCATCACTTGAAGTTGAAGTGTGAAAAATGGCTCAAACTTCAGCGCAAAAACAGAGAAAACATCTCGATGCTGCTCTTTTATTTCAGGACATTTCATCAGCTCCCACAAACTTACATGACCCCATTCTTACAAGATAATATTTTAGTCATTTTTTTCTTACAGCTGATAGTATGAGGAAGTTTACCAAATAAAAAGAAGCTTTATTAAAGATGCACCAGATTTTAAATTTAACTTGACCAGGGCTAAAGATTCTAGGAGATCTAGTTTTAAGAAAATATCCCTCTTTATTTTCATAGCACTCAAAGCAGAAGAGGACAGAACATCTTCAACATTTCACAGAGATTTTAAAATGTTGTCTTCTTATGTAACATGTCTTTTGATCCTTCACTGTTTGGTGTTTTATTCTTCCAAACTCAAGCCAAAGGTTTGGAAATCACAGGAAAAACTCAATATTCTGTTTTCAGTGATTTACTAAATCAGCCTGTGTCAGTTTGTTGTGTTATGTCATTTCTTCATGTGTTGGAAACAAAAAGAGGATGTTCTACTTTCACACTCACCCACCGGTTTGAACCACATGTGCTCGATTTAAATGGAAAAAAGATGTGTACAATTACTGAAAATTACTGAAAAAACTGTGTAAGCAGTTGGAAATGTAGGAGTGTGTGTTCAGGCTGATTTATTTAAATTTGCTCACCTGTTTGTAAGTTTTAATGAACTTATGTTAAGCAGTAAATGAATCCACAGGAAGCCCCATGATTAATAGTTCTGTAGAAGATAACAGTCAAAGCATGGATGTAACACTTCAGACAAAATACTAACTTGTTATATTTCAGATCATAGGCATTGATGGTATCAGTCTTTAGGCAGAAAAATAAAATACAACAACCAATCACTGCAAGGAAACACAATTTAGAAATATATTTGAAAATGTCAACACATCTGTTACAAGTGCAAAACCCAAAAAAGCTCAATAAGTCACATTTGCTAAGATCAGGCAGAGACAGATCAAAGCACCTCAAACAATGAGGAAAAACAAAAGTTAACAAAACACATTCAAAGAAAGCTTTTTAAAAAAAGAATTCATTTACAAGTCTTAAACAATTCAAGCTCAAAGAAACAATAGAAAAACAAAATTTAAGCTTTTAAGTTACAGTGTGTAGTCTTGCAAACTCAACAGTCTTCAACCTGGAAATAAATAATCAGAGCTACAAAAGACCTGATGTTTTCTACATTTTTCACACAATTGGAGAGTAAAAACAGAACGCTGCTTCCGAATGTCTGGTTCTGATTTGGTGGAAAGAACAGAACCGTTGTAGACACTCTGAGCAGTCTGGATGATTTTGGGAAGAAAAATATATCCATATCAAATACAGTCATTATCAATCTTTTTTCAGGCAGCAGCATTTGCAGATTTTCAAGATTTTTCAAACAATGGTCAAAGAAAATTTTGGCCAAGTATTAGACAAGGAAGTTAATGAATAATATTAATATTATTATCGGAGAAAAAACTTGGTCAACTCCCTGAAATCATAAGTTATAAAAGTTATTATTGTTGTAGAAGAAAGCATTTGGCCTTTTTCTCTGTGACCAACTTTTAACTTTGGAGTAAAACTGATGTGGTTTAAGTTTGGGAGGATTTAACGAGCTGCTCTGATGGAACAAACCTCTGTTTGTGATTCTGAAAATAGTTTCCAACTTTCTTTTGTTGATGGTTGGTTTTAGCTGCACGATGACGGGTCCCTGAGTTGGAGATCAATAACAACCATCGACTTTTCACTCAGTTTTCTGTCTCCATCTGTGTCGACTCTGTTCCTGTTGAAGTCTCTGTCATTGGTTTGCATTCTGCTCTCCAAGGTTTTGCATCCTAACATTCTCTTCTCGGTTCTGGTCGTTGGGTTCAGCACGATTTTGTCTTTCTGTCAGTGGACAAGGAAAGAAGATTTTAAAACAAGATTTACCTGAACATCAGTCTTTTCTCAGACTCAAAAACAGAGTGGAAACTCAAGAATTACCACCTTCAGCATCAGCTGGATCTGCCACATGAGCTGGGGCGTAGTTGGTCTGTTGTGCTGCGCCTGCACCAGGCAAAGACAGAAAAAAAGATTTAGACCAAATAGAGCTGCTATAAGATTGTTTGCAATTATTTAATTCTGGCTTCAATAACAGAGAAACTTTGTTCTTTAATGTGAGGGTCATTTCCAACACTCACAAACCAAAACCTGCTTCTCTTTGAGAGAGAAACCACATTCAGCATTGCTTCAACCCTCATCACTTTTCTCTTTCTTTTTTGGGTATTCTGATTTTATTTTTGGAAACAAGAGTGAGTTTATCACAACTCTCACTTGACAGGAGGAGATTTAAAAGTTGGAAAGAACTAGCGAAGATGGTGCCTCATGGTTATTTTGGCTCCCTTGTATGAATATGGTTTGAATAACTTTTGTTTTCATTTGCTGCTCTTTGCAGACAGGGCATTTAAAGTGTTATTCTGACAAGAACCACAGGGGGGGAGCCATTACTTTAAGTGTAAGCAAAGCTTAGGGGTTTACAGCAAACAGACTTTAGTGGTTCTGAATGGTACCTCACTGCCAGCTGGTGAAAGAAAGTGTAAATGTCACATAATTATTGACTGAATGAATGAATGACTTGTAAAGTAACTTTCACAGAGTATCTGTTCATATGGAACCAGTGACTGACTGAATGTGTGGCTGATCTCATCTTATTGTTTCAGCCTTTGCACTTTAATGGTTGTATAACTTCTGAGTTCAAAGGAGAAGTAGTAATGTGTCATAATCTTAGGAACACAGTCTTCATATACACCGTAACTGTGACTTTGTTTACTTTTCTTTCTTTGGTTTTGTTGTTACTTTCACTCTGGACATGCTCAGTCACGCAGTTCTCAGGTATGATTCAACCAGCAGACACAGAAACAAACACAGAGACAACCAGCAGACACAGAAACAACCAGCTCCTATGTTACAACTGTTGATCCCCCCAACGTGAGTCCAATGGGTCCCAGTACACTCTTTGGTCAAGTTGGAGTGTCGGTGCAAGTTTGTAGGAGTGTGATTGTTATTCCGGTACGAAAAGTCCTTACACACCCGCGCCATAGACAAGTAGAACCTTATATGGGACTTTTAGGACTTAACATTAGCCGATTTCAAGAACAGGAAGGGTGAAATTACTCCGTTTTTTTTTAAATTGTTTGTGCTTTCAAATCCTGACAGTGGAAAAGCATCCTCTTTGAGTATTTACAGAGATAAGCTTGAAAGAGTTAAGTGTTGTTTGAGTGCAGTTTTTTGTGCTTTTCTGTTGTTTTTAAAGAAAAGAGAGATAAAGAGTATGACTCTTTGAAACAGGAATTATTATTTTCAACCATTTCTACACAGGGAGACCTGCTTTATGGCTATTTGATTGCAAGATGTGATGTTTGCATTTTAAAAATCAATCGAATTATAAACTACACCTTCAACTTTTAATCTGAAAAAAGAAGTGAGAAAGTATTGAACTTACTTCTACGTCTGCGGCAATAAAGGACACCAACTATAGCAGCTGCTAGAATACCACCAACAACAACAACACCAATGATAGGACCACGATCAGGCTGAAAAAGAAACAGGGAAAAATCATCAATGTTTATTCTTGTTTGTCACCTTCAAAGATGTTTCACTCTGACTTTCCTGTTGTCACATACTTTTATTGGAGGAGCAGGAATCTACAGTGTTTGTTTTACCTGTTTTATTGAGTGTAAACGTGTTTCATGGAAACAGGAGGATGCAAATAAGTTTGGTGAAAATATTGTTCAGAATTTACATTTTAGGGTCCTGAACTGAGAATGAACTGACATTGTGTACCTTTACACTGTGTAATAACTTTAATAAAACACCCAGTAACAAAGTTTTTGATGCCCAGATTATTGTGGGTTAAAGGGCCTTGTTCGTTAAATTCCAGGTGAAATTATCTGGGTTTCCCTCGTTATACTGCTCAGCTCTGTCTGGCTCTCTAAACTCCTGAAAAAGAAAAATTTTTCTTACACTTTTTCCTTGATCTGGTGGAGTTGTTGGGTTTTCTGGGGTCTGTAAAAAAGAATGTTTGTACAAGATTAACATCTGATGTGCTGCTGAAGAATCATGGGCATGAAAGAAATGAGACATTTACTCACCTCACCTCCGATGAGTTTCCGATTGATTTTGACTGTTGAAAAAATTGTGTCAAATTGTGAGTGTGTGAATGTGTATGAAGAGCTAAACACTGCTGCAGTTTTGTAATGTTGTATTGATTTAGTCGTACTCACCAAGAAAAACGATCTTTTTTTTCAGTTTCTTCATATTATCTTTAAACTCGCAGGTGTAAATTCCAGTTTCATTTTCAGCAACATTTCTGAGCTTCAGTGAAATGTTTCCTTCAGGAATTTTATCTTTAAAGATAGAGGCTCTATCTTTGAATACACTGTCTCCGTCAGGTACATAGGTTTTTCCATTTGTATAGAATAATACAAATTTGTAGCCAAATGTCCACCTTACTGATATACTGGCAGGGTCCAACTTGGTCCTCAGGTGAACTGGTAGAATGACGGTCTCACTGATAACTTTAGTGACATGAATACGTATTTCTGGGGAAACAAACATTGCATTAAGGCTTCATGTTATAACATCACTCAATCCATCCCAGCAGGTTAACAAGTTTTTGATTTAACATTATTTACATAGCACATCAGCCAAAAAAGCTTCATTTATATCAGATATTTAAGGCGTAAAGCAAACTGACCACAAATCCTTCCTTCATCAAAAGTTCACTGTGACTAATCTTGTTTTATTAACCCCTCATTTTTCTGTGTCCTGTTTTATAAGTGGAGGCCGATGGAAAAAAACCTTACACGATGACCGAAAAAAGGTGTCCATAAAGTCTCTTTACAAAAAAAAACTTTTGTCAATCAGTCTTTATTCATATATCCCCAAGAGCTTCGACCTGTTAATGTCAATAGATTTTTATTTTGTTTTTTGATAATTGATGGATTATCATAATCAGATTTGTTCTATTTAATCAGTTTTTATCAAAGTTTTTTAGGTATCCTGTCGATAAATTAACCCCTAAAAAAGGCTCATTAAACAAAATCAGACACAAACTCTGCAAAACTACAGTGTTATGTTAAAGATGCTGTGTATCTCACAAAGTTATGGTACAACACTTATCTAAAGCAAAAGATCATTAATACTTTTGTCACTATTGAAGAGGCTATGCCACAGTGAACAAGGCAATAAAACAGGGGTGGCCAACCAGTCAGACACCAAGAGCCAAAAAAATTACTGTGGCACAACAAAGAGCCACATCTTAATTGTGGGCTTACAAACTCTCACACACAAACGGGAAATGACATTAAAATGAAAATCAGTCCATTTTCACGTTTCCAAACCAGTGTCCCCCGGTCCATCTTCAGACCCTTACACATGGTCTCTCCCTCATTCATGCTGTCTTTTTTCACATCTTCACATCCCTTACCTCCACACACACACACACACACACATAACAGTGGCAGCTGCTGGTCTTTCAAGGAGAGGAAGTTTATTTTTTCACAGCCTACAGAATAATAATTATAACTTTTTTTTATGCAGCACTTTTCAAAACAATGCTACTAAGTGCTTCACAAAAATTAAAAAGAACATTGAAAAGAAACAAAATACTGAAAATAAAGGGGGAATTAAGAGAGAAATGTGTGGAGGAGTAGAGGAAATTATATAAATATATGTAACTTTTTTTTGGTAAAAGGCTAAAACCACCACCAAAAAGGAGAAAAAACATCAGAAAATTAAAACCAACAACAATTTTAAAACAAAATAAGGAAAAAGAGATGATTTAAGACATCATGAATGTGTGTGTTTATTTATAAGTAAATTCTACCCCCTTTCTTTTTCTAATCGTTTTTAAATCAGATAAAGTGGCCGAGTATCAGTGAAGTCTCCGGATCTATCAAGAACCACGGAATGAAAAAACTCTGAAAATGCTCCGGTGCATGTTTATAAGATCGATGATTCGCTCATTTCACTGTCAATCAAAAAGGGATTTAGCCTCAGACAGATCATCCAGAAGTTGAGTGTCAGGACCCGCCCACTGCTCCACAGACCCCAGAGACGCTGCGTCTGTCTGTGTAAAACACTGTGGAGCTGCAGGATGAATGAGAAGGAATTTGTGTCGGTTTCCTGAAGCTGATTCTGAATAAAAGATGAAGGCGTCTGACTTTTCTACCCTAAGAATATAATACGCGACAAATGCCTGTATCAATGATAACAGATATTGGCAACTTTGAAATGTCCCGACGATGTCTGGCATATGAGATAGAATGGCTTTCCATTACGTTCAACAAAGAAAAATTCACTCTCCACTCTGTTAAAAAAAGTCCTCAGTTCAGTCTTAAACCTGCGCTTCGCTGCACACTTTTCCCAGCCATTTTTCGTTAAGCAGAAATGTGCCCCAGCAGCTGCACTGTTCTCTTTCCCCCCCGAACCACATACACTGTATAAGGCTTCGAACTCAACACGCTCTCATCTGCACATGCGCAGTCTGCTCCGCTCACTCACCCCGCCCACACCTGATACATTTTTAAAGCGCCTCATTTTTTGGAAGAATGGACGGAAGAGCCGCACACCGGCAGGCAAAGAGCCGCACACCGGCAGGAAAAGAGCCGCACACCGGCAGACAAAGAGCCGCACACTGGCAGGCAAAGAGCCGCACACTGGCAGACAAAGAGCCGCACACTGGCAGACAAAGAGCCGCACACTGGCAGGCAAAGAGCCGCACACCGGCAGGCAAAGAGCCGCACACCGGCAGGCAAAGAGCCGCACACCGGCAGGCAAAGAGCCGCACACCGGCAGGCAAAGAGCCGCACACCGGCAGGCAAAGAGCCGCACAC
>RPOG01000924.1:132839-210490 GCA_008086565.1 Thalassoma bifasciatum
TCCCCCCAACGTGTCAGGTTACCCAGGGTCATGTGAGAAACCAGTTCAACCTCACAGCCACGTTCAAACATCCTCACACTAACAATAAGGCCATGCTTTTCAGGAATGTGTGGGCGCGGTATCTGTTCATCTTGGAATATACCCTGAAAATCCTGAATTGTAATCGGCTAAAGTTCTTGTCCTTCCCACTTTAATGAGGCAAAAAAAAATTTCTGTTTGTGGTTTCAAATCCTGACAGTGGAAAAGCATCCTCTTTGAGTATTTACAGAGATAAGCTTGAAAGAGTTAAGTGTTGTTTGAGTGCAGTTTTTGTACTTTTATGTTGTTTTTAAAGAAAAGAGAGATAAAGAGTATGACTCTTTGAAACAGGAATTATTATTTTCAACCATTTCTACACAGGGAGACCTGCTTTATGGCTATTTGATTGCAAGATGTGATGTTTGCATTTTAAAAATCAATCGAATTATAAACTACACCTTCAACTTTTAATCTGAAAAAAGAAGTGAGAAAGTATTGAACTTACTTTTACATTTGTACCAATAAAGGACACCAGCTATAGCACCTGCTAGAATACCAACACCAACAACAACACCACCAACAATAGCAGCGATACGACCAGGATGAGACTGAAAAAGAAACAGGGAAAAATCATCAATGTTTATTCTCGTTTGTCACCTTCAAAGATGTTTCACTCTGATTTTCCTGTTGTCACACACTTTTATTGGAGGAGCAGGAATCTACAGTGTTTGTTTTACCTGTTTTATTGAGTGTAAACGTGTTTCATGGAAACAGGAGGATGCAAATAAGTTTGGTGAAAATATTGTTCAGAATTTACATTTTAGGGTCCTGAACTGAGAATGAAAAGTGGCCTGTGTACTTTGTGTATATTTACACTGTGTAATAACTTTAATAAAACATCCAGTGACAAAGTTATGGAGGCCCAGATTATTGTGGGTTAAAGGGCCTTGTTTGTTAAATTCCAGGTGAAAGTATCTGGGTTTCCCTCGTCATACTGCTCAGCTCTGTCTGGCTCTCTAAACTCCTGAAAAAGACAAAAAAAATTTCTTACACTGTCTCCTTGATCTGGTGGAGTTGTTGGGTTTTCTGGGGTCTGTGAAAAAAAAGAATGTTTGTACAAGATTAACATCTGATGTGCTGCTGAAGAATCATGGGCATGAAAGAAATGAGACATTTACTCACCTCACCTCCGATGAGTTTCCGATCGATTTTGACTGTTGAAAAAATTGTGTCAAATTGTGAGTGTGTGAATGTGTATGAAGAGCTAAACACTGCTGCAGTTTTGTAATGTTGTATTGATTTAGTCGTACTCACCGAGAAAAACGATCATTTTTTTCCGCTTGATGATTTCATCTTTAAACTCGCAGGTGTAAATTCCAGTTTCATTTTCAGCAACATTTCTGAGCTTCAGTGAAATGTTTCCTTCAGGAATTTTATCTTCAAAGAAAGAGGCTCTATTTTTGAATACACTGTCTCCGTCAGGTAGATAGGGTTTTCCATTTGTATAGAGTAATACATATTTGTCGCCAAATTTCCACATTACTGATATAATGGCAGGGTCCAACTTGGTCCTCAGGTGAACTGGTAGAATGGCGGTCTCATTGATAACTGTAGTGACATGAATACGTATATCTGGGGAAACAAACATTGCATTAAGGCTTCATGTTATAACATCACTCAATCCATCCCAGCAGGTTAACAAGTTTTTGATTTAAAATTATTTACATAGCACATCAGCCAAAAAAGCTTCATTTATATCAGATATTTTATCAACACAAACTTTATATCAAATATTTAAGGCATAAAGCAAACTGACCACAAATCCTTCCTTCATAAAAAGTTCACTGTGACTAATCTTGTTTTATTAACCCCTCATTTTTCTGTGTCCTGTTTTATAAGTGGAGGCCGATGGAAAAAAACTTAAACGATGACTGAAAAAAGGTGTCCATAAAGTCTCTTTACAAAAAAAAACTTTTGTCAATCAGTCTTTATTCATATATCCCCAAATCATAACAAACGTTATCTCAAGACACTTTCCAAAACATTAAGAGCTTCGACCTGTTAATGTCAATAGATTTTTATTTTGTTTTTTGATAATTGATGGATTATCATAATCAGATTTGTTCTATTTAATCAGTTTTTATCAAAGTTTTTTAGGTATCCTGTCGATAAAGTAACCCCTAAAAAAGGCTCATTAAACAAAATCAGACACAAACTCTGCAAAACTACAGTGTTATGTTAAAGATGCTGTGTATCTCATAAAGTTATGGTACAACACTTATCTAAAGCAAAAGATCATTAATGCTGTTGTCACTATTGAAGAGGCTATGCCACAGTGAACAAGGCAATAAAATAATCACCGTCTTGATGTGCTCTGTGCAACTACATCAGTGAAAAAAAATAATTATCTACTCTTCATTTTGTAACAATTTCCATGTTNTCTTCATTCAGTCTGGTTCTGACGGCAGTCCAAATTTACAGTAATTTTTGGGCAGCGACTGAATAAGGAAACGGAGAACATTCACTAAACAAGTCTCAGTCTTCGACGTCTCTGCTGTAAGAGACTGGTTACTCACTGGCCGTCAGGCAGGTGCAGTGGAAAATCATAGCCGAAATGAATGAATCTTGCGTTGTGTTTGGCTCACCTCAGCTCATCTCAGCAGTAGAGTAGGGCCAAGACGAGTCAGTGGAAAAGGGTCATTAGTGTCTGAATTGAGCCCAGTTTTCCTTTGGCCCTCTGCAGCATGACTTAAGAGCTTCTTTAGAGAAAAAAATCACAGAGATCTCCATAAAGTATGGATCGAGACCATGTTGTTGCTTTTCTAACACCTTCTGAGATGGGATTAGTTGTGATTTAGTGTTGAATAAACAAAGACTGATGGTTAAATCAACCAGAAGTGAGAGGTAAACTGTGATTGGAGGCATTGAAGTTGCAACATTCATCCCTATGCACAGTCGATGATGTTCCATAAACCAAACTGCTACCAATTCAACAAAGAACTTAACCTTTGTGACATTTTTGCTTACCTATCCTGTCTGTGTCTGTGCAGAAAGATGTTTGTTTGAGTCTGTCACTTCCGTTTCAGCTGTGGTGATCATTGCTCCGTTTCTCTTTTCTCTGAAGTGACTCATTGAAAACCACTTTTGTGGGTTCCACTGAACACAAAGACAAACACATTCAGTCACACTGGTTTAGGTTCAGGTGGCTCGCATGAAAGTTTCTTACACAGTTAAAACAAATCAGAGACTTTTTAGGAGTTAGTGTGCATGTTTTAGAAACATCCAGTAAATCGTCATCAGCAAACTGAAACATCAAGTCGTGACTTTTGGATGCACATAGGGTTTAAAAAAGAGGGTGACTGACTTCAACCTGAAGAGCAGGTTTAAATTTTATGTGACTTTCTGAATTTCCTGTGTTGATGTTTTTTTAAGGATGTGGTCATACTCAGAACTTACCTGACGCAGAAATACTGTACACACGATGGAGATCACATCTCTCTTCCTGCTCGGTAAGTCATTTTACTTTTTAATTATAAAACCATGCATCTTGCTGTTCTACCTATAACTCTTTATCACTCTTTTGTTCATGGATAAAAAGGAGACTAGGCTGAAATCCCAAACCCCTCATGTTTAGTAATGAAGCGAAGCCAAACGTCCTGATATCTGTAGCACAGTCAGCCTGATGCTTCTTCGTAGTAACATTCTCAAAGTTTATGAACTGTTTGTTTTTTTCAGTGTTGTATGAAATCATTAACTTTGTCTTGAAGGATGAAAATAACAAAGATAAAACCATGTTCGACTGTGCAGCAGTCAATGGAAACAAGCAATTTGCAATTTGAATATCTTGTTTCTCAGCAACTTTTAAACACCCAGATTCTTCTTCGTCCTAATCGTGGTTTTTTTTTTTTTTTTTAAAGATATTTTTTTGGGCTTTTCTGCCTTTAATTGGATAGTGGAGGACAGTGGATAGAGTATGAAAGGGGGTAGAGAGTGGGGAATGACATACGGGAAACAGGCCACAGGTGGGAATCGAACCTGGGCCACCCGCTCGAGGGCGAACCTCATGGTGCGCGGCCATATCCTCTAGGCCATCTGCGCCCCCATAATCGTGTTTTTTTGTGAATCCAGCCTTCACTCGCATTTTCTTATTCACCAATAACTGAGAGGATCAGATACATGTTTCATCTATTTCTTATGCATGTTTATTGTTGTGTAAATGCAGACTTTTGTTGTTATCAGGGAGTCAAACACCAAAACTTAGTCATCACTCTTTGGTTTCAAACCCACACATATTAAAATCTCATGGTGTTAAATGTGATGTATAAATGTATTAAACAAGTTTTACCAGGGAAACAAAGTTTAAAATCCTATGAGAGAAAATTCAACAGTACTCATTTGAACTTACACTGCAAAAACTGAAATCTAAGCAAGTCATTCTGTCTTATTTTTACTCAAATTTATCTTACTATTCTTGATTTGAGCCACATTTGCTAGACAAGGTCATAAAAATGTCTCATTTAAAGACAAAAACGAGGCATCAATTGCTTGTAACAAGTCAAAAAAATCTTCCAATGGGATAAGTTAAAGATTCTTGTTTTAAGACATCTTTCTAATTTCAAGAAACTTCCCGGGTGAATTCGTCTTATCCCATTGGCTGATTTTTTTGACTTGTTACAAGCAATTTACACCTCATTTTGTCTTAAAAAAAACTTGAAATAAGACATTTTTATGACCTGGTCTGGTGAATGTGGCTCAAATTAAGAACAATAAGACAATTTTTACTACAAATAAGACAGAATGACTTGATTAGATTTCCATTTTTGCAGTGAAAAAATGTTAATGAATGATCGCTGATTGATTTTGTGTAAAGAATTTAACCAGTTAAAAATGTTTTCATGGATATTCAACTGCACCTCATCTAATTTAGTTTTTGTCTGCCTGAGACCTTTGCTGAATAAGGAAATAAAAACTTAACATGAGAAAAAGAAAGACAAAAAAAACAACCAATGAAAATGAGCAAAAAACACTTGTTTTCTATCTTATCAGTTATTAATGATTATTGTTTGTTAGTGTTTTAACTATTGGTGAAGTAAAACACAAAATTTAGAGGTGACAGTGACATCACCGGTTAAAGTAACTAATAATCTGAGTCGTTTTTCTGACGAATACTCTGGAAGAAATATTTTATATAATAGTTATTTTAGTCATTTTTTACTACGAATAAGTACAAATAATACTACAAATTGGCTGGAAACCATTTAAATCTGTAAAATGTGAAATGTAAGTTAAGTTAACCTCTTAAGACGCAGCATCCACACATCAAATTTCTGCCTTTCAGACCCATGAAACTTTTTTTTTTTTTCTGACTTTGACCTGTTAGCCACACTTAGGGATACTGCCAACATCATCTTTGTGTGATATTACAACATTCAATGCATTTTAGTGAGAAAAAGCACATTTATTATCAATAACACAGATAACTAAAAGCAAACTCATAACACTATTAACCAAACTTCTTACACAAACACCAAGTTTAGTAATTATACTCATTAAGTCTTACTGAATCTTCATTGCAAGGAGAAATAATAAAAAAAAATGCACACCAGACAAAATCTCGGGTCTTAAGAGGTTAAATAAAATGACTAAGCATGTTGAAAAATAGAAATTAAAGAAGTGACTTAAATCATAGCTGAAGGTTACTTGTGTATTCATGTGTCACAGAAACATCTCCTGAACATTTGATGTATCTTTGTGGACGCGTCTTAATAATGTTGATTTTCTGCAGCCACACTGAGGGTCATCCCCGACAGGTCTCAGTTCTTTCAGTATGAAAGCCTCACCATTAAATGTGAGCCATCAAATACCTCCAGACGCTGGACAGTGAAAAGAAACACCATCTACAAAAAGTCAGAACCCTGTGACGCTGGCTGGGGGATCGAGAGTGAATCCTCCTGCTTCACTCGACACCTTTACGACGCTCACACTGGAGTTTACTGGTGTGAGTCTGAGACAGGGGAGCGCAGCAACACTGTCAACATCACCGTGATAGGTACTAAATAATATACATGGATGCAGTACATACTGTGTTTGTAATCTGCTCTTTAACAGGGAAATGAATCAGATTTATTTCTATATTTCAGCTCAGGGAGTGATTGTGGAGAGTCCAGCTCTTCCTGTGACCGAAGGAGAGAATGTGACACTTCGCTGCTTATACAAGACAGAATATGACGATAAACCCAAATCTGGTTTTCCTGCCAGTTTCTTCAAAAACAATGAGTTTCGTGGTACCTACCCAACAGGACAGATGATTCTTCCAGCTGTGTCTTTGTCTCATGAAGGTTTCTACAAATGTGAAGACTCCAACAAAATAAAGTCACCACAGAGCTGGCTGACTGTGAGAGGTGAATGAATACACTCAACTCAACTTTATTTATAGAGCACTTAAAAACAACCACAGAAACATTGAAACAAAGATAAAAATCAGATATAACACTCATGTTATCATTTCATTGTTTCGTTGTTGCTAAAAAATAATTTAAGAACAATAAAAACAATAAGTAAAACAATAACTATAAAACAAAACACAAAAACAGAGTCGAGTCTCATGGTGAGTTAAAAGCCAAGGAATAAAAGTGGGTTTAAGACGAGTTTTAAAAACAGACAGTGAGGTGGATCGTCTGATGTGGATGGGGAGCTCGTTCCACAATTTAGGGTCAGCGACAGAGAAAGTTTGTCCCCTCTGAGCTTCCGTTTGGACGTCGGTACCTGGAGGAGCAGGAGGTCAGCTGACCTGAGGCACCGAGCAGGAGTGTAGGGGTGGAGGAGCTCAGAGAGGTAAGGTGGGGCCAGACCATTGAAAGAGTTAAAAACAAATAAAAGAATCTTAAAATGGACCCTAAAGTGCACAGGTAGCCAATGGAGGGAGGCCAGGATTGGGCTGATGTGCTTCCTCTAACGTCCTCCAGTTAAAAGATGTGCGGCTGCATTTTGCACCAACAAGGGAGCACTGGCTGACTCCTGCAGAAATCCAGCCGTGACGTAATAAAAGCGTGGATTACTGCTTCAAAGTGCTAATGTGCAAGAAAAGACTTCACCTTTTCCAGCTGCTTTAGATGATAAAAGCTGGACTTAACAACAGCGCTGATTTTTCGATCGAATTTAAAATCACTGTCCATCTTAAAACCCAAGTTTGACAAAAGTGGCTTAAAATGACCCGCCGGCGGGCCGAGGTCAAAAGGAGGAGTTTCGCATTTCAAATACAGAACCAACTGGATACAACTTCTCATCAGTGTTTGAAACATTTAAGTCCTTGAAATTTATTCAGTTTGTGCCTTTTAAAAGATCAAATAACAGAATATTAAGACCCAAACTGGCTCACTTTGTTCACGGTACAAATGGAAATAAATAACGGTTTTATTTTTAACACTCTCATGGTTGTTTTCTTCTCCACAGCTGGGCCAAAGACCTCTCCTTCTCCAGCTCCCCCTCCTGATGCTCCTCTGTTCCCTCTGCCAAAACTGATTTGCATCATCCTGCTCTTCGTCCTTTACACGTTCATCCTGTTTTTGTGTATTCACATTTACCGTCAGAGGGCTCGAGGTAAGATGTGACCTTTTTCATTTCTCTTTAAACCTTTAAAAAGCTTCTCCTCCTGATTCCTGTTGAATCTGTTTCAGGTTGAGAAAACTACTGTGATGATATTCAGGTGCAAAGTCAATCAGAAACTTTTACAGCTGCAGTGAGTTAATTAAAATGATAAGTGGTGAGAACAGAGCAGAGTTTGTGGCGATAATTTCCCCTCATAAATGTCATAAAGCTCAGAAAAGCTGCGGTGAGACGCGCTGCAGCTTGTGGCTGAGGTCGACAGTAAAACACCAGCAGGAAACAGGAAGTGAAGCTGAAGTTGTACAAAAGAAGAAGAAAAACCTTTGTCTCTCTTTAACTGTTTGTTTTCTGTTTTTCCTGCAGCTCGAGCTGAAGCTAAAAATTGTGTTCCTGGTCGCCTCATGGAATAAAGACGAACAACTCCTGATGAAGAAACGTATTTTTATGCATAATAGTTTTTAATTTCTGTCTTATTTCTCCTTCATCACTTTCATGCATTATATTTACAGTTTGATGTTTCAACAAACCAAAGAAAAAAAGCTTGATGCTACATGTATTTTATAACTTGCACTTTCTATTATAACCACTTTAACTTGTCGCTTTACTGTTGAATACAAACTAAGAAATAAAAGAGGAGATATTCTTCTTCTCAGGAAATCAGTTTTACTAGTGTTGCTCCTGTGGTGAGATTTTAAAGTTTTGTCTTTTTACTTAAAACTCCTCAACTGGTGTTTTGGTGCAAACATGTGGATAATAACACCAAACGTTTGATGAGTCATTGTTTGGTGTTTTGCTCTTTCAGGTTCAATTAAAATGTTTAAAAATCACAGAAAACATTTGACAGGAAAAGCTTGTTATTCTGTCATCAGTGAATGTCCTGAAGCAAAAACAGGATGTGCTACTTTCTCACCAAACCACGGGTCAAGTTTTGGTTTAATCAGAAAAAAAAAATGTGCACAATGACTTAAAAAGCTGCATAAACATGACAGAAATGTTGGATTGTGTATTCAGGCTCAAGATTTATTTGTACTATTCCAAATCATCGGCAATGATAGCATCAGGAAAAGGCCGGAAAATAAAATGCAACACCAAATCACTTCAAAGATACACAGTTTAAATATATGTTTTACAAAGATAAGAAAAATATACATATACATCTCTATAGGGAACATCATGGCAAGATCAGGCAGATAAAAGTGTTTCAGATAAAACACAAGAAGAACTAAGGGCAATAAAACACATTCTAGAAACAGTTTTTATCAAAAAACAGTTCAAGCTCCAGCAAAGACAAAAGAAAAATAAAACATAAGCTTTAAAGTTACAGTGTGAAAACTCACCAACCTTCAACCTGGACATAAAACTTCAGATAAAAAGAAGAATAAGAACAAAACGCTGATGCTGCTTCTGCTTCTGCATGTTTGGTTCTGATGAGGTGGACGGACAAAAGAACGATTTAAACAGTCTGGATGGATTTTAGTGGACGTGTTGAAATATAAATGATTAACCACCTACAGAAAAGTTACGTTAGAAAATATCCCAGCATTGTCGGCCCCTGGTTCCGATATTTTTTAGTGTTGTTGTTTATCTCCTAATACCAAGACTTGATCTGATATTAATTTATCCATTAGTTTACTTCACAGGGGGTTGTGCAAAACAAAAAAAAAAAAAACTGTAAAGCTAACTTTCATCTGTGGTCCCTGAGCAGGAAGATTAAAGCTGTTAGGGATGCGCGATGTTGACTTTGATATTGACTTTTCTGCCAATATCTAATATCCCGATATCTTCCAATCCTTGATATCCAATACCAATAACACCTGATGCTGAAACATGCTGACTGTAACACCCAAACTGTTACAACAACAACATAAAGTTATAGAATTAACGCCTGATTTTGTTGCGATGCCTCTGTGGGTGCAACAGTGCTGGACAGTTATACGTCATAAAGTGCACGCCTGTAAACGTCTCATGTTGCAAAAGCCTCAGGAACAGACTTTAGTTATTATGACTTGGTCGTCCTGTCACAGTAAAGTACAGCAACTTCTTCACATCTGTCACAGTTATGTGTTTTTTCACCTGTTACATTCATTTTTTGCAGAGTCTAACTTCCATTTGCACTTTTCCTTCCATACATTTACATTTGTATATAAATCATTATCATTATTAATATTCTATTTTCTTGCTGCACTATCTAGTTCCTGCAAACTTGTATATTGTTATAGTTATTATTAATACCTTTATTTTGTTTCTCTTGGCAATTTTTTTAAATATTATTGTATTGTTGGCAAAGAGATTTTCATTGTACAGGGAAACATGTTTGTTTACTGTGAACGTGACAATAAACTCGTTGAATCTCTTGAATCTTGAATATAACAAAAAAGTGTTTGATGATGACAGTCAGAGCAAGAGATGATCATAAACAGAAGTTTGCATCTTTCTTTGTCTCTGTTAAAGTCCTCAGTGTAGCGGAAAAAGTCAAATTTTCAGAAAAGATTTGTGTGATGATGATGATGATGATACCAAATATGCTTGCACAGGAATTCCAGATGAGTATAGATGATGTAACTGCACTTTTTAGATCCTTCTGTACTTTACTTTACACTGCTCATCTATGGCTCATCTACAGTTAAGCAAAGATTTAAAAAAAAGGTTGCAGGTAGCTTATAAAGAATATTTCTGAAACTACCAAGACAGACAAGTGTTTGTGTCACGTGTTAGTCACTAATGACGCGTCCACATTTCACTCAAAGTTTTTGTATGTTTTTATATATATAGATATGGACCTGTGGGTCTGGAATAAAGTTTAAAGTAAAGTATAAAGTAAAGCTGAAACCCCGATACCTGATCATTTCTAATATTATATTTTGAGCCACTATCGGCAGATAAAATCGTAGTCGTAGTAACGAGCGTCCCTAACAGCTGTTATTGCTGTAATGTGTCTGTTCTTTAAGCTTAGTGGTGTTAGTGGCTGGTGTTTCATGTTAATGCACCACGTATAATTATCACTCAGGTATTACACAGGCCTCCTTTTTCTTATTTTGTCCCTAAAGAAAACAAATGTTTCCCTTATGAAGGTCTTAGCACCAAAACGTTGTGATTCTTCACCAGTTTAACAGTGTGCAGGTGTTTACTTTTGATGTTATTTTGTCCCTAAAAGAGTCAGAAATCAAGTCTGAAAAGTTCATTTCTCTTCTCTCAGAAACAGAACAGATGAAATGTTTTCCACAGCCAAAGAGTTGAAGAGTTTCTGAGAACAATTTATATCAATTACTGCCTTTGATTGAAGTTGTTGCACATGGATTTTTATACCATAAAACCTCAGATATTACTTTAAAGGTTGTTTTTTCTTATTTAAGGAGCTGTTTGAGTTTTCTCCCAAACCCAGATAATTTAGGAGTTAGAATAAATTGAAGAGCAGTTGTGAAATGGTAGCACTGGTGCTCTAATGTCAGTGTCAGTGCAGTAATATTTTCTAAACTTGTTTACCAGGTCAGATCGCTTTGTTAAAATGACGCTTTTGTGTTCGGCCAAATGTGCAAACATGGATGCCAAAATTACAATCACTGATCGATTAAAAAAAATGCACAGGTGGGCTCAGATTTCAAGAGTGTGATCAGGAACAGGACATCTCTAATTCACAGTTAGTAAAAACAAAATCACATCGTATAAAAACCCTTTAGAGAATAGCACCATTCCTGCACATTTGTAGGACAATAAAAATGAATTTCATAAAGTGCGTTCTATCCAAAAGTTTTCAATGCAAAAAAAACTGTTGAAAAAGTCAAAATAAAGCAGGTCTCTCCCCATAAACAACTTAAGCACCAAAGGCTGAAGGAAGAATAAACTCTTAATATAACCTGAGCATTTTTTATATCTGATACATATTTTTTTCAGGCAGCAGCACGAGCAGATTTTACAGATTTTACAGTCAAAGAAAATTTGACCCAGTATTAGACGAGAAAGTTAATTCATATTACATGACCACTAGTATAGAAAAAAATGTGGTCAACTCCCTGAAAATCATGATATATAAGAGTTATTATTGTTGTAGAGATCTTTAGTCTCTCTGACTGACTTTCATCCTCTGAGTGAAACTGGTTTTTAAGTTTGAGAGAATTTAACGAGCTGCTCTGATGAACCTGATTCTGAAAATTTAGTTTATTTTATTATTATTAGTTTATTATTTAGTTTTAGCTGCATGATGACAGATCCCTGAGTTGCAGCATCAACAACAGAAATCAACTTTGTGGTTACTCAGCTGTTTCTGTGTTGACTCTGTTTCTGGTCGACGACGTCTTTGTCTTTAGTTTGACATCAGATCTCAGCAGTTTTCATCAGATTCTACTCTGATTCGCTGTTTTCCTGTCAGGGGGTAAAGAGAGAAGATTTTACAAGTCCACACACACACACACACACACACACACACACACCAGCTCTAACCATCCATCACACCCATATGAATACAGCCAAATCATCAAACCTCGTCTGATCACCAATGAAACGAAAAACACTTCATTAATCACTAAAAATAAATGTCAAGATTGTAAATTAAGTTGATTTCAAAATTATGAAATGTGTTTTGAATCGTTTGATGCTCTTAAAATTAGACAAATAGAGGCAGTGTATGTGTTTATGACTTTTGCAAAGAGCGCTCATGTGCAATACATGTCATCACTTTACATTGTGTACAATATACTACAATACTGTATGACACTTTAATAATCTGCAACTCGCTTCAGAAATATGTGCAAGATTATATACATATATATTTATCATGTGTATTATGTAAATACGAAAATGTATATTATCATACTACTGTTGTTATTATTATTATTTTTATTATCATTATTATTGATATTGCGGCTTTCATTATTGTTGTAGTTATTATATATATTTTTTTATTCCTGCTATTAGTATATTAGTATAGTATTATAATACTGCCATCATTATACTATTATTACATAGCCATATTATAGCTATACTATTGTTATTGTTGTTATTACTGTTATACTGTCCTATACTATTATATTATTATATTATCATTGTTATTATTATCATATTATTGTTCTTGCAATATTATTATTATTATTATTATTATTATTATATTTCGGTTCCATAACATATACAGAATCCCTCTCAGGTACACATAGGCACAGAAGCACACTTGAAGACATCTTTAAGCTGTATTTATTTATGTTTATCTCTATTTAACCTTTTTATACATATATATTTTCAATTGTGTTGATTTTTTCTGATTGTCTATCGTGACGGAGATGTCTATTTCCCTGACAGACACATCTAAAGAGATAAATAAAAGTTACTCCCTATTTAAAGTGTTAATGTACCAAACACCAGCAGGTGGAGCCGTTGCTGCTGGTGAGAGCTCCAGAGAATTAAAGCCAACTTAATATTACAAGATAGAAATGATGAATAATATTTGACAAAATAATTAAGGTAAGATAAGATTGATTTTTTTTTTTTAAAAAGCTCAAAGTAAAATAAATTGGTGGCAGTTTAAAACAATTGGCAACACACTGTTTTTGCAATCTGCTACTTTGAACTCCACTCTGGAGTAATTATGTATTTATCTATATTTATATCTATGTAATGACCTATTATCTGGTTTCTCCTTTGCCCTCTCCTATCTCTGTGCAGTGAACCAGACATTTTATTTTCCTCATAGTTCATTCAAAGTTAACCACAAACCATACTTCTGTTAACATCTGGACCTCTCCTTACACACCTTTTAATGACTCATAACTTTCAAATGATGGTTTGCTCATATGTTAGTTACCATAGTTTCCAGAATCAAAGAAAAAAAGACCCTGTTCACTGGGTGATTAATCAAATAGTGTGAGTGTGTTTCAACTAAGTTCATACCAGGAGGATGTCTGAGTAGAATACTAAATGAGATTCAAACGTGAGTTTGTAGTGGAACGTGTAGGACTGTGTCAAATATATATATATATATATATATATATATAATGTAGGTCAATGACAAAAAGAGGGTCTAAAAACTTATTTTTAAAAAGTTCTTTGAAAATGGATAAAAACATATTTCTGAGAGAAGAATTATGTTTTCTAACAGATTTCAGTAGTTGACCAACATTTCAAAGTTTTTAGGTTCATTATTTTTTAGTATTTTTAATTTGAGCACCCAAAAATGTCAGGTGGTGCAACCAAATATATGAAAATATATTTATATGTTCCTGTTATTTTTTCTGTGTGAAATTATTGGCAAGTATCTCTCAAGTGTCTGTAGTGACTCATACATTTTCATTTTGTGTGTTTCATTTCTTTTATTTNCCACCTGACATGGAAATTGTTCCAGTCACCAATGAAGTGAAAAAACCTTTTTTATCAGTATTTCAGAGAAATCTACAAACTTTTCCACTTGGTCACAAATGTCATTTGGGCTCCTCTGGCTGATGCAGTTTCCTGTTTCCTGTTTTATTCTCTTCACTTTAAAATAAAAGTCTAATGTTACGGTTGCACCACCCTGACATTTGACAAGGTGAAAATTACGGGACAAAAGTTTTTGACATTTCTCAACAGCTTTAAAATCATTTTTATTTGCAAAGAATGTTTTATTTAAAAAGGTTCAAGCATAAAATAATGCCACTGTATTTTTAATTTCCATTTACAATAACTGACATTCAATTTTTAGAGTTTAATTACTGTGGATACTTGTCAGGACGGTTGCACCACCTGACATTTTGGGGGTTTGAGGAACCAAAACACAAAAAAACATGTTATATTTTAATAGTTTAAAGATGTGTTCAAATAACACAGGTTTCATAGAATAAAGAAATACATGTGATGAAATACTCAATTCATGATGGAAGGAAATATTGCACTCAGACACAAAAAAAGGGGACGTCACCTCATTGACCCGAATATTAAATAAGTTTGTGAAAGTCCTACCACGTTTGTTTCTTCTATGGATGGTGAAGATGATGATGGCGATGATGATGCAAACAAACAACAAAGCCAAAAAAACCAAACCAACCTGGAAGAGCAGAGAAAATAAGTCACAAAGTAGTTTTTGGAGTTAGTCCCGTCTTTTTCACTAATCTCTGATTAACTGAAGCCCTGTCACATCTCAGAGCAGAGAAGCCAAAACACAGTTAAGTCTTCAAACACAGCAACTTATTATGGGCTGATTTAAAACCATTTTCGAGCTTACGACAGGAAATATTCAAATATTTTTAGAAAAAGTGAATCTCTAAATTGTTGCTTTGTTGTAATTATGACATTGCATTGATATTATTGCACAGAAAACTGAAGTGTTTAACAACAAACATAAAGGGTGGATGAGAAAGTTCCTCCTGCTTCTTTGAGATATTAAGACAGCAACACAAATTTGCTCAAGACAAATTAGTTTTATTCAGTTTAAACGCTCGATTCCAGAATCCTAAAATTCAACGTTAGTCCCAAAATGTTTCCAATATAAAACTATTCTAATGTAGATCATTCTACAGATAGACCAATAGGTTTTTTCAGGGCTGATATCGATACAGATTATTGAATAGTCAAGACGGCTGATAACCAATACTTGGAGCTGATATTCTTTTGCAGTAAAAGTGAAAAAACTGGCATCAAAATGTTAAAAATGATGAACTCCAACACTTAACTGTGATATACTGATGAAATGACTTAGTGTGAAATATAACAACTGAGAGGCTGTCTCAATAGAAAATCAGTTTGAGAAATAAATAATTAAAGAATAATAATGAGAATTAAGCAGGTGATGCTTGAACCTCCAACATCAACATCACTTCTTTGTTGCTGTTGTTGTAAAGGATATCCAAAATTTGCAGGTATGTTTGGGAATAATAACTTATAATAATAATAATAACTTTATTTATAGAGCACCTTTAAAAACAACAGTTCACAAAGTGCTTTAGATCCACAGCAAAATCAACAAACAAACAGTGAATCAAGTTGTGAACAATATTGAAATGAACAATAAAAATCAATAATCATACAGACCAAACAAAAGCAAAAGAGAAGAGAACTCAGGCAGAGCAAGACCCTGTGATGAGACCATGAGGAGGCGAGAAGGAGTAAAAAAGCAAAACAGGAACAATAGAGAGGATAAAAACAACATAAGTGAAAATATAGCAGTGAATAAATAAGGGAATAAAAGGATAAAACAGCCTGAAATGATAACTGGAGCGCTCAACTCATTGCAAATAATTGAATAAATAAATAAAATAAACTTGTAAGTGAATGAATAAATAGGGAGGTAAATAGATAAATAAATAAATAAGTGAGTCAGCTCTGTAAGAGGGTGGTAAAAAATACAAAAGAGGACGATAAATAAAGAGGTGAAGAGATAGTCACGGTGATAAGAATAGGAAGAAGACAACATCATATAAAAGCAAGACGGTAAAAGTTTGTTTTAAGAAGAGATTTAAAAGATGATACTGAATGCCATAAAGATCAAACTTCTTTCTTACCAAGTTTGTGTTTTTGTTGAAGGTCTCGTTCGGGGTCCCTGACTCTGCAGACGAACCTTTTTCCCCCACCACTGTTGAAAAATGTGAATCGATTGTTAGTTGGTGAGTGTGTTTTTAGGAGTTAAAATGCTGCAAACACTCAGCTTTACTCACCGAGATTAACCGTACAAAAGCAAATAGTATCTCCGTCTTGAACAACACAGCAGGTATAATTGCCCGAATCCTTTTTATTCACATTTACCAGCTTCAGTGACACGTTTCCATTTTTCATTTCAGGTTTATTCAGAGATGTTCTATTTTCAAATTGCGAGTTCAGTTTGCTCAAATAGTGTTCCCCATCTCGATAGTCGTGCATAATTACACCGTCTGGACCCCATTTCCACGTCACTCTGAGGTTACTTAAGTTCAGCGGGCCGTCATGAGTGCACGGTAGAATGACATCATCACTGACTTTTGCCACGACTTGCACTTTTTGTCCTGTAGAGAAGAGACATCACATTTAGTCCTTCTGTTATTGTATCAGAGAAAACTTATTCAGCATAATGTGTGACAACATTGATTAACTTTTGATACAATAAAACAAGCCTGGCCAAAATAAAAAAGGCACCACCTGAATTTGACAGAGTAGATTGTCAATATTTTAGTATGAAAAGTGGAAAGTTTTAGAAATGAAGACAAAATTCTAAAAGAAAAAGTCAATGACTGTCAGAGTTTAAGAAATCAATTTAGCACTATGTGAAAAAAGTCCAAACTTTCTCATTTGAGGTCAAAATTTTCAGATAAAAATAATAATAAACACATTTTATTTATAAAGCGCTTTTCAAAAACTCAAAGTCGCTTTACATCGAAAATTTAAAAAGAACAAACAGATAAACAATATTTTACATGGTAAAAATAATAACAGTGCAGGTTAAAAACAATTTGAAAAAAGAAAATTTACAGAAGAAAATGAGTAAACAGGATGAACTGGGGGTGATGAGTTTCTATGGAGTGGAAAGCGGAACAGGTGAGTTTTTAATCTGGTTTTGAAGGTGGTGAGGTCAGCGAAGTCCCGGATTTGTTGTGGAGATGACAAAAGTCTAAGATATAAAGTCTATGTTTTGAAATAAAGGCAGTGTTTGAGATAAAAAGTTGAAATTTTGATATAAAAAGTTAAAACTCTAAGATTTAAGTCAAAATTATACGAAATAGATACAAAATTATAGGATAATAGGCAAAAAAAAATTTAAAAGATTTCTAAATAAACAGTCAAACTTTGACTTTTCTATCACTATTCTTGTTATTTCTAAACTTTTTAAATTGTATTTTTAGTTATAAAAACTGAAGAACAGAAAGAGCTATCTTTGACTCTTAACTTTTAGAAATGATTTAGTGCAAAATATTCTTAATGGTGTCAAGTTAAATAAAGTAAAATACAAAACAACAAAAAACAAAATTCAACAATCCCAAAGAAAAAAGTATTTTTCCAACAGTCTCACACTCAAAGACAGGTGTGTGTGAAACAGCTGATATAACAGATCCTGGGTCAGTCAGGAGAAAAATAAAAATCACTTTTCCATGATATTCTAATTTTTTGGAAAGGGTCTGTATATCTATGGGTGCATCAGGGTAAGTGATGCCTTACCCATCATGCTTAGTGCCTACTGTACGAGCCTGTGGGGGCAGAGCTCTGTTCTGAGGTTGCTTATCTAAGCTTATCAAAACAATGTCACAGTGAATTTGTGCTGAAATCAAAACTAAAAGTCATCCAACAGAATACCAGAGTGTGTGACTCTTCTTTTTTTTTTGGCCAGGCAGTTTGTTATGTAGATGTTTTATCGTAACAAAAGTTAATCAGTGTGTAACTGATTTTAACTGTGCAATGGGAAATAGCTGGAAGGACAAGAAACCACAAACACCGGCTGAAAACAACATTTAAAGTAATGTTGTTAATTAACTTGTTAGATCACTTTGTACATGAACCAACTGGTCTGTCAGTGGAAAAAATGAGTGACACTTTCGTTTTTATCAGTGCGGTAATTACTTTACAATTCTGTAGATAACTGGAACCTGTTTGTGATTCATGCCACGTAGTTCAAAGCTGAAGTTACACCTGCTGTTTACCTCATAATGTTTCTACACACTGTGGCTGTTTTCCAAACCGCCTACTACATACCACATGTAGTCTGTAGTGTGACTGTTTTGTTGGACCTGTTTAGTCGTATACTACTCTGGATTTCTGTCTCAGAAAATGGAGCTGAAGGTTTTTTTCTAATGTTTAACTTTATCATAAATAAATCCATGAGAACATTTCAGTCATTAATTCACCACATCAATCAGTGGAGAAGTTACAGGAGCAATAAAAGTAGATAAGTTAAATTAGATGTCAATGAGATACAAAGGAAAATAAATAAATGAAATTAAGCATGGGAAGGAAGTTGTAATTTTTCTTGAGATTTTTTTGGGGGATTTTCATTATTTTAGTGGTTCAAGGAACATTTTTGATTCATTTAGAAAAACAACAAATTCATTTAGAGATTAGAGTCCTGATATTATCAAATTTGTAAAGGTTTAAAAGTTTATTACAGCAAAATTTGATTTTTACTCTTGCACCAAAAGTTATCGTGTATTGAAAATAAATCTGAAACCAAGACTGAAAAATAAAAAGGTCGACCACATTTTTGACGCAGGAGTAATGGGTGCATCCGACAATCACATTTTATTTTTCACTATTTACTAAATCCCCGAAAATACTTAAACCATTTTCATTTGTCGAGAAAGTACTACTTCTGAGCAGATTTACCGCTGTTTCTTTCCTGTCACTTCACTTTTATCTCTGGGACCGTTTCATATTTTTGTTGTTGTGTTGTAGTTGAGCTGATTTATTCCAGTAGGTGTCAGTAATTCACCAGTTGGACTCGCGGGGGTTTGACTGTTTGCGGTAATCGCGGCACGTAACACCCTTTGTCATGCGGTCCATCTGACCAGGCAATGTCTGACTCTTTAAAAGGGCCTAGTCATCTTTGTAGGCCCTTGAACATCAAATGATGAGATCTACCAAGTTTTCACAAACTGATGCTACAAACTGAATTTCAGCAGAAGGAGGAGGTTTGGAAAACAGCCTTCGTAAAGTTTTCTCAACACTCAGTTCATCCACTTCCTCACCTTTCTGCCCTTAACAGCCTGAGCCACTTTGCTTTTCTTTTCTTGTCTCTAAGTTTCTCAACCTTGGGGTCACGAGATGATTTGTGCGAAGTCATAGTCATTTTGGAAAATTCTGACAAATATTAAACTACAAAACTTCCAGCAGGGTCGTTGAAGTTGATTTCTGCTTCATTATTTTTCCAAAAATTTGTTGTATCAGCTAAGTTTCTGTAATATGCGCTTTTGTGTTTTTCCTTATCAAGTTTAATGAGCGATTGTTCATGAACTCGTTCTGCAAAAACTGAAATCAGAGCAAGTGTTTAGGTCTTATTTTTAGTAAGAATTGCCTTTTTATTCTTAATATGAGCCACATTCAACTGACAAGTCCAGAAAAAATGTTTTATTTCAAAACCTTAAGAGACATAAATGAGGTCTACATTGGAAAAAAATACATTATTTGCATTTCAAGGAACTTCATAAGCAAATTTTTCTTACTCTACTGGCAGATTTTTTTGACTTGTGAACTGAACATGCTGTATTTCTGCCTGATACGATTTATAAATACTCAAAAAAACTCATTGCAAGGGTCACTTTTGAGGTTTCTGTTGTCATTATGATTCAAAAAGAGTCAATTAATTTTTTTTTTTCCAATAAATGTCTTCACCCAACCACTTACCATGAGTGACAGAAAGGTTTTTGTGTTTTCATTCATATTTTCTGCAGGAGGGTGGAAACTTTTAGGCACAACTGTATAAAGATCCAATAATTAAACTCCAGAAAAGAGTTATTAATTCCTTCTTTCTGAAACAGCTATACATTTAAGTTATAAATAAATTGGCAGTCATTCAGTCTATTTCTGATCAGTCCACTGGGAAAGTCCCTGTATTCCCGATGGTCATTCCTTCATATCTCCTTGTTTTTATTCTCCTACATCGTTTAAACGCGTTAAAAACATTCACAGACAGTCACAGATCTGGGAGAAGCTTTATATTTAAACACATTTTCTTTAAAACCTGGATGATTTAAATCACTGCACATGTTTAAACAGGAGATTAATTATCGGTGTGTTGAGGAAAATGATCACTTACCTGTGGCAAAACAGAGAGCGCATGAAAAAATAACAGGCATCAAAATAATCTTTGAATCCATTTCTCCCTCACGTTCAGTGTCTATCTGTGAGTCAACTTTACAGACTGATCACGAGAACTTTAAAAGGAAATAGCAGCAATAAAAATGAGTGCTCAGCTTCTTTTAAAGCTGCATGCTCGGATACTTTCACTTATCTCTGTGTGGCAGTTAGTGGGTGCGTCGGGCTCATTGTGGTAAACAATCACAGCCTGAGGAATATTGGCACGAGTTATTTTCCATGGGCTGATTTACAGGGGCGGAGCTAGAGGGGGAAAGGTGGGGGAACCCCGCAGGGTGCGTCTCAAACTCAGGCAATCAGAATCAACTTGAATCTGCAGGTTTGCTTGAAGATACAAAGAATTTGCTTTGGTAAACTGTGCTCTGTTGAACAAGGTAAAAATAGGCATAAAAAAGGGAAATAATAATAATAATAATAACATTTTTTTTCCTATACAATATTATCAACGACTATAAACCAAGCGGCAACCTCCAGTCTGAAAAAATGAGACAACAGTGAAGTGCTAAAAGGCCCAATTTCAATTCCTCTCTTAACCCTCAATCTTGTTCGCCCTCAGAACCAAGTGTTCAGGTTTATCTTGTGACTTAGAAATGGGACACCCCTTAAATGCAAATGAAATTGTTGTGGACCGTCTGTCAGTTATTCCTTCGGTTAGCGTGATCAAAAAAATATCTGTATAAATAACACAGCCACGGACATATTCAGCTGTCACAGCAAACCATAGTTTATTGAAAGGTAAACACCAGCTATAACTATCGTTACATAACTCTGCAGCTACAGGAGATGACATTAGCCCGGTCATCTTATACCAGGGGTGTCCAAACTTTTTTCCAAAAGGGCCGTATTGCATACTGTGAGAATGACCAAGGGCCGACAGTTCTTACAAACACGTTTATTAACCGTGAAAGCAACAAATAAGTGCTCAATTTGAAAACTGTTTCGTTTTGGTAGTTTCTGTGAAAAACAACCAAACAAAAAACTGNATATGTTGTTTTTATGGCAGGATCAGGATCTGGAATTTATCACGATTGTTTATGAGACAGTGATAAGAACATTTTCAACCCCAAATATTTCTAATCCTGCATTCTGAACCATTTTATGCATCGAATTTTGTCTTTTCTTCACCATTTCATTACTTAAAATCAGTCTTTTGTCCTCTCATTTATCTATCTATTTTTTAAGTTGCCTATGCACAGTTCAAGTTTTCTGAGATGTTACCAGATATATTCAGGGTTTTTTTAAGCATCTGACTGAAACTGTAAATATACACAACTAGAACATGCTCAATTTATGTTGCAAAATATATCAAAATGAGAGCTGGGGGCCGCATGAAAATAGACGGCGGGCCACAATTGGCCCCCGGGCCTTAGTTTGAACACCCCTGTCTTATACCATTATCAGCACAAGCATGTTATATAGGCTGTTATCTTGATAAAACAATTACATTACCACGGAGAAAAATGACCATTTTGTAGCGTTAACTAACTTAAACGACAGCAACATGGCTTGTCTGCACTGGGCGCTATTGACAAAAGATCGTAAAATAAAAATAAATGTTCTGCAACAACGAGGTAAATAATCCATAAAATGGGTCTAAACTAAGATAATATAATGGTTTTCCTAATATTTATATCTCCATTAACAAAGAAAATACTATATTTGTAGCTCACCTTCTCTGCCGCTTTGGACGCCGTGTTTATTTACTGAAAATATGCAATGCATTCTGGGTAGCCCTTAGTCCCAAGGGTGGTGTCGGAGAATCTCAGTATTGAGGGAGAAACAGCCTCAAACTTAACTTTCTGAGAATCAGGACAGCACTTACACTTACACAGATCGAGGGTTAAGACAGGAATTGGAATTCACCCCAAAGCTGCTGTTCCTCCAGTGACCACTTGAGGCTCCAGAAGCACTGGAAGTCACGTACAAATGAACAGGGAAAAAGTCCGTTTTCAGAGCTGAAATGATCGTATTTAAAGCCTGGCACAAACTCTGTCTCCTGTCTGGATCGCTAATTTTGCAAACAGCTCACACTGTGAGGGGGGTGATTTTTTTCTAACTCGGCCGTTTTTTTTTTTAGCTGCATTTTTCACTTGTGATAAGTAAATAGTATTTCTACAAAAGGCTGTTACATTTACAGTGAAGTCATGCAAAAGAAAACCTGACGTTCATTTCTGAAGTCTCTACCAACCCACAGATACCATCACCATCACAGGAAGCGTATGAGTTTATTGAGTGTGGTATTTCTGTTTCAGCTGAGGTGGGCTGCACCATCTCTGTTGTCTCTCAGTTCATGCATAGTTAGTTTACAACAACATCTCTTAGTGTCACCTGCTTCTTTCTGTATGGCTTATTAGATTTCCTGTTTGCTTATGTCAGGAAGTGGTCAACTTCAAAATCAACCTGACAGAAAATATCCAACACATAATGGAGATCACATCACTCTGCTTAGTGCTCGGTGAGTAGTTATATGTTTTTATATGAGAAAAAGTTTGCTTCCAGCACTTAAAACCAACTGATCTTTTCTTTTAGCTCTAATTTGTTCATAGGTCAGTAAGAAACTGAGTTAACACTCCAAATCTTTCATGTTTTACTGCCAAAAAATTCCACCTGTGCAGCTAATTTAGAGAAGTTAAGCAAGACTGTATGAATAATATGTCCCTGTTTATAAGCTGTGTGCTCTACTTTAACAGGACGACTTTCTGTCCTTATAACAGTTGTGATGATGCTCATGAGAAATGTATTTTCATTCCAGAATAATCACTTCCGTTTCTGTCCATAAGTGTCACTGAAATCACATGCAAACGAATATTATTCAAGCGATTTATCATCCAAAAAACTTCCTCACAAACATTACTTTCAATATTTTTGCAAAGGGTTCCAAAAATCACGAGCGAAATGAAGTAAAATATATTCCAAATTAAGCTACCAAACATACTAACAGGTGTTAAAGGCAGGAAATTTAAGTTGAAGGAGTGCTTTGAGTCAAAACTGAAGGAGGTATCAAGGTCGACATTGATAGGTGACTTATGTGTGCAGGTGCCGCTGATGAGGCAAATAAAACCTGTTCATGAGATTATTCTCTATAAATGTGGGTTACTTAATGAGCCTTAATTGCAAGATGACTCTGAATCATCAGTAACTACAAACCCCAATTCCAATGAAGTTTGGACATTGAATAAAATATAAAATAAAACAGAAAACAATGATTTTCAAATCCTCTTCAACCTTTATTCAACTGAATTCACCACAAAGACGAGATACTTAATGTTCAAACTGATAAACTTGATTGTTTTTGTGCAAATATTTGCTTGGTTTGAAGTGGATGCCTGAAACAAGTTTCAAAAAGACAGGCTGAGACAGGTTCATGGTTCCCTCTGTGTTACATCACCTTTCCTTTGAATGACACATAATAAGTGTTTTTGAACCGAGGACATTCTTGTTCATGAACAACTTCAGTTGATCAACAGTCCCAAAGTCTCTGTTGTTGTATTTTGTTCTTCATAATGTTCCACACATTTTCAATCTGGACTGCAGGCAGGTCAGTCTAGTAGCTGCACTCTTCTACTACGGAGCCACGCTGTTGTAACAGGAGCAGAATGTGTCTTGGTTTCATTTTCTTGCTGAAATAATCAGGGACGTCCCTGAAAAAGACAAAGTGTCTTGGATGGCAGCAGATGTTGCTCCAAAACCTGTTTGTACCTTTCAGCATTAATGCTGCCTTCACAGATACTGGGACAGTTACCCATGATGCCATGGGCACTAACACACCCCCATACCATCACAGATGCTGCTTTTCAACTTTGCTCTGAGAACAATCCTGATTGTCCTTTTCTTCTGCACCGTTTGTGTGTGTTGTTGATGTGTGACTTTGTCTTTGCATGGTAGAGTTTGAACTGTCACTTGTAGATGTAGTGATGAACTGTGTTAACTGACAATGGTTTTCTGAAGTGTTCCTGAGCCCACGTGCTAATATCCTTTACACAATGATCTGGGTTTTTAATGCGGCGCCGCCTGAGGGGCCTTCAAAAAGCAGAAAAAATGGGAGAAAGAAAAAGCAAAAACAGCAAGAAGCAGCAATTAAGTGAAGTTTAAGGTGGAAAAATTGACGAAAAGTAGCAAAAATGGGTGAATAATGGATGAAAACAGCAGGAAGTGGCAGTGAAGTCAAATAGTAGACATTTAGAAAAGTTTCAGGTGGGAAAAAAAGGTAAAAAAAACAGCAAAAATGTATTTGAAAAAGAGTAAGAATGGATGAAATGTGGCATAAGAACCTAGAAGAAGCAATAAAAATAAGTCCAAGGTGGGAAAAATTGTCAAAAAGCAGCAAAAACAGGAGAAAAAGAGGCAAAAACAGCAAGAAGTAGGAATAAAAATAAGCTTTAAGGTGTAAAAATGTAGAAATAAGTTAAAGTAAGGGTAGCAAGACAGTCAAAAAGAAGCCATTCAAATAAGTTTCAGGTGGAAAAAATGGTCAGAAAGTAGCAAAATGCTTTTTTAAAAAGAGTAAAAATGAAGGAAAAGTGGCAAAAAACTAGAAAAGACAATAAAAATAAGTATTTAGAAGAAAAAATGTTCAAAAAGCAGCAAAAATGGGAGGAAAAAAAGCAGAAACAGCAAGAAGTAGCAATAAAGTTAAGTTTAATGCAGCGCCGCCTGAGGGGTCAAAGGTCACGGCCATTCAATGTTGGTTTTGGGCCTTGCTGCTTACGTGCAGAGATTTCTCCAGATTCTCTGAATCTTTTGATGATATTATGGTCTGTAGATGATGAAATCCATCAATTCCTGCAGTTGGACAAAGTTGAGAAACATTGTTTTTAAACTGTTGGACTGTTTGCTCACGCAGTTGTTGACAAAGTGGTGAACCTGGCTCCATCTTTGCTTGTGAAGGACTGAGCCTTTTGGGGATGATGCTCCTTTTATACCCAATCATGACACTCACCTGTTTAAATCAACCTGTTCACCTGTGGAATGATCCAAACAGCTGTTTTTTCAGCATCAGCAACTTTAACAGACTTTTGTTCAACCTGGACAAGAGCAGATATTTGCACAAAAATAATAAAATGTATCAGTTTGAACATTGAATATCTTGTCTTTGTGGTGTATTTAATTGAATATGGGGTTATAGAGTTTTTGCAAATCATTGTATTCTGTTTTAATTTGCAGTTTTGATTTGGACACATCTTGACTCAGTTCACTGTTGATTTTCTGCAGCTACACTGAGGATCAGTCCTGACAGATCTCAGTTCTTTGAGAATCAAGCTCTCACCCTAAAATGCGAACTATCAAACAACTCCAACAGCTGGACAGTAAAAAGAAACACCACCGTGACCAGAAATGAGCGTTGTGAAGCTGGCTGGGGGAAGAAGACTGGATCCTCCTGCCTCTTCAAGTATCCTGATAAGGCTGACACTGGAGTTTACTGGTGTGAGTCTGAGAAAGGGGAATGTAGCCGCATCGTCAACATCACTGTGACAGGTATTATCTAAAATTCATGAATACATTTATGAACCCCTGTTTTTGAAAGAATAGGATTAAATCAAGTGTATTTCTATATTTCAGATGGCAAAGTGATTGTGGAGAGTCCAGCTCTTCCTGTGACTGAGGGAGACAAAGTGACACTTCGTTGCTCCTACAAAGCAAAACAGAAACTAACATCTAATTTTTCTGCCAGTTTCTTCAAAGACAATGTCTTCATTGGTCGTTATCCAACAGGACAGATGGTTCTTCCAGCTGTGTCTTTGTCTGATGAAGGTTTCTACAAATGTGAAGACTCCAACAAAATAAAGTCACCACAGAGCTGGCTGACTGTGAGAGGTGAGTTAATGCAGAACCTGCTGTATGTAATGGTAAAACCCAAACAACTTTTACTCACATGTTTTCTTCTTTTACAGCTAAACCATCACAGGCCACATCTCTCCCTCCTCCTACACCTTTTCCCACATCACCTCCTCCTCTCACCCTCTTTCTGCCTCCATCTAAACTGGCGTGCATCATCCTGCTCTTCTCCATCTACATGTTCATCCTCTTATTCTGCGTGCAGTTTTACTATCGAAGGACTTGAGGTGAGACTCTCCAACACCAGTCAAAGTTCTTCCCCTGATTTCTGCTGAATGTGTTAAACAGAATCTGCATGTTGAAGATAAATAAAGAGTTTTAAAAAGAGTGATGGGCAGTGAGAACAGGGCAGAGTTTCTGTTGTTGAATCATCGTGAAGCTCAGAGAAAAGCTGCGGTGAAACGTGCAGCAGCTCGTGTCTGAGGTCGACGGTAAAACATCAGCAAGAAGCAGGAAGTGAAGCTGAAGTTGGTTTAAAGGAGAAAAAACTCTTTACTGACTCTTTAACTGTTTGTTCTCTTTTTTCCCTGCAGCTCGAGCTGATGCTGAAGCGTTTCCTGTCGCTTCTGAATCAAATGAAGATGAGCAACTTCTGATGAAGAAACTTATTTGTGTTCATAACAGTTTTAAAGTTGTCTGTCTTCTTGTTTCTTCTTTACAACTTTCATGCATTATATTCACAGTTTGATGTTTCAACAACAGAAAAGATGACTGTCAAACTTCCAATAAGCTTGATGCTGCATTTATTTTACTACTTTCACTTTCTATTCCAACCACTTTAACTTGTCCCTCTACTGTTGAATGCAAACTAAGAAATGAATAAAGTCAGAATAAGAAGGATTTTCTTAATGCCAATTATTCTAGTCATTCATTTTTTTATCAGTTAATCCACAAAAGTGAAGACAAATCAGCAGCTCTGGGTGATAATTTCTTATGGGCCTTGAAAGGATGAAATACCGAAACTTGTACTTAGATTTATCTAATCTTTTCATCTTCCAGTTCTCTTTATAAGGGCTAAACCCACAAAAATAACAAATGCAATCCATCAGAGAGAAAGTAAGGAAAACATGAGCTTGTCAAATGTTACCGGCACAATTATTGACCCAATATTTTACAAATCACAATTCTGCAATAAAACTGATTTAGAGAAGCTGAGAAGAAGAAGAATATATTTCACAGACGATTCATCTCTTATCCGACACCTTTTACTCTGTTAGCCTATATATCTTATATGATTTCACATGTTCAGTGAATTAAAGCATCGATTCACAGAAACCCTCTTCACATTCACAGTCACGGAAAGGATGACACCGTTTCCATCGTGGGGGACGAAATATTCAGCTTTTCCTGAAAAACAAGTTCTCATAGATGTGAGGATGATTCATTCATTCTTCATTCAGTTTCTCTTCCTCACAGATACAGATGAAACGATGGTGAATTAAAATTTTCTTGTATGACTGAATCTGAATTGTGGAAACTGACATTAAATTATGTGTTTTGGAGTTTAATGAGTGTAGAGAGTTGAATTTTCAAGTTGTTTAAACACAACTTTAAGGAAAATGAAGTTTCAAAACATTAAATTCAACTTCAGCCCAATCCTTTCAATTTCTATCAGCCCATTCTTTTTCTTGTCATTTCTAAAATCTCTGCCAATCCATATTTTCTGTCATTAAAGCAGAAAGTTTGGATCAGGTGCCTCCTCCTCTTCTTGTTTTCAGTTCACTTTCATTTCTCTGAGCTTGAGCCTCTTCTTGTGAAGTGGTTGGTACTTTCCTTTCCAGAGTGGAAAAACAGCAGATCACACAAGTTTCTCACAGAGTCAGTATGAATCAGAAACCTTTAAGACACTGGCTTTATGGTTCAGATCATCAGTAGATTACAAACTGATAAAACAACAGGTGCCACAACCAACATCCACAACTATTTTCAAATGACCTGTTTGTTTTTCTGTGTAACTTCTATGATTTCCTGGTTTGTGAGGAAGTGGTCAACCTCAAAACTAACCTGACAGAGAAAATCATAAACACGATGGAGATCACACCGCTCTGCTTAATGCTCGGTGAGTTATTTTACTTTTTATATAAAAGAGTCAGATTCTGTTTTTCCTTTGTGTCCTGTATTTTTTAATCAAAAAGAGAGCTCATGTTAAGTTAAGCTTCAAATGGAGTAATGTTTCTTTTGTCTTGAAAGGATGAAAAAGTTTCAGCATTTAAAGAAAGAATCTAGTTTCCAGAAACACAACTGGTCAACAACTTTTACACCAGCAGACACCTGTGAGAATGTGAACTGTGCTGTTTGTTGCTGCTGTAACAGAGCGTTCAGTTACACTTCAGGCCGTTCAGGATGTTAACAAATGTGTAAAAGAAGCAGGAAAATACAGAGACGACAGTGTTGGACTGAGTTAAGGGTGCTCTGTAAAACCAAAAGTCACTCTGCATTGATTAATTGTCCATTTCTCAGAGAATATGAATGAAAACAAAAACTTTTCTTTCACTCATGGTTAGTAACTTCCAGAATGACCCTGATGAAAAGTTTCCATCCCCCCAGTTCTTAATAGCGTGTATTTCCCCCTCTGGCATTTCTAGATTCTGGAGTCATGAGGAAAGAAAAAGAATTGTCAAAGTTTCTGCAGGAAAAGTGAATCCAACTGTATAAAACAGGAAAGGGATATAAAAAGATATCCAAGGAACTGAGGATGCCAATAAGCAGAGTTCAAACTCTAATGAAGAAGTGGAAAATGAGGGATTCTGTTGAAACCAAACCACGGTCAGGTAGACCAACAAACATTTCAGCTACAACTGACAGGAAAATTGTTAGGGATGCAAAGAAAAACCCACAAATAACTTTGACTCTGGTGCAGATTTGAGCGCAAAAACAAGCTCACAGTAACGCTCAGGTGTGATTTATTAAACGAATGAAACCAGGGCTAATCATGACATTTGATAAACCTACTAAAACTATATTAATCTAACTAATACCTCCCTAATTTTTCAAAGTTTAGCCCGTCAAACTTACAGAAATTACAAAATAGATGGATTTATTATAGGAAGGGAAAAGAAAAGTAAAGAGAAATGAAGCTGTGTTGTTTTGCAGCTGGAAAAGTGGCATTAACTGATTCATAAAAACTGTCTTTTGTACTTTAATTAAGAAATGGGGAAAAAAGGGATTCCGTTGAAACCAAACCATAAAAACATTTCAGCTACAACTGCCAGGAAAATTGTTCTGGATGCAAAGAAAAATCCCACAAATAACTTTGACTCTCTGAAAGAATGTGGTCTGGCTGTTTCAAGATGCACAATAAGGAGGCACTTGAGGAAAACAAATACTTCACAAAGACATTCATTAACAAACAACTGTGTTTGCACTGACATTTCTGGAATCTGAGTCATGAGGAAAGAAAAAGAATTGTCAAAGTTTCTGCAGGAAAAGTGAATCCAACTGTATAAAACAGGAAAGGGATATAAAAAGATATCCAAGGAACTGAGGATGCCAATAAGCAGAGTTCAAACTCTAATGAAGAAGTGGAAAATGAGGGATTCTGTTGAAACCAAACCACGGTCAGGTAGACCAACAAACATTTCAGCTACAACTGACAGGAAAATTGTTCTGGATGCAAAGACATTTCTGAAACTCTCCAAAAAAATGTGGTCTGGCTGTTTCAAGATGAACAATTTTGAGATTTAACTTTCTAAAAGGAACTCTAGTAACCCTGTTTTTCCCACACTGTCACACAACTTTCCTCTCAAACACTCACACACACAAAAAAACTTTTAAAAGGTAGCCTGGCTGATGAGCACAGGTGCTTTTAACTGCACTTAAAACTGTGAATATAACACTTACATGAGAAGATCTCTTCATAAAAACTGATAACAATGTTTTTCTACAGCTTCACTGAGGCTCACTCCAGACAGATCTCAGTTCTTTGAGTTTGAACATTTCTCCATCACGTGTGAATCGTCAAATAACTCCAGACGCTGGACGGTAAAAAGAAACACCTCCGACAAAAAGTCAGAGTCCTGTCAGGATGGTTGGGGGATCCCTGGTGAATCCTCTTGTGACGCTCGGTTTCCCGACAAAACTGACTCTGGAGTTTACTGGTGTGAGTCTGAGAAAGGAGAACGCAGCAACTCTGTCAACATCACCGTGACAGGTACTTCCTGAAGGACGTCACATTTATAATCTGCAGTTTTAAAAAAACTAATCTTAAATCTGGACTGTTTCCACGTTTCAGATGTCAAAGTGATTGTGGAGAGTCCAGCTCTTCCTGTGACTGAGGGAGATAAAGTGACACTTCGCTGCTTATACAAGACAGAATATGACGATAAACCCAAATCAGATTTTTCTGCCAGTTTCTTCAAAGACAATGTCTTCATTGGTCGTTATCCAGCAGGACAGATGGTTCTTCCAGCTGTGTCTTTGTCTGATGAAGGTTTCTACAAATGTGAAGACTCCAACAAAATAAAGTCACCACAGAGCTGGCTGACTGTGAGAGGTGAGTTAATGCAGAACCAGCTGAATTAGAGGCGTGACGATTCATTTAATACATTTAATGAATTGATTTCTATTACTATAATCCAACCATATCTGTCTGTATGTGACAAGTTGACGTGAAACAATCTAATATCGTTTTAAACAGCAATTAACCCTCTGATGCATGAATTATGAAAGTCAGTGTCAGGATTTTTCCCTTGAGTGTTTTTATTTGTATTAAGGCATGAAAAAAAGTTTTCAGATTTTTTTTTTCAAATATTTTTAATTGAGCATCAACATAAAACAGTGTGAACTTAATGTACATATGACTTTTTTTTTTATTGACTTTTTTTGTGGTACTTTCATGAATAATCTTCTTTTAATGCTTTGTGAAACATTTTAACTCTCTTTCATCCATTTTAACACTGAATAATTTAAAGTTTATAAGCTTTTTCACCCTCAAATATTTGTCTATAACTTTTTTTCAGGCCCTAAGAAGAATAAAAACATCCTGAAACAGACTAATATGAATTTCCACCACATGAAACATTAAATTTATGAGGAAATACGTTTCAATATGTGTCCACTGTAGTGACCACTATGCACCACAGGGTTAATCAAATTAATTGATACTAGGAAATAGACTCAGTCGCCTGTATGTGACATCAGGTGACAACAAAACAAAGCATGGCGAATGAGAGAAGAGAAGCTGGCAGGAGACTGAGATGGCCACTCCAGAACCTTCATTTTATTCTGCTGTAGCCGATGGCAGGTGTATTTATTTGGTGTATTTAGTATGTTACTATTAAGTGTTTAAGTAGTTTAAATATTCGCTTATTAGGTATTTCACTATTTTTAGTATTTTATTTAGTATTGCTGTATTTAGGTTTTTTGCAGATCAAAGCAATTTGTTTTCCATTTTTATTTCCCAGTATTTTTTGTGTCTTTTATGTTGTCCCTTTGGGATAAATATTCTGCTTAGAGGAAATTCTATTGCCATTTTGTACTCTAACCCTGGCTACTCTGTGTTTGTAACGCAGTGTAAAAAAAAATAAATAAATAAAAAGCAGGAAAAAAGAGAATTGTAGAAAAAATGCTGGGGTCCCCCTTTAATTTTGTGATGTCAAAATGGGGTCACAGCCCAAAAAAGTTGAGGACCACTGGTGTAGTGTGTGAAAACACTTTGGCTTTTTGCAAAGGTGGGAATTTACTAAATAAGACGCTCGTTGTTTATAGGTTATATAAAGGTCAATGAAAATACCACAAAAATCTCTCCAACTTTGTAAGGTGCAAGGATGATATCGTATCATTTTGGTGCTGGAAAACTAAAGCACGGATTGCAGGTAAAACTACTGGTCGCAATTTTTGGTGATAAGTTTCAAGTCACTGAATAGTTTTGTATCAAATCGTTCTGAATGAACCAATATCGTCTGTTAATTGTATCAGCGACACAGGTCAGGATACAAATCAAACCGTTGTTGAATTGAATCGTTTCACCTCAAATCTGAATATTAGTGTTTAAAACATTTGGACTTAAACATTTTATTTAGACATGTTCTCTTAAAAAGATCAAATAACCAAATGTTCATCGACGTCCAACTTGTTGTTTTCGTCTCCGCAGCTCGATCATCACAGGCCTCAACTCCCACTCCCTCTACACCTCCTCCTCCCTCTACACCTCCTCCTCCTTCTACACCTCCTCCTCCTTCTACACTTTCTCCATCACCGTCTCCTCTTCCTCATCCTTGTTCCTTACAGTCTCTGCCCAAAGTCGTGTGCATCATCGTGCTCTTCGTCCTCTACACCTTCATACTCTTTTTGTGTATACACATCTACCGTCGAAGGGCTCGAGGTAAGACGTGAACTTTTCTAACGGCTGTCGAGCTTTTTCTTATTACTTACAACCAGAAAATTCTGCAGCTCTGTGTATTTTGCTGCGCAGAGCTGTGCGCTCTCACCCTGATGTTCTGAATTAACCATGATAATCTACGGCAAAACTTTCTGTATCTTTCTCTTTTTCTATTTTTCCAGCTTGAGCAACGGCAAACGATAAAGACCGAGCTTCTGAACGCCTTCAACTGAAGAGGAACTGCTCATGAGATTAAAAAAAGTTGCAGGTTCCAGTTTATGAAGACAATAGGAATGTTAAACTTCCAATAAGCTCGGTGTAAATATATTTTATTAATCATATTTTCTACTTTCATGTGAACTTCTAATGTTGAATTCAATATAAGAATCAAACTCTTCTTAAAACACACTTTTACTGTCTTGCTTTTGCATGATGTCATCTTCTTATTGTCATTATTATTCATATCTTTTTTTGTCTTATTGTCCTCCTGACTTTATGGTGGCTGGCCAGCAGAGGGCGCCGCCCACCACCCACAATGTTATATTGAATAAGACATAAAAAAACAAATGGAAATGAAATAATATTCCTAACTATGCAAGTTTTTATGGCACTTTCTCCCTGTGCTGGTTGTTTCACTCTTGCAAATGCTGAAGCTTTGTTTTAAATCTCTGTTTGTGGTAAAGATCTAAACATTTGTTTAATCCGGCCATTTTTCCTTCTTCTTTTACATTGTTTACATGATCACATTTGTAAATTCAGATTGATATAGTCAGGCTCTATGAGATTGCACATATCAGTCTTTGGTTCCACTGAAACTAAAGTTCACATTTGATCTTGAATCATTTGACACTTTCCAAACAGTTCCAGTAAATCACCAGCAGATGTCAGCACTGACTTTTATAAAAACTCCGAACTGTTGAGTCAGAGTTTTCACACATGACAACCTTTGAAAAACAACCTGTAGAGGGAACTCATCGACTGAAACTGGATTTAATTCCATTGGACGAGTGGTTTTCACAACTGTGTCACGGCTGTTTCAGGATCTACGTTATTTGTTCACCTGGTTTTTGATCCATTGTCCAGGATTTTTGAGAACTTAGAAAAGTGCTTTAGAAATTTGATGTTTTATTATTATTATTATTATTATTATTATTATTATCATTATTGTTGTTGTTGTTGATAGCCAGTCAAAGTGTGACCTCTAAACCAGTGATTCCCAACCTGTGGGTCATGGCCCCCTGGTGGGCCGTGAAGATGTTGCAAGTGGTCCCCCAAATTATTTCCAAAATAGTATGATTTTTGTTTGTGTTGGGGGTTTATGATTATATAAAGATAAAAACATACAGAATAATGTTCTAAATGTTAAAACTCAGCCTGAATTAAAAGGATTTTAATCCGCATACCAAATGATTTCTGGTCCTTTTTTTGCTTACGTCACATTTTTATTCACTGTGGTCTCAAAGTGAAGTCCTGCTCCTTTATGGATTCAGAGAAAGTTCAAAAGATTTTTGAAGTGCAAACACACAGTGTACATTCATCAGTTAGAGCTTAATGAAAGCAATAAAAAGGAAGATATTTTCTTTTCTTTAGTTTTACAGAATTTAACAAGAGCAAACAACTGATTTCCTGTACATTTTCAAAGAGGACATGAGAATGAAAGAGATGCTGATAAACTTCTGCTCTGTTAATGTATATCACTGATGTCACTCATGATACATTCAAGTACTCTGGGAAACTTGAGAATCGGACAATTTCATCAGTTTTTTTCAAGGGAAAGTGTTTGTGGTGGAAAAAGGTTTTGAAGATCAGACCGATTAGAGTGAAATGATGGTTCTCGAGTCAAAAAGTCTTTTCAGAATTTTTCCATCACATGTTTTTACTGCTCTAAACAGTTAAAGGTGTGTTGTTTCCAACCTTTTCCAACTCAGGACTCAGTTTAAAGTCCCAAAACTTTTTGCTGCTGACGTGCAATCCCATAAATATTGAAGCCATATAATAACCTCACAGGGTGCTTTTTTCATTTTTTATATATGAACATTTGAACATTTTTACTATATCTTTTCAACATAACTGAGTTTTGATATTGAAAACATTATTTTATACATTTCTATCTTTATATAAATGCCCTCCAACCTCCACTGGTGGACTTATCGGGATGCCAAGCCAGAAAAAGACCTCCGATGATTCAAGTTAAAAACATCTTGAGTCTGACAGACTTAGAGAAGAAAGAGATAAGAGTGATTTCCCTTACATCAGTGACTCATCTGATTTCTATTCACAAGTTTATCAAACCATCTTTGACCTGTTTTCCAACATGGAGGTTCAGATTTAGATCAGAGTGAATGCCAAAGAAGTTTGTCAGGGAAAGTGTGTTGATAAAAGCTGAAGGAAAGGGTTAGAAAGTGGTAGATTAGAGTTTGAAGGGCTGGTTAAGATTTGCGCGATTTGCCCAAATGACATTTGTGACCAAGTGGAAAAGTTTGTAGATTTCTCTGAAATACTGATAAAAAAGGTTTTTTCACTTCATTGGTGACTGGAACAATTTCCATGTCAGGTGGTACAACCAATGTAATAATGTGAAATGTTATTTTAACATCAAATTATTTATCTTATTCACAAATAAAAGAAATGAAACACACAAAATGAAAATGTATGAGTCACTACAGACACTTGAGAGATACTTGCCAATAATTTCACACAGAAAAAATAACAGGAACATATAAATATATTTTCATATATTTGGTTGCTCCACCTGACATTTTTGGCTGCTCAAATTAAAAATACTAAAAAATAATGAACCTAAAAACTTTGAAATGTTGGTCAATTACTGAAATTTGTTAGAAAACATAATTCTTCTCTCAGAAATATGTTTTTTAAAAATACGTTTTTAGACCCTCTTTTTGTCATTGACCCTCATACTAAACAGCAGCTCATCCTTAACAACAACACATTTAAACAATCTCTATTTATACATCATACTGAAAGACATCAAAGCAAATGAAGGTGTCACTAAAACAATAAACAATCACCTAAAACTGAACTTTATTATCCACACAGATTCAACTCACAGTTTAACTTTTCCCTCCCACTTCAAATCTGCACTTTCTCTGTCAAAGTTTATCAGTTTCATCAATAGAGGCAAAAAATGTCTGAACAAAAATCACTTTTAAAGCTCACAGAGATGTAGAATGAATACAGAGCGACATCTGGAAGCTTTAAGTCATGTTTCTGAAATACCAATAACATGCAATTGAATTTCCAAAACCCTGAAGTGTTGCATATTCCCAGCCATGGTTACTCATCTGAGTTTACACCATAACTTCACAGCTCAGCACAACTGTGGTGTTGTAATTCCAGTTAGATCAGTTAATCATTAAAAAAGTGCACAAACCCAGTTCCACGTTGAGGTTTGCCTGAGGGAATCCCTGACGTAAGGAAACAGAATAAGGAAGTAGAATTACGACAGTCGGTCGGCTGAGAAAAGGGAAGGTCTCATGAGTGAGAGTGATACTGACACACAAAGATTAATCATTAATACGCTCCACTTTAAACAATAAATGACATCACGGCATGTGGTCAGTGAATCCGTCACTTTTAGCACCAATTATTTCCTTAACTGTGAAATATGACGACAGAATTTACAACTACTCACCACAACTTTTCAACACCTCTAAAATCCCACAAAACTTTTTGAAATGATAATTGAACTCTTGTGACACTACGGTCTTGCCAAAACAGTTCCAAGTTTCCTCCACAGTCTTTGTTGTTAGAGGGAAATTCTGTGGACTTTATTTTGTGCAAACGTCCAGTTAAACACTCCCAGGTAGTTTGAGTGTTGAGTAGAAAGTTGACTCAGCGTCGACATCTGTGGGTAAAAAAGACAAAAACTGTCACCACCTGTGTGCAGGGGAATGGAGTTTAAGAGGACGGATAAAAGAAAAGTTATCACACATGTTAGTTTGGAAGAAGCTTGGAGTGTTTTTCACTCAATAACAGATGTTTCAGAAGTTTTGTGAGCGACATAAACTGAAAACAAGGCAAAAATCTCTGTGACAAGTTGTACAAGGTTTTTCTGAAATGTCACAATCTTCTTCATAAGTTCAACCACTTTTAATCGTCAAATATCTTTATTTAAAGACAAAGTACTTTTATCATTATCTAAATTTAAGGTGTGACTAAACTAAACTGGTGCTCATGATTTTATATCAAGCTATGACCCACAGTTGCAGTTCCACAAGTGTCCACTTGAGGCAGCACCATTCACTCCCATGTTAAAAACACTTTATGCAGCAAATAAAACAAAATTAAGGTGTTAAAAAATTAAGGGGTGTTAAGCAACTTGTCTCTTTGTTATACTGATTTTTTATATTGACAGTGATGTTTTCATAAAGCCAATAATTTTAAAGATTTAAATACCAAGAGTTAATGGTAAATTTGCATAAGCAGGTTTGTTAGAGTTTGCTGATGTAGAATAGAATAGAATAGAATGCCTATAGTGTCATTATACGGTGGTACAAGGAAATCTATAAAGCTTCCCTTAAAGTGCAGCAACAATTTTGAAACAAGAAAGAGGAAAAATTGCATGAGATTAAAAAAAATAATTAATAATAAATAATAAAATAAGTATTTGCTATAACAATATTGCACTTTTAAGAGGTCTAATATATTCAAAAGGTAGACAAGAGTATTTAATATATATATGCAGAGTGTGCATTATATTTAAAAATGCATAAATATAAGTATATATGAAGAGTCTGCAATATAAAATATGTGTTTAGTTTATTGCTCACTTCAGTTTTAAGTCTTTGCTTGTGACCAAAAGTGACTTTGCGGAGATATTCAAGTTAATAATATGAAACTATTTTAGTCCAGTAGCAGTCTGCAGGTGTTGTAAGAATCATGGAGGCAAAATAAAGGAATCAGCCATGGAGACTGTTTTGGTTTTTTACAACCAAAATATTTATTGAGCTCAGTTTTTTTGTTGTGGTTGGAGTTATTTTTATCTCAGTGTCTATTTTTATTTCCATTACGACAGAAGCATGGCAGTAAAACTGGGTTGTAGAGATAGTTGTCTGATGACTCATATTTCCTGGAGCACAGCCTGTTGTGGTGTTTACTGTAACCTAGCAACAGCTTTTGATTGTCAGCCAGTTGAACCAATCAGAGCAGGGAGGGGGCGGGGCTTCGTCTGTGGTATAAAAACACTGTAACAGCTGCAGCTCTGTAAACTCAGATTCATTTTTCAGGGGAAAGTGAAATGTTTGAATCCATTTACTCAGCAACTGGTGAGTTTCACAGCTTTGTCACTGCAGTAACTTTGGAGAGTTAAATCTGTGTTTTCAACAGGTTCTACTGACTTTAACTGTGTTTGTTCACCTGTGATTTTGTTGAGCTGGACTCCAGGTGTGATGGTCACATCAGTGTAGGGAACATCCTGGTTCCATTTCCCTGTAAATGACACAGTCACAGCATCATTTCCACATTTTCAACCAGATGTTTATGCAAAAAGAAAAGAAACTGAAAAGCTGAAAATGGCTCTGAAACATGCAAAAAGTAAAGATTCAGATCTGTTTCCAATGAAGAAGGGGAAATTAAATCTGTCAGGTGTTAAAACAAGTCACCACAGTGTGCAGTTTACACTTTTTGTGTGCAATTATACTTCAGTTAATGATGAATAAATCCTTGAAAAGTTAAGATAGACTTCTTGCCTCTATCATTGTTTTGTAACTTAAGATTATTTTTATGTTTTAATGAAACTCTGTAACACTAAATTTCATTTATTTAACCCTCTGATGCATGAATTATTAAAGCCAGTGTCTGGATTTTTCCATTAAGTGTTTTTATTTGTCTTAATGCATGAAAAAAAGTTTTCAATTTTTTTCTTCAAATATTTGTAACAGAACATTCAAGATAAAAAAAGAGTGAAATTAATGTAAACATAACTATTTTTTTGTTTGACTTCCTTTCTTTTTTTTTTTTTTTTTGGTAATTTCATGAATAATCTTTTTTTAATGCTTTGCGAAACATTTTGACTCTCTGTCATCCATTTTAACACTGAAAAATTTATAATTATTACGCTGTTTTACCCTCAAATGTTTGTCTATAACTTTTTTTTTTTAATATATATATTTGGAAAAAGAATGAAAATATTTTTTCAGGCCCTAAGAAGAATAAAAATATCCTGACACAGGCAAATATGAATTTCCACCACATGAACCATTGAATTTAGGAGTAAATAAGTTTTAAATAGGTGTTACCGTAGTGACCACTATGCACCACAGGGTTAAGTTAATTTTTTTTTTTTTTGCCAAATCTTATCAAATTTTAAAGTTGCCTCAGACATTTATTTCCTCTTATTCCTCAGTAAAGACACCAAACCAGGAGTAACTGATCAAACTTAACATAGTAGCCAATGAAATATAACAAGACATGTAAAGTCAATGAAACTGAAACCAAAGAGGGGAAAAACAACCTAGTTTCATACATTTGCAACTTAAAAAAGATGTAAGCCTGTCCTGGTCCTGTCTTGCAAAAAAATCTTGCATCAGTCAAATAAAATAATACTGTGGTGAAAAATTAGAGCATGTTATCATGTATGAATCAGCACTCAGGTCAATATTCTGAATCACTTGCATTATTTTTATCAGACTCAGTGAATGATGTGTTTATATTTAGGTGATATTTATAGATTTATAGTCAGAACAGCAGTAAAACTAGGCTTAACTGTTGCACGCGAATTGGCTTTGGTGTTTTTTCACTTCTATATTTATCTGTCCCATTTATCTGTAACCTCCCTCCATAAATACCATTCGGTCAGTTTATCAGCGTCACGCCTCGTTATAGAAACATCATACCCACCCAGATAGCTGGACCAAAAGAAAAAGAAAAGAAAAACTTTAAATATGTTGTAAATGTCTTTTAAAACAGCTTTAATATGGGATCCTTAAACACTTCAATAACTGCACCTTGAACTTTGCATGTGTCGGGTCAGTTTAGAGCACCAACGCAATCTTGATTCTGCTCAATATCAACTGTTTCCCCCTATTTTAAGATGCTTTAAGATGTTCATTGCACTAAGGTTGTTAGTTCCCACGTGTGCTGTGTGAAATTTAAAGCAAATTTATACAAAATAAATAGTAAATCAAAATAATACAAGTAACATTTTCAGCTTCATTTTAGCTCTACGGTGAGAAAGTCTTTCTGTCTTGAGCTTGAACTAGCACGATGAAATCTGGATGAATTCCTGAGGTTTTCATAAACAGATGGATCATCAATGATGGAGGATTTTGATTTGGTTTTGTTGAACTTGTTGCTGATTCCACAGGGCTAATGCACATATGGATGTAAAGGAAACATCAGGCTTTTGACAATAAAGGCAACACAGCTGTATTGAAGTTTTATTTTTTCATTTATATTCTAACCTATGATTAACCTCCCGCGGGCCTTTAAAGTTCCCCTGGCTACCAGAACATCATTTTCCTAAATGATCAGTGTTTTTACCAGCTACATAAGAACCATAATGAAATCTCTCTAAATATCTTAGTTTGTATAAATTAGAAAAAATATTTTCACCTGTAGGCCGCCATTGTTGTTTACAATAACGTCTGGGTAGTGAGGTCATATGGTTGCACCGGGCTGGATCTCATACAGGATCATATAAGTCCTGGAGCGGACTTCAGTGGTTTCCAGAGGAAGTTTTGTGGGTTTGTGTTGGAAAATAGTCGGCACAGCATTTGGCTTTAGTCTCCGTTTATAATGACCCACACCTGTCAGCTCTTTCATCAGCATGGGCCGGCTAAATGCAGCAAAGTTCTTGACAAAAAGACTCGTAGATATCACCATTGCAAAATATTAGAGAAGTACAATATATGAAGTTTTGATAATCTGATCAGATACTCAGATATTAGACTGGCTCATAAAATCCTCCACCTCCCTTGAAAGTTTTTGTTCAGTTACGCTCTCAACTCACAGACAGAGAGTTAAGATCTGTATCAAGCGGTGATTGCAATGTGCCAAAAAGAAAATCTGCATTTGCCCCAATCTGCGTTTTCGTTTAAAGCTCTCAAAGAATGGAACCGGCTTCCAGACACCTTAAAGAACACAGCTGATTTTTACAGCTTCTCAAGGTCCGTTAAAGATCGGTTTATAGAGCGCCAGACTTGTGAGCACTAATGGGTCAGACAGGTATTTGGTGAAATGTATTAATGTATTGATTGTCGTATTTATTGTTGTCTTTTATGTTGTTTGTGAAGGACGACAGATGGAACGTAGCATTTTGCTAAATCTGGTACAGCCATCTTTTTAATGTAACTGCACATTTTCCTTGAAAAAAATAAACTAAACTAAACTAAAAAAAAAAAATGCTTCTGGGGAGAAGTGGCCAGAACATAGCCGCGGCTCCATGGGAAGTTGTTTACGCCCACAAGCCATTTCCCACAACTTCCTTCTTCTCTTGTCTTTTGGGAAGCTGTGCAGACTAACATCAGTCTCCTTGTTTCCTTTGGACTGAAAAGTTCACCCAAAAGCAGCAACATGTGGCATTATTATGTTTTTTTCCCTCCTCAAACCTCGTGACTTACGGCGACTAGTAGTGAGTAAACGGCCAAATCCAGATGCTCGGCACCAAGCAACCAATTTACGTCATCAACCCAGAATGCATTGCTGCAGTAAAACAATGGCTGCGCCCGAAGGATAGAAACTGTGTTTTAAACTGTATTTTTTTTTAAAGAAAAACCAATTTGTTATGTCTTTAAACAACAAATTCTAGTTTGAGACAAACATTTAAGCACACGTTGCCCACGTCTGGTTTCGAAGCTTGTTACAACAAAAACTTCTCTTGTCATGGAAACATGTTTGACGCACACATTTCCATCTGTGCACATCATCTTTGGCTGCTCCACTAACAATGTATAAGAATTCACAGACCATCAAGTATGTTTTCTTAGCTTTAGGTGCGTCATTTGAGTCGCACCCAGTTTTTACTCTATTCACAACCAAATGACATGAAACCGTTTTGTCTTTTTTTAAAGGCGCCACCACCAAAGAAAAAAAAAGAAAGTATTCATGCTTGATTCATGCAGAGCCTGACCTTTGTATTTTCTCCAGAAGATCAGCATCATAGAAGATAAAATCAAGAAGATGAGAGTGAGACACACGACCACAGGAAGCTCAGCTTTTGCAGAAGGGGAGCGAAGCGGCCCAGGATGTCCTGATTCTAACAACAACACAAACACACAAAAAAACCCACGTTGGCCTTAAACAACAAAGTGACTTACCCTGTGGCTGGTTTTTGTCTTTTGCTGAACACATCCTGCTCAAATGTCAGAGTCACACAGTGATTTAATGTCAAGGTTTACAACAAACAACTCTTTATTTGTTGTTTAAAAAGAGCTCTGTGTACAAACAAAAACAGACGACAGGCTTGTAGAAACTTCTTTGGTTAGAATACAAGTATCCAAACTTTTGTGGAGTATAGTTTAGAGTCTTAACTTGACGTTTTGTTTTCTGGGATCATATTTGGATGTGGATAAATCGCAGGGTCTCACCTTGAACATTGAGCCAGCTGTTGGGTGATTGTCCGACTCCAGAGATGTTGCACCTGTAGACGCCTTCGTCAGATTTAGAAACTCTCTGGATGGTCATGTTTCCTGTGGAGCTGCTGTTGATGAGGACGTCGTCTTTGTAGAAGTCAGCGGTGTGATTTATGGGGAAACTCAGGAAGAAATTAGGAACAGAATCATCGTTGGTGGGAATCTTGGTTGAACATTGCAGAGTCACATCGTCTCCTTCCTTCACAGGAAGAGCAGGACTCTGCAGAATAACTGAACCATCTGGAGAAAAGATCAAATAATTCACGAGATTATTTCCAGTTGAGCAAAAATCTTTGTAAATCTTTGGGTTTTCTTTTGAACTCACCGGTCACAGTGATGTTAACGGCCTCGCTGCGGTTTCCTGCTGCAGACTCACACCAGTAAACTCCACTTTCATATTGGTAAATAGCATTAGAGGAGATTTCAACTTCATTTTGTTTGTCCACCAAGTTGAGACACTTGTCATTGGCGATCAAGCTCGTGTTCCTTAAAATCATCCATTCAGAGGAGTTTTCCTGCTGCTCACAACTCAGAACCACAAACTCATACTCAAAAAACTGGGATCTGTTAGGACGAACTCTCAGAGTCACTGCAAAACACACAAAAAAAGAATCTCAGAATCAATCTAAAAGACCGTGTAGTTTCCAAATACCTTTTTAGAACATGGCGTTTCCAGAAAACTTGCCTCCTTGTGTTACCCAAAAGTAGTCTGGGAGGTCGAGACCTCGTCCTTTGGGACAAGTCAGTGTCCTGGATGTAAACACTTTCTCTACTTCTAGACGTCAGCGTTCACTTCAACAGCTTGGACTTGCCATTAGTTTTTCTGCTATGAGCTACGTTTGTCAAAGAACGTGATCCATCTCTGTTGGTTGTGGTGGAAAAAGGTTTTGAAGATCAGACCGATGAGAGTGAAATGATGGTTCTCGAGTCAAAAAGTCTTTTCAGAATTTATTCTGTGCACAGAGGATTCAATCATCTAACAGAGAACAAGTCTGCAGAGGATGGAAAAGCCCAGGTCAAGCTGAAACACTATCCTTTATCTGTCCAAGGGGAGGCTTCTTCAGCCCAGCTCCCTCCTTTCTACTGACCTTGGCATTTAATTAAACCATTTCTACAGCGTGATATCCTGGAAACAAATCATTCTTGTGACAAATAAAGTAGAATACAGAATCTGGTACTACGTGCAAATGTCCAGTTGACCTTTCAAATGTTTCAATGTTCGTCATGCAAGCAGAATGTGTACTCAGCGTTCAGCAAAATAAGATAAAGAGAAAACTTTAATCAGTACAATGAATTTTTCCATCACATGGTTTTTGATTGTATTCGTACGTTTCGTTGCAGGAGAGACTCTCTTGTTTGTGTCATTCGTCTTATTTGTCTGATTGTTTTGTCTTTTTTTTGTCTCGCTCAAAGCCAAACCTGTTCCAGCAGGTGGTTAACACCCACTGAGTCTTGACCGGTTTGAAGTTTCTTCTCTGAGCAGAAAGGGGGTTTTCTTTTTCCGACTACAACCCCCAACAGCTAAAATAAAGTATAAAGGTCTATGATGTATCTGGAAACAATATTATTTGTTGTGAAGTGGAGTTTTATGAATAAGATCAATCCAAATGCATGAAAACGAGTTCGTGTGTCGACTTCAGTTTGGCTTGCCAACTTTGAGACTTTTTTTTTTTTTTTTAATTGATTTATTTAACCTTTATTAACCAGGTAATAACCCATTGAGATCAGGATCTCTTTTGCAAGGGTGACCTGACCAAGAGAGCAGAGGAAACAAGACAAATTACAACAATAACTTGATATGAAACGACCGTTTACAGTGTGAAAATTGATTTACAAAATAAAGTGCATGGCCTTGTTCACAGATGACAAATCAGAAGCGCTGACACTGTCCAATAGACTCGCGTTCTCTATCTCTTAAGACCGAGCGAAGCAAGCGCCACTTTTAAGTCACTTTGGAGAGAATTTCATTTTGTTCTTCTTGTTTCACTACGGATGTGATTTGGAACGACTGGTGCGATGGTTTGAGCTGCACTGAGTACGCTTCTTTACGAGTTGCATGGACAAACGCTTGAGTTTTTATGTGTTTCTGTGTTTATGTGTAGGTGGGTGTGAAGCTGTGAAGTTACTGCATCAGTGTTATAAAGGCCAAACCAAAGTACCAACGCTGATAAGCACCAAGAGCTGCAGGGCACTAAAACAGGCATCACCAAACATTTCTTCAACCCGATTATTAATTAACTGAACTGAAATTTAACTATAATTTTTAACTTCAGGATCATAAGTCACTTCTATATCATATGCATGAACAGATTGAGTTGTACTTGAAATAATTTGTATTGTATGTAACCATAGAGATAAAACCATGCACATGAATTCTCTGATGAGACCACAACACTTAGATAGTTCATGCTTGTAGTTGGCGTTAAAACAGAAATATAAATGTTTATAACTCACCTACGACAGCGCAGAGAGCTGTTAGTCCCATGATGCTCGGATACATGACTGACAAACTCTCAGGCTGGAGGTTGTTGTGTCACACCTTTCTGTGTGTTTATATGTCACATCATCCGCCACAGTTTCCTGCTTTGATGTCGAGATGCACTTTACTCACAGCTCAAACCTCAAACTTTCTCTGGGACTTGAATTTTGGACTATTTTCTTCTCTGGTATTTTAAAGGTATGAAATAATTTATGCTGCATTTGTTTCTGTTTTTTTCATCCTGAAATAAGACGTAAACAAGCAGCACTGAAGTTTTAAATGTCAATAACCTGCTGCAGATTCAACTGATTGGTATGTAAATGTTCTTTTAATGCTTTTTTTGTATATTTAACATTATCATATTTAATTTTATGCTATCTGTCTTGATGGATCTCTTTGTGTTTTCTCCAATGTGTTTCGTCGAGCTCTATGTGGACGCTGTTTTCTGACAATATAGGATCAGTTTTTTGAAGTTTGTTATTTCATTAGGAGAATGGAAGTTTGGTTATTTCGTCTAAATCTTAAGTTGGATTTATAGAATCTGATTATTTGAAATAAATCAAACTGCAAAGTATGGCACGTAAACCAATTATATGAGCCAACGATAACAGTAAAGTCAAACAACTGTGTTTGAACAATGACTGAATTAATTTGGAGCAACATTATTTTTGTTTGGTTGTTTTTCTTGTTGTTGTTTAACAGTGTTTGTATCCTTTTGAAAATACAGGTCAAACTAAAACTCCTACAAAAAATAAGTTTTATGAAGCCACATCATTAGGTTAGAAAGGAACAATATTTTCATTTTGTGTTACGCACATTATTGAGTTGAAATAACTTAAAACTTTAAAGTTGGATTAATTCAAAACGATGAAGTTAATAGTTAACTTAATAACTTATTAATGTAATTTCAAAGAACTTAGTATGACTTACTATGACATACACATACACATTTATATGCCATTAAATTTATTGTTTTACATTGCATTATATTGTGTTGCCTGTTTTTTTATCTGTTTTAATCATCTTTTAATGCATTTATTCTTGTAAGGTGACCTTGAGTGCCATGAAAGGCGCCCTTAAATAAAATGTATTATTATTATTATTATTATTATGCCCCTTGAAATAACATATTGATAAATAAATACAAAATATTAATGAATAAATTCTGTTTCATTCATCATTTCCAATCCCTTTTGATTGTAGATTGTTTTTTTTTCTGTTACTTAAGTATCTCTATGTTTGAATCACATTTCACCCATTTGTTGTAGTGATCAAAAGCAGGTGACTTGATATTGATTTAACTTTTTATACACACTCTGTTCATATTCACTTTATATAATTGCCCTCAGCCTGTTGAAGTTGTAGAAATAAACAATTGTTGAAATAAAGCTGAGTCATGACAAACTTATATTTCACCATGAGTTGGCAATTTCTCTCATTCTAGGCCAATCTGTTATAAACAAATGAGTCATGTTTTTTTTTTTTTTTTTGCCAACTCACAGCTTGTACAATCACAGAATGTGACACAGTCATCACGTGATCAGTGAAATAGTGTTGGGTTAGTGTGCAATAACAAACTTACACTCAAGAGCTGAGGAGATTTTTGTTATTTGTGTTTCTGACAAATACAAGAGTCCAACACTTATTGACCTGAATTTACACTTATTAAGAGAGTTTCAAGGAATATTAAAATATTCAATCACACCCTTAATTAGTGATAAGCCAGTGACCTTTAACCCTCTGATGCATGAATTATTAAAGTCAGTGTCAGGATTTTTCCCTTAAGTGTTTGTATTTGTCTTATGGCATGAAAAAAAGTTTTCCATTTTCCCCCCAAATATTTGTAACTGAGCATCCAACATAAAACAGTGTGAACTTCATGTAAATATGACTTTTTTGTTTGACTGTTCTTTTCTCTTTTTTTTTGGTTATTTCATAAATAATCTTTTGTTTTAATGCTTTGCAAAACATTTTAACTCTCTTTCATCCATTTTAACACTGAATAATTTATTCAAAAACTCGAAAAAGTGGGAGTTTACAGTTAGATATTGAAAAAAATTTTTATTTATGTATACAAACCTTTTTTAAACTTTTGTAAAAAGTCCGGGACTCTTCTTATTTTTATAGGACTGTGTCCGATTATACTTAAAGGTGGTGTACTTGGTAGATTAAATCCTCATTTATTGAAAATTTAACCGCAGGTGACATCAGACCACTATTTATTTTTATTATATTATATTTACACTATTTATTTGTTTGACTCCTTTTTTTTTGGTAATGTCAACTTATTAGAAACAAAATTACGAAACGTTTTGTAAAATTGAGAGAAAGTAGGTAAAATTGTGACTTATTAAATGTCAAAAACTCGAAAAAGTGGGAGTTTACAGTTAGATATTGAAAAAAATTTTTATTTATGTATACAAACCTTTTTTAAACTTTTGTAAAAAGTCCGGGACTCTTCTTATTTTTATAGGACTGTGTCACTAATATGAATTTCCACCACATTTACCATTGAATTTAGGAGTAAATACGTTTTAATAGGCGTCCACTGTAGTGACCACTGTGCACCGCAGGGTTAGATAATAAATCCACAAATAAATGACATTTATAACATTTGTATACTTGTACTGTTTTATTGTCTGTTTTAGAAAATGATGTATTTATGTTACAGTCATGTCAATAAAACCACTAGAGTTCAATTTAATTCAGCTGTGCTTTTAATTTAAATCAGGGAAATGAACATAATACATCAGAAATTAGAATCTTATTATAATAAAGTGAATTGTTGCTGTTTAACTCTCATTGAATATCTAAACAAGGATGATGGAAGTATTTTCTGTTTTTAAAATGAAATGAATTTAAAGAAAATGGCACTATCTACTGGCAGAAACTCTCCAGAAAGTTCGAGTAAAGTCCATGTATTTTTTTCCATTGTTTACTGACGTCACCATGAGTTACTATGGTTGCGTAACTTAAGTACACGCCCACTTCTGTCTCTGTCCCTGTGATTGGCTGAAGGCTGTGACGTGGAAACAGGGAGTGAAATGAAAGCATGGCTCTAATAATGGCAGCGACATTTCTAACACAGAGAGGAAAGAGAGCACAGGAAACAGGACAAAGAAAAAGAATAAGAAGAAACTCAGGAGTGAACCGTGAAGAATCGGAACATTGTGACTTTATTCGGTGTTTTTATGAAGAACTTTGGGCTTTTCGGTTCCTCTCAGACTCGAACTTTATGGACTTTTACTGCGTTTTTCACTCTGTTTGTATGGACGCGTGTTGAAGGTAAGTTTGTCTATTTACTCTATATATATATTATTTGTAAAAAGTCATTTATACATTTATACATATTCACTTGTTTCTGTGTGAATCGCTTCATTTTATTCCTGTGACTTTGGGAACTTTTTAAAGAAAATCCCCATTGAAGTTAACGGTTTTCTCATGTTACCTAAGGCAGAATATATCTAATAGTTTAATGTGTAAATATTTCACTTTTTCTTTAAGTGTCAGTATCATCGATACGAATTCACTTTTTATTAGTTTCAGGCCATTTACGGTAAGATATGAACACGTGATTGACCCAAATTATGAGTAAGATGGTTGTAATGTCAATAATTTAATCATGAGTCATTGAAACTAAATCCTGAAAACCCCCACAGTAACAGTATCAGTCCACCAATCCATCCCCTCCACTGTGAAAAACAGTTTCTATAAATTTCAGGTAATTTCCAACATCTGTTAGAGAAACCATGGCAACCACCTTCAGTTATGGTGGTGACCAACTGAAAAATATTGGATTACAATGTAGGTTTTACTATAAACTCAATGTTTACAAATATTTCTGGATATTCTCTGCTTTTATTGCCTCAATATGCCATTATTCTCAGTTTCCACTTTCCAATTATTTCCTTCAATTAAAAAAATCAATGGAATTATTGATTAAAAAATGTAGTAAATTGACATGAAACATTACAAAATCAGTTTTTATTTACCACTTTGTTGTGACCAATGATCAAAAGTTAAATTATGATGTAAGTTTTATTATTAACTTAATTTTTTGTTCGCTTTTCAAGAGCAACAATAAGACTTTGACCAATCAATTATTTCCAGTATTAGAGGTCCTCATTTTTTTTTTATTTTTTTTTTATAAACTTTATTTTTTGAACCTTTTTAGTTTACAGAACACATAACAAAACAACAATCCCACCCACCCACTCCCAGATGGCCAACAAAATAGAGAGAGAGAGACAAAAAAAATAATAATAATAACACAGCTATTGAGATATATACAATAATAATAATGATAATAATAATAATAATAATAATAATAATTAAAGTACATATACATGTACGCACATACAAACATACCCCCAACCATACACACTGAATAGATAATAATAATTTTAAGAATTAGGTTAACAAAACAAATAAATAATTAAGTACAGTATAGTAATAGTAGAAAAAGAGGTCCTCATTTCTAAATAATAATGAACTTACTGATAAAATTTCGTTATAACTAGAAGTGAAACACGACAGAAGCTCTTTTTGTTTCCCAGTTTATGAACTGATGCCTGCATGATATGTTATCTCTTAGGATATTAACTGGAAAAAAAGCAGATACTCTTGTTTAGGACTCCAAAACATTGCATTCATAATATCAAGTCAAGAAAAATGACAATTTGATTATAAATTGAAAGTTTTGCTCTGTTTTTCAATTCTGTTTTTTCTCTATACAATTCAAAGAGCTGAGCATCTCAAGGTTTGGAAACTGTTTTTCAGTGTCCATAGACAAAGGTTGTTTTATTTATTTAGTTATTTATCACCAGTTAGATTCAGGTATTTAAAAAAAAACTTATAAAGAGCTGCAGAGTTGAGCCTCTTTGTTCATTGGAAGATAAAAGTCAGCATTTCTACCAATTTGACGACAAATTTTGCAGTTAACAAACAGAATGAAATGTTGATGCTTGATTGGACGACAGTTTCTGAATCATAAATTTCCTCCATGTCCAGGTCAGCCTCAGGTCGTGGGGCCCGTGACGGTCAGAGCGGCCCTCGGCGACACCGTCACTCTGCCGTGTCACGTGGAGCCTGAATACGACGTCCAGAGTCACACCATCGAGTGGTCCAAGCCCGACCTGAAGAAAGACCCGTCAGACCCCCACAGCGGCGTCAAATACGTCCTCCTGTACCGCTTCAGGCGGGAGATACCGCAGGTGAAAATCCAGTCGTACATCGGCCGATCCAGTCTGAGCCCAGAGTCTCTGAAACACGGAGACGCTTCCCTGCAAATTAAGAATCTGACGCTGGAGGATCAGGGGAAATATCGGTGCTACTTCCCTCTGCTGAAGAGCCGAGTCAGGGAGGCCGTCATCCTGCTGGAAGTTGGTGAGTTAGTTTGTGCTTTTTTCAGTTTTTTGGCTTCTTCAACAAAAGCTTCTTCCAGATAAAGTCCATTGAAATGAATGAGATTAAAGTTAATTTGATAAATTCCTGTTCATTCATTAATTAGATTAAATCCCAATATGACCTGTTCCAATATTCTAATCACAGACAGTCTTCTTCAACCTGTCTCAGAATACTGGATCAACTTTTTTGTAGTTTGTAGCCAAATTGTTGACAAACTATCTAAGTGCTCAAAAATTGGCGAAAATGGTCTAGAAGCAGCAAAAAATGGGAATCAGCTGAGAAAATACTTGAGAGATACTCAGAAAGTAGCACAAAATTGCCCCAAAGTGTTGGAAAAAGAGTGAAAAGTGACTAAAATGGGCAAAAACCAACAAAAATTGGAAAGAACGTTCTGAGAAAACTGGGAAAATAGACAGAAGGTAGTGACATTGGGGAAAAAGGTGATTAAAAACAGTAAAAAGTGGTTAAAAATAGCCAAAGGTGACATAATATGGCAAGAAAGTTGGGATAAAGTAAGAACAATAGTTAGAAAGTAGTAAAAAATTGCCCAAAAGTGGTGAGAAAAGAATGAAAAGTGAATAAAATGGGCTAAAACCAACAAAAATTGGAAAGAACAGTCTGAGAAAACTTGGAAAATAGACAGAAGGTAGTGACATTTGGGGAAAAAAGCAATTAAAAACAGTGAAAAGTGGTTAAAAATAGCCAAAGGTAACATAATATGGCAAGAGAGTTGGGATAAAACCAAAACAATAGTCAGATAGTAGTAAAACAAATGCCCAAAAGTGGTGAAAAAAGAGTGAAAAGTGACTAAAATGGGCAAAAACCAACAAAAATTGGAAAGTACATTCTGAGAAAACTTGGAAAATAATGAGAAAGCAGCAACAATGGGAGAAGAAGTGACAAAAACAGTGAAAAGTTGTTAAAAAAAATAGCCAAAGGTGACATAAAATTGTTAGAAAGTTGGGATAAAAACAAAACAATAGTCAGAAAGTAGGAAAAAAGAGCCCAAAAGTGTTGGAAAAAGAATGAAAAGTGACTAAAATGGGCAAAAACCAACAAAAATTGGAAAGAACATTCTGAGAAAACCCCGAGAATAGTAAAAAGTGGTTAAAAAATAGCCAAAGGTGACATAAAATTGTTAGAAAGTTGGGATTAGACCAAACAATAGTCAGAAGGAAGCAAAATAGGGTTCGAGAGTGGTGAAAAAAGAATGAAAAGTGACTAAAATGGGCAAAAAGTAAACGTTATTGGTTTTTGTCTCGCCATAATTAATGTCAGGTTCATTTCCAACAATCTTGCAAAATTCACAATTGCACTTCAGGGAAAAAATAATCACAATTATAATTATTTTTGCAAATCATTCAGCTCTATTCAAGAAGAAGATTAAATTGTCGGTACGATAATTCTCGGGTTGATTGTTGCTTTAATTTCCCTTCAAAGTTCTCGTCTTATTGTTTCTAAACCTTGTGTTTTCTAGATCCAAACCTCAGCACGACAGAGACGCCAGTGGACACGAGAAACTTCACCACTCCAGAGACGACTGACGAGCCCGCTGTGAAAAGTAAGAAAACCCCAAAACTCTCAGAGGGAGAAAAAAACAGATTTATTTTCATGTCTGTGCTCTGGATTCTGTGTTTGTAACTTTAACTTCTGCTCTTTTTTTTCATCAGGTGGTCGCTCCCATCTCGGCTTGGTGATCTCTGTTGTCCTTGTGTCAGTCCTGATCGCAGGAGTCATGTATTTATTTATACCCAAAACCCGAAGACAAAATGTAAGTTAGAAAAAAACAAACTTCTTTTTGTTTTAAACTAAACCACCAAAGCATTTGTGTAATAAACATCTTTCTCTCTTCCTCCAGAGTTTTAAGAGCGATGTCTCTAAAAGTAAATTCCTCGCCGCGTAGTTGTGATGCTCAAACACATGTTTGCAGTGAATGTTTGGAGCCTTATTGTGGATATTCATCACCAAACCAGGAGAAGGATCCACGTCTCTGAACGTGAGTCTAAATGTGAACTTTGGATGACTGTTGGTGAATTTTCCATATTCTGTCAGATATGAGTTTGAGTTTGATTTGCAAATAAGAGTCAGTGACTCAGTCTGTTAGGTGTTTGCATGTATTTGCATCAGTGAATGAAGCTTTGTCTTTGTTTATCTATCCCAGTGGTTTATTATTTACTTACCTGAAAGGTTTAATAACTACGGGGGGAGGCAGACTTGGAATATAAGGATGCAGATATTCTTTTAAAAGAAAAAAGTTACAACTCTCAGGTGTAGGAGGGGAATTCCCCACAAAAACAAAGACAACAATTAAAGAATGATGTTTGTCATGAGACAGACATTACAACAACAACAAGATGGTTTCGGTTTTTAGAAAAACAACATGTGACGAAACATGTGATCCAAGTTTGGAGAAAAGCAAAAACAGATGATTAAGACCACAAAAATCTGTATCGACCTTTTCAACCGGGATCTCAAATGCAAAACTTTTGTCGAGATAAAGAAACTTTTGACAGTGATGTTTGAAGAGAGGGAAGTTAAGTGGAGCTGCTGAAGAATGGACCAAAACTTATGAAGACTTAAATATCTAAAGTCATACAGATGGAGTCTAAGCTTGAGCTTTACCAAAAATAAAAGCTATTAAAAGTAAAAAGTGTGTCTGCCTCATGGACACTGAGTGATAAATGATTAAGATTATTGTATTTAAGACTTTGCCTAAGCCTGATAACCGCAGATTTGTCCTCCCATACTATTTTTTGAGACTCTAGATCAGTGATTCCCAACCTTTTCCAACTCAGGGCCCACGTTTAAGTCTCAAAAATGTTGGGGCCCACCTTTGACCCAATAAGTACGGAGGATATTTTTATTTTTTTATTGAACCTTTTTTTTACCAGGAGTTTTCCCATTGAGATAAAAAAAAATCTCTTTTATAAGGGAGTCCTGGCCAAGACAGCAGCACATGTTTCATAGTCAGCCATACAGTCAGTCACATAAAAACAATAACAAGAATTAAGTCAATAAAATGATAATAAAACAATTACTTTGTTTATATAAAATGCCTTGTTATTCATAACAATGACCTGAAATGTAACAGCAACCCACAATGTGATTAAAAAAAAATGTAATAAACCCAAAATGTTATAACTTTTCAATAATATAACAGATGCTGAGCCCAAAACATCAGAACTTTTTCCCCAAAATGTAACAACTTGTTACAATTCATTGTTAAGTTTCAGGTCATGTGACCTATTTGGCTGTAACACACCTTCTTAAAGGACTATTTTTATATATAAATATCTGAACATTGTTAATTTCCTTTAAACATGGCTGAGTTTTAACATTATTAACATTATTCTGTTTATTTGTATCTTGTATTCACACTTCACTTGGACCAGACTTTTTTGGGGGGAACTTGGCGGCCCATTTGCAATACTTTCACGGCCCGCCGGCGGGCCGCGGCCCACAGGTCGGGAACAGCTGCTCTAGATAGAACAAGTCGGCTTCAAATTGACCTTTAGAGTCTTTGTAAAGAAGAATAAAGATTTTAATGTTGACTCTCTTATAAAAACGGATGCTGACAAACTCTTCTGGTATCACAAACTTATAACGGATGTTTGGTATAGTTGCCTCCCATTCTACTTTTGTTGACCTGAGAACTCAAAAAGGAAGCAAAGGCAGACGTCCAAAGAGCTGATGAGGAACAATGTTTAAATTTCTATAAATCTAACATGTTCTACTCTGTGTTTTCTCCCTCAACAGTTCAGCTGAAGATCTGTGATGTGGATTAATCAAACCCAAAAAGAATGTCAAGAAAAACGGCTTCAAAAGCGACAGATTTTCCACCCGAGAAAGTTTATTTTGGACTTGGAAAAAGAACGGTGACAACCCTCCTGGAGGCTCTCAGCATTCTTTAAGACTTTTATTTATTCTGTTTGCACTGACTTCTTTGTTCCTTTACACCTCTTGAGTTGTTCTACATAAAAAGTCCAAAAATATTTCTACCTCACCTTGACCTGACCTCAGAATGACGACACAGGATGGATGAATTTTTATGGATCCAAACCTTTTTTTTATTGTTTTATTGTTTTATTGTTAAAGAAAGATGATTGTTGGATGGACTTGTCCCTAAATAAGCTGAAACTTTTTGTTTAGCACTGAAGAAGAAGAATTTAGTAAGATTCACTCTGGTAGTAATTCATTCAGTGGATTTATAATTTTTATAGAAGTTTTTTTTTAATGTTTTTGTATGATGAATTTCTAAGTCAAGGTAAACAGGTTTACACGTAGTCTGGAAGATTAAGTTAAGTATCTGTAAAGTTAGCTGGACTAATTAGATTGTATTCTTAGGTTTTTGCACTTATAGGTTTAGAAGAATCTGAACTGACCCAATAATGTTAACACTTTAATTTATTTATTTACTAAATGTGAAAGTAAGTTACTTTGAAACTAGAATATTAAGAATTCACCATCCTGAGTCCTGAAGTTTGAAAATAAAGAGGCTTTAATGTTCTGAAGCATCTTTTATGATTTTACAGCTCAGAAGCTCTTTACTGATCTCACGCTGCTGTCTTTAAAAAATCAAAAAACATTTCAGCTTTTGTTCCTTTAAGACCCCTCTGTATCTCTGAACCCACTATTATAATCAACTGTTTGTCAGGATTTCGGGAAGTAGGAGATAACGTCACTAAAATCATCAGGGATTATTTACCTCACAGTCTGAAACTTCAAATATTTTACCTCAAAGTGAGTTTTCAAGATCGGAAAAACAAGGAGGTAAAAACATGAATGGTTATTAATTAATTTAATGTTCTGGCACTGAAACAAGAGGAGATATAAAGAGGAGAATCACAATACGGATCTGAGACTCTTTGAAAATTGAATATAAGCTGTTAAACATAAGTGACGAAGCTTTAACTTTATACTGCAGGAACTGAACATTTATGACTTTAGCACTTTCCATTGCTTCACCATCAACTGAAAACATGTGTTTAAGCAGTCTGCACTAATAAATATATATAAATATAAACAAATATATGAAAAACATAAATGTGAGCATGTGTGTTTACATAATATATTTTTTAATATCATTTAACGTTTTGAGTTATTTCCTTTACACTTGTTTAAAATGATCTTGAATAACCTACAATGCACTAATAACAAACTGTGTTACATTAGAATATATAATGATGGGTGAAATGTCAGACCAATAAAATTTCTTTCATCAAAGATGTTTTTGTTTAGAAATGTGTAAAATGTTTTGCCATTTTTTTTTACATTTGTAGTGACTCTGTTTTAAGCAGCTATCAAAAATCTTATAAACAGCTGGTGCTGGAATTTGTTTTCAATGCATGTAACAGTGTTTCAGTTCTTTGAAATTCAATATTCTTTGACATTTGAACATTTTTCTGTTTATTTTCTGTTTCATAATGAAGCTTTGGTTGTAGTCAGACACTGATAAGAAGCTGCTTAATAAAGCAATTTTAAAGATGACTTAAAAACTTTGCTTTTTTTATTTAAGCAACCATGACTCAGCTGTTTTCATTCTTTGGGAATAGTTGTTCTATTGGCAGATAGATTTGTAAATAATGTGAGAATCAGAAGGATGAATATTTTTTGGGAGAAAAAAAAAAGAAGAGGACCTAAAACGGAGCTTTGAGAGACTCCACAACCTGGTTAAACATTTTTAGGATTATAAAACCCTCTGTTTATGTTGTTACTGCTGTTTTATTTTCCATGAATAATGTGACTGCGGTTGCAGCCTTGTCCATGGTGTTGTATGTGTTTGCAATATAAAAAGCCAATAAAAAGTATTTGATAATAATAAAACCCTCTGTATCTGTAAGTTTAATAGAAATCTAAATGGTGCTGCCCCAAAACCCTAGATCAGACTTTTCTAAGGGTTCCCATAAACTAACTCTCAGGTACTTTCTTTATTTCTGTTTCCAAATGAATAATGGGTTTTTTGTCTTGTATCATTTTCACTTTTTTGATTTCATGGTGGTTACCCATCGCACTCTGGTTATTGGTCTTCAGTGTTTCTTGGTAAAGTTAGGGTTTTTTTTCCAGGAGTTTTCTCATTCTAACAGCATCTGTTTCTCTTGTTTTCATTCTCTTATTGGAGAGTATCCTTAAAGAGAGTGATGTTAGAGCCTCTTTTGGTCTGTGGTGAGAATTTGGAGCCATTTTTGTGGATTTTTCCCATTTTACTGTCAGACGCTTAAAAAAACAATCTCAGCTTGATGATGTCACTCTTTGGTTTTTATACTGTTGTGAAAACAATGATTAATCCATGAGGTCACCTCTCTCTCACAGACATGTTTGAACATGACTTTACTCTCTGTCCCTTTTCCTCTCTGCCTTCTCTGATTTACCAGTCCGGCAGCGGTAAAGGATCTGGAAAAGCAGCTGCTGCCATCTAGTGTTGGAAGTAGAGATTGACAAGAACTTGACTGATATTCAACCTCTTTTTAAAAGACTCATGTTACTATTCTACGGAGGTGTAATGCTGCCACCACGGTAGAAAAAAAGGAAATTAATCTCAAAATTTCATGATACTAGGTTATCACAAAATTTTGAAATAACTCAGTATCATACGGAGCCCCTAAAGGGACAAGAAAAGATTAAAAAAATAATAATAATTTCACATGCGCACTTAAAACTTTCGCGTGCTCACTAGAAACTTTTAGTTCTCACCTGAAACTTTCACGTGCTCACCTGAAAAGGGTTTCAGGTGAGCACGTGAAATTATTATTATTTTTTACCTTTTCTTGGCCCTTTAGGGGCACCATAGTGTCACAACAATTTGAGGTTTTTTTTTGTTTGTTTTGTTTTTTTGTTTTTTTGTTTTTTTTTATCCTGGCAGCAACATGCTTCTGTACTTTTCAGGATTTTTTTTTAAGCTTTTACATGAAGTCTGCAAAACCAGTGGCTGCAAAGTGGTGCAAACACTTTGACTTTGAGCCTCCTAAAGACCTTATTATATGTTTTACTGATCCAAACAAATGCACAACCATAAACACGCTGCAGTTTGAGGTAAATATGCATCTAAATAAAAATCCCAACAGTGGTTTCAGAGCTTTTTGGCTCAATAAAAGTTTGTTTTAACAGAAAAAGTCACAGAAACAGACTTGATGAGAAAAATATATTTGAGATTTGAGTCTTTAAACAAATAACCAAACAGGATAAAACTGTAGATGTGTGCTCAGGAAAATGCTCATAACTATACAGTGATTTAAACAGCACTGAACCTGTACAAAAGTCAGCTCAGAAATGTAATAAAAATTAAAATGAAGTTAAGTAAGTCAACATACATGTATTGACAATTGCAAGTCAAGTAAAAACTTAATTTGTGTATCACATTTTAAAACAACCGCAGCTGATCAAAGTGCTGCACAAGCTTAAAAACACGATTGATAAAAACACAATCAATAAAAACAAATAGTTAATAAAATAATCTTTTTAAAAAAACAGTGGCTAGGTAAAACAGAAAGAGTCACAATAAATGAAAGCAAAAAAAATGTTTTTTTTTAAGTTTAAAGTTTTTGCTCTATCAAAGTTAAATGCCAATGCGTAGTAAGAATAAGGACGGACTCACAATAATCTGACTTATGACAACAATTTGGTTTTATTAAAAAAAAAAAAATCTGAAAAAGAAAAACAGTGACATGTCAATACAACTTATGTATTAACCTCAATATTTCAAGTTAATGTCATTTTTCCATTGGCAGTGTTTTCACAAACTTCTCCTTTCATGACGTCTTTAGTGAAACAGATTTGAGTTTTGTTTTGAGGGATGTAAAACTTTTATTCCATAATTTTGGAGTCTACACTGCAAAAACAGAAATCTAAGCAAGTCATTTTGTCTTATTTGTAGTAAAAATTGTCTTATTGTTCTTAATTTGAGCCACATTCACCAGACCAGGTCATAAAAATGTCTTATTTCAAGTTTTTTAAAGACAAAAATGAGGTGTAAATTGCTTGTAACAAGTCAGAAAAATCAGCCAATGGGATAAGACGAATTCACCCGGGAAGTTTCTTGAAATTAGAAAGATGTCTTAAAACAAGAATCTTTTATCTTATCCCATTGGCTGATTTTTTTTTTTACTTGTTACAAGCAATTGATGCCTCATTTTTGTCTTTAAAAAACTTGAAATGAGACATTTTTATGATCTTGTCTAGTAAATGTGGCTCAAATCAAGAATAATAAGACACATTTTACTAAAAATAAGACAGAATGACTTGCTTAGATTTCAGTTTTTGCAGTGTATTATTTCTGTAAATGTTCCCATAATAACACACAGCAGGTGTCGCTCAGATCAGACAGGAAATAAAGATTCAAGCACCAAACTGAATCTCAGGGGCCACAACGTCACTTTAATAAGTTATAACAACATTTCTTCAAGTACTCGGCTGTAAACGTGTTTGTAGCACATGAAACTCACTCTGGCTTTATTTTCCAGCATGATAACCAACAGGAATCATTCAGCAGCGTGTTTGTTGACCCAAATTATAAAATATCTGCTTCTGGGATCAAATGTCTTCTTCATAAAATCATCCGTCACTGGAACAGTTTGTTGTTTCAGCCTCAGTCTCAGATGTATCAGCACCATCAGTTACGACCCCTTTAAGATCCTGGATTTCTCTCTTTAAACTTTCAACTTCTTCCTCCAGACGACTTTTTTCCGTGGTCAAATCTGCGTTTTGTTGCTGCAGAACTTGAAGTTGTTCCTGAATGTTGATGTTTTCATCAACGGGATATTGGACCATTGGGATTCCAGCTCCATCAGTCTCATCTAGGGAAGAAAAAGTGTCCTGATTTTTTTCTGGCAAAACTAAAGAATAAACATCACCACTGAGAATGTCATCACTCATGTTTTGTTGTCAGTTTTTTAATTGGAAGTTATGTTTGAGGATTAGTTGGTTGGTCTTTGTCTATTTCACTGTTGGTCAAACACACCGCAAAAACTGAAATCTAAGCAAGTCATTCTGTTTTATTTGTAGTAAAAATTGTCTTATTGTTCTTAATTTGAGCCACATTCACCAGACCAGGTCATAAAAATGTCTTATTTCAAGTTTTTTAAAGACAAAAATCAGGTATAAATTGTTTGTAACAAGTCAAAAAAAATCTGCCAATGGGATAAGACGAATTCACCCGGGAAGTTTCTTGAAATTAGAAAGATGTCTTAAAACAAGAATCTTTTATCTTATCACATTGGAAGATTTTTTTTAAATCATGGGATAAATTAAGTCAAACTTTGGGGTTTAAAGTAAAATAATGAGATAAAAGTCAAAAATTTGAGGAAAACATTAAAAATCGTGGAATAAATAAACTCAAATGTTGTGTTTTAAACTCAAAACAACAAGATAACAAGTCAAAATTATGTGTTTCAGTCAAAATTTTAATCGAAAACAAAATTTTAAGTCAATCCAGTCAAAATTATGAGGATAGAAAAGTCAAGACCATGAGATTTAGTCATAATTATGAAGAAAAGAGTCTGAATAATGAGATAAAAAGTCAGAAATTTGAGGTAGAAAGTCAAAATACTTAGATATAAAGTCAAAACTGGGGAAAAAAGTCAAGATTGATAAATGAGCCATAAGACGAATTCACCCGGGAAGTTTCTTGAAATTAGAAAGATGCTTTAAAACAAGAATCTTTTATCTGATCCCATTGGCAGGTTTTTTTTTAACTTGTTTTGTCTTTAAAAAACTTGAAATGAGACATTTTTATGACCTTGTCTAGTAAATGTGGCTCAAATCAAGAATAGAAAGACAAATTTGACTAAAAATAAGACATACTGATTTGCTTAGATTTCAGTTTTTGAAGTGTATTATTTCTGTAAATGTTCCCATAATAACACACAGCAGGTGTCGCTCAGATCAGACAGGAAATAAAGATTCAAGCACCAAACTGAATCTCAGGGGCCACGTCACTTTAATAAGTTATAACAACATTTCTTCAAGTACTTGGCTGTAAACACGGTTTGTAGCACATGAAACTCACTCTGGCTTTATTTTCCTGCATGATAACCAACAGGAATCATTCAGCAGCGTGTTTGTTGACCCAAATTATAAAATATCTGCTTCTGGGATCAAATGTCTTCTTCATAAAATCATCCGTCACTGGAACAGTTTGTTGTTTCAGCCTCAGCGTCAGATGTAACAGCACCATCAGTTACGACCCCTTTAAGATCCTGGATTTCTCTCTTTAAACTTTCAACTTCTTCCTCCAGACGACTTTTTTCCGTGGTCAAATCTGCGTTTTGTTGCTGCAGAACTTGAAGTTGTTCCTGAATGTTGATGTTTTCATTAACGGGACATTGGACCATTGGGATTCCAGCTCCATCAGCCTCATCTAGGGAAGAAAAACAGTGTCCTGATTTTTTTCTGGCAAAACTAAAGAATAAACATCCCCACTGAGAATGTCGTCACTCATGTTTTGTTGTCAGTTTTTTATTGAAAGTTATGTTTGAGGATTAGTTGGTTGGTCTTTGTCTATTTCACTGTTGGTCAAACACACTGCAAAAACAGAAATCTAAGCAAGTCATTCTGTTTTATTTGTGGTAAAAATTCTCTTATTGTTCTTAATTTGAGTCACATTCACCAGACCAGGTCATAAAAATGTCTTATTTCAAGTTTTTTAAAGACAAAAATGAGGTGTAAATTGCTTGTAACAAGTCAGAAAAATCAGCCAATGGGATAAGACGAATTCACCCGGGAAGTTTGTTGAAATTAGAAAGAAGTTTTAAAACAAGAATCTTTTATCTTATCCCATTGGCAGATTTTTTTTTTAAATCATGGGATAAATTAAGTCAAACTCTGAGGTTTAAAGTAAAATAATGACATAAAAAGTCAAAAATTTGAGGAAAACATTCAAAATCGTGGAATAAATAAACTCAAAATTTGTGTTTTAAACTCAAAACAACAAGTAAAAATTTTGTGTTTCAGTCAAAATTTTAATCGAAAACAAAATTTTAAGTCAATTCAGTCAAAATTATGAGGATAGAAAAGTCAAGACCATGAGATTTAGAGTCATAATTATGAAGAAAAGAGTCTGAATTATGAGATATTTGAGGTAGAAAGTCAAAATACTTAGATATAAAGTCAAAACTGGGGAAAAAAGTCAAGATTGATAAATGAGCCATAAGACGAATTCACCTGGGAAGTTTCTTGAAATTAGAAAGATGTTTTAAAACAAGAATCTTTTATCTTATCCCATTGGCTGATTTTCTTTTTTACTTGTTACAAGCAATTGATGCCTCATTTTTGTCTTTAAAAAACTTGAAATGAGACATTTTTATGACCTTGTCTAGTAAATGTGGCTCGGATCAAGAATAGTAAGACACATTTTACTAAAAATAAGACAGAATGATTTGCTTAGATTTCAGTTTTTGCAGTGTATTATTTCTGTAAATGTTCCCATAATAACACACAGCAGGTGTCGCTCAGATCAGACAGGAAATAAAGATTCAAGCACCAAACTGACCCTCAGGGGCCACAACGTCACTTTAATAAGTTACAACAACATTTCTTCAAGTACTCGGCTGTAAACATAACTTTCGTCTTATAATTTTTGTCTCTTGGCTCCAAAGTCACAGACAACGATCATCCATGTTTCCATAAATCACTATCAACAAAATGTTACCAACCGTTTTCTTCTTGTGGTGTATTTTGTTGCACAGCATCTGCATAAAGATTTTAAAAAAACTTAATTATTGGTTAAATATGGAACAGTATTTACAAGAAATAATTCAAAATTTATTCAACTCTTGTGCCTCAGCATCAACCCCAAAAATAGAGGCATAAAAGTAAAATATTGAATAATCAAAATGTGAAATACCTGTTTTTCTGACCAGGTTTCTTCCAGCTGGCTCCAAGAAACGTGAAATTAATTAATGGACAGGATTAATTCAAGATTAATTCAAACAATTTTTAAGGTGACATTTGTCAGAAGATGAATTTCTTACCCCAAATGAGCATCACAATCCCCAAAATTGAGGTGCTAAATAACAACAGCAGCGCCACAACGAGCCATCCACTAAGATGAAGCGTCAAGATTTTCAGTGAAGCTACTTCCCCGTAAACTTCTGAAAAACCAAAAACTGGTTAGTGAGAAAAACTTTTTGATTGGTTTAATAGAAAAGCAGTGAAAAACTCACGAGAAGCCGTGTAATTGGCCACCCTGACTTCTCCAATGTCCATTTGTCGAACTGTGCAGGTGTAATTCTCACTGGCTGCGATGTCCACTTTAATTTTGCTGTAGACGGAGAAATACTCATCCTGTGTCTTCGTATAAACGTGGTCGTGAGGAATGATTCGTCCTTCGCTGTCTCTCCACTCCATTTCAGGCTCTGGGTACCAGTTCTTAGCTTCACACCTGAAGAGCAGTTTGTCCTCAAATCTCTCAGGGAAGATTTGTGGTTCAGAAACTGAACCTATGACTGAAAAACAACCAAACCCAAACATGTCAGACATCAGCCTTGTGTACCCCTTTAGCCTTTTTGTCACACAAGTGCCCCCTCATAGATGCTGCACTGTAAACTATAATTAGTTGACTTGACTTGAAAAAAATACACAAAGTTGTTGCCTTAAAAAAAGCAATTTCTGTTAACTCAGATAAAGTAGATTTTTTTTTTTTTTTTTAAGATATTTTTGGGGCTTTTCTGCCTTTAATCGGATAGGGGAGGACAGTGGATAGTGCAGGAAATGGGGTGAGAGAGTGGGGAGTGACGTGCGGGAAACAGGCCACAGGCGGGAATCGAACCCGGGCCAGCCGCTCGAGGGCAAACCTCATGGTGCGCGGCCATATCCACTAGGCCATCTGCGCCCCAGATAAAGTAGGTTTGATCAACTTATTTTTTGTGAGTTTGCAAATGAACGTGAATAAATTATATCAGAGTAACTTATGCAAGATCATTCCTCAGGTTGACCATGAGTGAGGAGGGCAGGCAGTGGACATGAGACCCTGCTGTACATGGTTATATCACATAGATCAGGGGTTCCCAAACTTTTCAGCCCGTGACCCCAAAACAAAGGTGGCAGAGACCTGTGACCCCCACTATCCCCAGAGGTGACTGAAGCATAAGAAAACGTGCACGTAGGACACATGCACTAATAAGCGTATCCAAACATGGGCATTATGACAACACAAAAAAGAACAACAGCCTGAAAAAAAGTAAAAAGTTAGTAAAAAGTTGATGGTATTTGGCCCCAGTGGCCCTTGTGAAACTCCTCCTTTTGACCTCGGCCCGCCGGCGGGTCATTTTAAGCCACTTTTGTCAAACTTGGGTTTTAAGATGGACAGTGATTTTAAATTCGATCGACAGATCAGCTCTGTTGTTAAGTCCAGCTTTTATCATCTAAGGCAGGGGTTCCCAAACTTTTCAGCCCATGACCCCCAAAACAAAGGTGGCAGAGACTAGTGACCCCCACTATCCCCAGAGGTGACTGAAGCATAAGAAAACATGTGCGTATAATTTTTCATGTAACAGTTTAATATGAAATAAAAGCAGAATATGTCAAAGTTATTTCTCTGTAATTTGTGAACGAACATTGTTGCAGTCGTGTGCAAACTCAATTTTGGTTCAATACTTTCATTTCCACCTTAGAACAAGAATAATTCAGTTTAAATAATAATCATAAACGTGAACATTGTTGCAGTGCAAGTTAACTTTTTGGGATAAATGTTTCAGTGTTTATCTCACTAATGAAATGGATGGGCACTATGGAGCACAGCAAGTCACATACTGATTTCATTAATTCATTTATTTTATTTACTATTCTTGAAAGAGGGAGGACGGTGGGTTATAAGGGTCTTTGTTGTTGTTTTCTATTTGTGTTGTTGTGTTCAAGAATGCATATTTATTAAAATGATTCAAGACTCACTTACTCAAAGACACCTGTGTAGAAGTTTCAGACGTGGTTATTAGTTTGCAGGTGTACGTCCCAGCGTCAGACACTTTGAGGTCGCTCAGTTTCAGAGACATGTTGCCGTGTCTGAGTTCCTGCTCGAATAAATTTGCTCTTTGCAGGAAGGATGGATTTATCTCAGAGTGCAACAAACTCCCCTGACGTAAAATATGAACATAACTGGGCGTCAGGTCCGGCCGCGTCCACTCCACGGTTTTTCCCACCACGGTTTCTGCAGGTTGGAGGCTGCAGGGCAGGACGCAGTAATGACCCACCAACCCCACCACAGGGCGCGGTGACCCCATCAGCTCAGGCTGAACTGGAGAAGAACCAAAGAGCAGATATCAGTCATTTTAGAGGTTAATTCAAAGGATTTAACAGAGAGATCTAGTTTTGTTATTGTTTCAATAAGATGCAGAGTCATTTCTAAAATACTAAAACTAAGAATATACACTGCAAAGACAGAAATCTAAGCAAGTCATTCTGTCTGATTTGTCGTAAAAATTGTCTTATTGTTCTTAATTTGAGCCACATTCACCAGACCAGGTCATAAAAATGTCTTATTTCAAGTTACAGCGATTCAAACAGCACTGAACCTGTACAACAGTCAGCTAAGAAATGTAATTAAAATTAAAATTAAGTTAAGTAAGTTAACATACATGTACTGACAATTGCAAGTCAAGTAAAAACTTAATTTGTGTATCACATTTTAAAACAACTGCAGCTGATCAAAGTGCTGCTCAAGCTTAAAAACACGATTGATAAAAACACAATCAATAAAAACAAATAGTTAATAAAATAATCTTTTTAAAAAAACAGTGGCTAGGTAAAACAGAAAGAGTCACAATAAATGAAAACAACATGAAATTTAAAAAAGCAAAGCTAAATGCCAATGCGTAGTAAGAATAAGGACGGACTCTCAATAATCTGACTTATGACAACAATTTGGTTTTATTAAAAAAAAAAAATCTGAAAAAGAAAAACAGTGACATGTCAATACAACTTATGTATTAACCTCAATATTTCAAGTTAATGTCATTTTTCCATTGGCAGTGTTTTCACAAACTTCTCCTTTCATGACGTCTTTAGTGAAACAGATTTGAGTTTTGTTTTGAGGGATGTAAAACTTTTATTCCATAATTTTGGAGTCTACACTGCAAAAACTGAAATGTAAGCAAGTCATTCTGTCTTATTTGTAGTAAAAATTGTCTTATTGTTCTTAATTTGAGCCACATTCACCAGACCAGGTCATAAAAATGTCTTATTTCAAGTTTTTAAAGACAAAAATGAGGTGTAAATTTCTTGTAACAAGTCAAAAAAAAAATCAGCCAATGGGATAAGACGAATTCACCCGGGAAGTTTCTTGAAATTAGAAAGATGTCTTAAAACAAGAATCTTTTATCTTATCCCATTGGCAGATTTTTTTGACTTGTTACAATCAAGTCAGACTCAATTTTTGTCTTTGAATAACTTGGAAAACGACATTTTCCAAGACTTATCAGTAGAATGTAGGTCATATAAAAAAAAAAAATACCAATTTTAACAAAAATAAAAAAAAGATATAATGACTAACTTGGATTTCAGTTTTTGCAGTGATGGAAGAAAATTAATATATTTCTTTAACATTACTAATAGTTCAACAAGTATCAGTAATTTCAGTTTAAGACGGACAGGCTTAAAGATTATAGAAAAGTGTGTGATACATCACAGTAGCTAAAAAATAGGTTTATTTACAAACGTGAGAAAGACTTAATAACCTTCCAGGTGTTTCATTGGTTCCTCACATGTGTCTTGTTGATGAAACAGGGGTTTCAAAATAAAAGTCCCAAAACTGTGTTTTCTTGATGGTCGCCCCAGATGAGATTTTATACGATGAACATATTCAGGCAAGAGTTGTTTGTGTATTTTGATGGAAATATAAGTGCAAGGTGTCACGTGATCGACCCGATCAGAGGCGTAATTAGAGGACAGGTGACATCAGAACTGGATGATTAATACCAGGAATTCACAAAGATTGAGCCTGGGTCTATTAAAGATGGGTCTCACACTCATTTGGACTGACAGTTTGTTTTTGAGTCTTGAGTTTCTCCTGCAACATCTGTCTGAGCCTATTCATTCACTCACTTGTATGTTATATATTTCTTTACATAGTTAGTCTTCTGTTTGTTTTATTATTTATCATATTAAAGTAGAGATGTGAGCCCTGTTTTATTGGTGAGGAATGAAATGGTTTGATTCAACCAAGTCACAGCAACGTCTTCCAATAAACTCCACAAGATATTAGAAACTAGAAACTGTCTTATAAATGTTCTTACCTTTAAGAACAGGAAGCAGAATTAATCCCAATAACAGTTCAGACACAGTGTAAACTCCTCCAAAAGTCGTCATGTTTCCGAGTCGTTTTCAGGACGACATTAAGTTACAGATCTATTAACTTCACCTCCAGTTCCCATCCTGCATCACTGCTCTGTATCTGCTCTGTTTGCACGGGTTTTGCAGAATGTGAAACCTGCATGTCAACATTAGAAACATGTAGTGAAGGGTGTGGTTTGGAAAATATGACAAAAATGACCAGGAAGTAGTCTGCAGAAAGGAAGATGAAACAAATCAGGTGCTTGTGTTGCAACAGTGTTGTGTTTTAGTCATCAAAGCATAGAAGCAGAGGAACATTTGACTAGATACAGACAGGAACTTCATATCGTCACCAGAAGTCGTTGTTTACTTGTTTAAGGATGTTATTGACTGATACTCTGATGTAAACAAGTCAAACTGGCACATGAGCTGCAGACTGATCTTTGTTACCAAGCAGGATTCTTGAATATGACTCATTTCAGTCTTGAAATTCCTCACCAGCACCAACCAGCTTTACCAGTTTGTTGAGGAGCCCAAATGACATTTGTGACCAAGTGGAAAAGTTTGTAGATTTCTCTGAAATACTGATAAAAAAGGTTTTTTCACTTCATTGGTGACTGGAACAATTTCCATGTCAGGTGGTACAACCAATGCAATAATGTGAAATGTTATTTTAACATCAAATTATTTATCTTATTCACAAATAAAAGAAATGAAACACAAAATGAAAATGTATGAGTCACTACAGACACTTGAGAGATACTTGCCAATAATTTCACACAGAAAAAATAACAGGAACATATAAATATATTTTCATATATTTGGTTGCACCACCTGACATTTTTGGGTGCTCAAATTAAAAATACTAAAAAATAATGAAGCTAAAATCTTTGAAATGTTGGTCAACTACTGAAATCTGTTAGAAAACATAATTCTTCTTTCAGAAATATGTTTTTATCCATTTTCAAAGAACTTTTTAAAAATACGTTTTTAGACCCTCTTTTTGTCATTGACCCAGTTTGTTTCTCTGGTTTCCAGTTTGAGGAATACGAGAATAAAGCTGATGGATATTTTTCTTGACTTTAGTATCATTTATTATTATTATTATTAAGTTATATTAGGACAACTTAATAAATACTGAATCAATAAATTCTCCAGAAAGAAACCTCTAAATTTTGTAGGAAAAGTTGGAATTTTCTGGTTTGAAAAGTCGTAAATTTAACGCACAGAACAGGATTACAACACAGACGTCCTGTGTCGTTGTTACAAATAATTAAAGGTCCCAGAGCTTCAAACTGCATTAGTTTTACCAGGAGAACTCTGATCTTTGTGATAACTGCAGAGGACGTGTGTGTTTAAATGTCGCAGCAAAATCATAAAAATCATATTTTATTTTTACTATTACACCACATGTTATTCATGGAAAATAATCTGGAGTGGACTGACTTTTTATATTTAGAGATGATGGAAAAGTTGCTTCTGCTAATGCAGGTATGATTTCAATGTTAAAAAAAAAAAAAAGTAAGTTCCCCACTTAAAGATGTTTTGGTGCTTACACTTGATTTGTTCCGCTGCTTCAGTCAAACATTTTCCAGTTTCCGTCATTTTCAATTCAGACCTGCGGGCAGGCCTGAGAAATTTTCTAAAAACCACCCGGATCAGTAGGTCATCCAGGTAGTTTTGGCAAACTGCAACTTTCACATTTGTTCGCCTACTGCATACTGCATTTTGGACAAATCAGTTTGTACTGCTGGTGTAGTATGAGAATTTGAAAACAGCCAGAGTTAAAGGTTACAGTGAAGGTTTTAAGGTTCAGACTGTTGGAGTTGGGTCTCAGGATTTAGGTTTTAGGGTTTGAGATCAGGTTCAGAATAAGGATTTAGGAAACTTATGGACCAGCTCTTCCAGTATAATGAACTCAAAGGAAGCTCTTTTGAAACTTTTTAGTGAAAAGACTTTCTTTAAACTGGAATTTTTAACATTTCTGGATGCATCAGTTTGTGGTTTTGAAATAGAAACAATTTTTTTTACATTCTCTGTGTCAGATATGTTGGAGAGAAAAACATTGAGGATGCAGATAAACTTTAGCACACTGTTCTACTCAAAGCAAGGCGTCATTACATGGATGAAAACTGACACTTGAGGACGGAAACTGAGTTCGTGCTCATTGTCCTAAAGTCGTTGTCACTTTGACCCAATAAAAACACTCATATCTTTAACCACAAACACTGCGAAGGTTTGGTTTCAGAGAGGAAGTGCAGAGCAGAGAACAAAGACGTTCTCTGCTCTGTAAGAAGAGAGTGAGATGAAGATCATCCTGTTGTTTCTAAACTTCTGTGAGTAACTTGTTTCTATCTCTGAGCTTTAACTCTCAGGATTAATCCACAGAACTCTAACATTTCCAGCACACATTTAATCTTCTTTTCTTCTCGTTTCTGTTTTTATATTTTTTCAGGTGCATCCTTTGCTTCACCATCACCTGAAACCAGAAACAAAGGTAATGAGTTTCTTCTTTTAATCCCTTTTGAACTGCTCCTGTTCTGTTCTGTCTGCAATAACAGTTCGTTTGTAATATAGTTTATTTTTTCTACAGATATTTCTTTTTTGTCTGTTGCAATTTTGCAAAAGCAAACAGGAAACAGTCGGGCTCGATACAAAAAAACCAGTAGGTGGGCTTTCATGGAAATGACCGTTTAGAATAAATGACTCACGGAAACATTTTGACCACATCAGTGCAGCCAGATACAGATTCATCTTATTCTTTGGCAGATGTTTCGTGCATGAACTCGGCTCATTTAAAACACCAAGTCAAGCATGAAACGTTGATATTACAGAGACAAAAAAATATCGGACGAGCTGTCAGTGATGGTGGCAAAACAACTCGTAAAAGCGTACAAAGAGAGACAGAGTTAAATCTTTTTTTGTTTTGCAATCTAAGCCTATAACAACATGGTGTTATAAAAGCTGGTCTAAGCCAGAGTCAGCCGTAACTACAAGCTTTCTCTAAAAAAGTAAAGTTTTTAGGAAGGAGAAAGTAGAGAGGGTGTAGATGATTCCCAAGGAGGGGATACAGATAACTGATGCTCAACCTCCCAGACGACTTTTAGGTACAATAAGCAGGTCTGCAGTCTGGAAATGTCATGTTACAAAAAAGTATTGGGATACAATGAGCTCTTTTCTATGTGTCTGCCTGTTGTTTTTTGCACTGAGAGTTTTCCCCTGTTCCCCAGTTTTTCTACTCAGAGAAGAAACCACAAATAGATCAAGACTCAGTGGTTGTCAACCATCCTGTTGAATCTGTTTGGTCTAAAGCAAGTCAAAGATAGAGAAACAGAACAGTTTGATGAATAAGAGAAATGAAAATAACAAAAGGTCCCAACAAGGATCCATCCCTCAGCAAGACTAAAGGCTCTCTCCTGCTACAAAATGTTTTAAAAAGGCATGAAAGGAGAGAAATGGGAGACAGAGGCCAACATCGTTATATCAGACGACGACTGGTGTGAGGTGTGTACAGAGGCACATTCAGTCACCAACTCTAGCACATGGAGGGAATTCAAATGGAAAATAATTACAAGATACTTCAGAACACCAGTAACAGTGTCTAAGATGGGTCCACAACACTCAAGTTTTTGCTGGAGGAACTGTGGTGAACATGTAGCCAATCACATTCACATATTTTGGTTGTGTCCAAAGTTAAAGGTTTTGGGGGGAGGTTTTTGCTGCCCTGAAGGAGGTTTTCAAAATGAACATCCCGAGAGACTTTGTAGTGGCAGTACTGGGAGTAATACCTGAGGGTTTGAGGAGAAGGGCAGATAGATACCTTTTGAATATATTAGTAACTGCAGCCTTAAAGTGTATAACCATCAAATGGATGAAACCAGAACCTCCCTCATATAACACATGGATCCAAAAGACTTCATCAAATGGAACAGATCACTTTTTCGTTACGGCTTCAGAGAGCAACTTTTACTAAAAGATGGAAACCTATAATTCCTCTATTGCTACAATAATACACACGTTAAAGATACATGCAATGATTCCCCTGCTCTGTATGCAAAATATCATCCTGGTTCCGACAATGATATGGGCTTGTGATGTTATAATTCCGAGGGGACATTATTTTTATTTTTATGTGACTGGTATTATTTTTTGTCTATTTGTTTAACCATCATACTGTGCATATGGAGATATGTGACATATGCAAGTACAGCTAGAAAATGGAAAAGAAACTCATTGAATTGTATTGAAATGTATATACAATGTTTTGTACTGATAAAGAAAAAAAATAATAAAAACTAAGTTCAAAATTAAAAAAAAGGCATGAAAGTATACAGATATGTATAAAGTTCTTTGGCGAGTAGCAAAAATAAGGGCTTGTCTAAGCTTGACTCAGCCTTTATTACAAGCTTTGCTAAAAAATAAATGCTGGAGGCCAATGTCTAAAGGTAGAGAGAGACTTAATCCAGGACCTTTACTTGTTCCAAACTTATAACTGAAGGCTGAACCTCCCAGACTATTTTTTGGGTAACACAAGCAACGTAAGCCTGTGTTCTGGAAACATCATGGTCTCGTGACAGTCTCCCAGAGAAAATCAGATCTACCTCTTTTAAATCACTTCTTAAATTTATTGAGGATGTGTTTTACCTTGTTGTTTTAATTTGATATATTTAATAGTTGTGTTTATCTGATCCTGTCCTTCTGCCTGAATTTACTGCAATTGTTTCCCAGAGAATAATTGTTTTTATTGCCTGTAGAGCACTTTGTACCTTATTATTATTATTATGATTATTATGACTATTAAGGTTGACACTGAGATTTTTTGTGTGTTTTGCAGTGACTCTGAGAGTTCGTCCTAACAGATCCCAGTTCTTTGAGCATGAGTTTGTGTCTCTGAGTTGTGAGCAGCAGGAAAACTCTCCTGGATGGATGATTTTAAGGAACACGAGCTTGATGGCCAACGATAACTTTCTCAACTTAGTGGGAAACGAAGATGTAGCTGAATGCTCCTTTGGTGCTATTTACCGATATGAAAGTGGAGTTTACTGGTGTGAGTCTGCAGCAGGAAACCGCAGCGAGGTCGTCAACATCACTGTGACCGGTGAGTTCAAAAGAAAACCCAAAGATTTACAAAGATTTTTGCTCAACATGAAATAATCTCGTGAATTATTTGATCTTTTCTTCAGATGGTTCAGTAATTCTGCAGAGTCCTGCTCTTGCCGTGAAGGAAGGAGACGATGTGACTCTGCAATGTTCAACCAAGATTCCCACCAACGATGATTCTGTTCCTAATTTCATCCTTGGTTTCCCTGAACATCACACCGCTGACTTCTACAAAGACGACGTCCTCATCAACAGCAGCTCCACAGGAAACATGACCATCCAGAGAGTTTCTAAATCTGACGAAGGCGTCTACAGGTGCAACATCTCTGGAGTCGGACAATCACCCAACAGCTGGCTCAATGTTCAGGAGGAGTCAACAAAAACTGGTACGAACCGTAAGAACCACTCTGTTCTGTAGATTTTCTTACAATTTCATCAAGTGATACAACCTCTCTCTCGTTTCCAATGACACAGGTCCTGATGTTTCTGCTTTTCCTGTGACAACCATCTTTGTAATTATTCGTCATGTAGTCGTAGGAATACCTTTCCTGCTGACCACCATTATACTGGCATTAATTTACAGAGACAAGAGAAGAAGTAAGAGGTTATAATAAATATGTTTAACACTCCTGTTTTCTTTGGGTCAATTTCAAAATGTGTTATAACTTTGGTTTTCTTCCATAGAATTCACTGAAAATTAAGTGGTTGGTTCAATGCACTGCTATTTACAAGTAAACTTAGTTATGACTATTAAAGTTAAATTATGTGTTTTATACATAGACTGTATAAAACATGGACGTAGTCTCCGTGACGTCACCCGTCTGTTACTGCAGCTCCGTTTCGAAGCAAGACAGAGTTTGTACCAGGCTTTAAATACAATAATTTCAGCTCTGAAAACGGCTTTTTATCCCGTTTATTTGTACGTGACTTCCGGTATTTCTGGAGCCAGCCTCAAGTGGTCACTAGAGGAACAGCACCTTTTTAGCACTTCCTCGTTATCTAATTTTTTCAGACCGGAGGTTGCCACTTTGGTTTTATATAAATTTATAGCATCTTCCTGCCATTAAAGAAATTTAAATAATTTCAAAACAATATCCTGCCATCACTTTGACAAATACCTGTCTGTGATAATACATCAATTTATGCACCTCTGATAAAAACCGTAGTGCAAAAAATAATGGTAACACTTTATTTGGAGTTGCATTTGTAAGACTAACATGACACTGTCGTAAACATGACATTGTTTGAGGATGTCTTTGTTATAACAACTTGACATTTACTAAGTCAGTGGCAGGTTGTGTTGTCTTTATAAATGTCGAGCTGTTATAACAAAGACATCCCCAAACAATGTCAACTTTGCATTAAAGGTGACATAAGTGACCAAATGACACCTAATGACAACGTTCATAAACATACATGAAGCCTCCTTCAGCTTAATGACAGATGTTATGTCATGTTTACGACAGTGTCACGTTAGTCTTACAAATGCAACTTCAAATAAAGTGTTACCAAAATAATAATAATAATAATAGAATAAATCATAATTTTCCCCTTGTTCCTATTCAAAGAAGAGGTATAAGTTTATGCAAATAAGGTCTATTGTACCATGTATAACAAAAGTTAAAAAAAAAAAAACTGGTGGAATTTTTTTCACCTTTTAGTAGTAGCTTATGCTTTATTTGTGAATACTCCCTTTTTTCTTGCATATTCTGTCTACTATTTAAAACTTATTTACTCCTAAATTCAGTGGTTCATGTGGTGGAAATTCATATTAACCTGTGTCAGGATATTTTTATTCTTCTTAGGGCCTGAAAAATGTTTTCAATTCTTTTTCCAAATATATATATATTTTTTAAAAAGTTATAGACAAACATTTGAGGGTAAAACAGCATAATAACTATAAATTATTCAGTGTTAAAATGGATGACAGAGAGTTAAAATGTTTCGCAAAGCATTAAAAAAAGATTATTCATGAAATTACCACAAAAAAAAAAGAAAGGAAGTCAAACAAAAAAATAGTTATGTTTACATGAATTTCACTCTTTTTAATGTTGAATGTTCTGTTACAAATATTTGAAGAAAAAAAATGAAAACTTTTTTTCATGCTTTAAGACAAATAAAAACACTGAAAGGAAAAATCCAGACACTGACTTTTGTAATTCATGCATCAGAGGGTTAATTTAAATATGTATTTATTTATTTTTTCTTCCTTTTGTACAAAGTTTCTGAATTAATCATTTGTAGTTACTTATTTTTTATACATTTAATGTTTATTCATACTTGTTTTTGTACAAAGAGAGCACAGTTAAAACTGAAGTCAAATTCTTTGTTTGCTTCTTGAAGATACTTGGCAATAAAACTGATTCTGTTTTTTTATTTTCCTCTTATCTTGTTGCAGCTTCTCGGCTCGTTGCAGAGGACGAACGTCACTACTTTGTCAGAAAGTTTGAATATAGATAATGGGAACAAATTCCAAACCACAGTGGTGCTATTTCAACTATGTCACTTGGAAAATACCCTGAACTGTTCAGCTCAATTTCTAAGAGAGCTCTAATTTCCGAGCTGCACCTGAATGCACGTAACCGCAGGGGGGTCTTGCTCGACAGGCACCACGACTTCGGGACTTGGGGACTTACGTGGAGGAGACAGGACTGACCCATTGCACGACTTTACATTTCAGAGCACGACCAAATAATTCAGTGCACTTCCAAACAAACAGAAATTTCTCTTTTCTGTGGCTTCTCCTCCTCCCCCGCTTTTTATTGCAGTTTCTTTTGGTGACTTTCCTTTTCTGACAAAGATCGTTTCTGTTTGACAGATGGAGTTAACAGGGATAATTCCAGGAGACAAAAAAGAAAAACAAATACATATATTATAATTATAATAACTTGGTTCTTATTGTGAAAAAAAATCATGTGACATTTTATTTCATTTCATTCTATTTGTTCCATTCATGAGAGTGAACAAAAGTAAAATATTGTTGGATTTTAATGTGTCAATAAACCTGTATGGTGTCTTCGAGGAATTTTGAAAAGCGTTATGCAAAATAAATGCATCATTATTGATATTAATAATAAAAATGATAATAACAATTAATAATTCATTTTATTTAAAGGCGCCTTTCAGGATGTTGCTGTCATATTTAAATTTCTTTAATAGCAGGAAGATGCTATAAATTTATATAAAACACATAATTTAACTTTCATAGTCATAACTAAGTTTACGTGTAAATAGCAGTGTATGGAACCAACCATGTAATTTTCAGTGAATTCTATGGAAGAAAACCAAAGTTATAACACGTTTTGAAATTGACCCAAAGACAACAGGAGGGTTAAATATAATTTTTACCCAAGGACGCCGCACAGAACAGATTTAAAAACACTCCAAAATTCAAAATGTAAAAGTTTAAAAGAAAAACAGAGTTTAAAAACAGTCACAGTGAGTAAGCTTGGTGGAAAAGATGGGTTTTGAGGTTGGATCTGAAAGAGGTTAAAGAGTCAATGTATTACTGTTAATTAATACACACATTTTTTTTTTTTAAACCATTTGAAATTGACGCCCAATAAGACCAGAAATGAGCAACTGGAAGAATAAAATTCAGCTTTTTTCACTATTTATTCTGCTTTTACATTTTTTCACTCCTTTTGTAACTTTTCATCTAAGATGTCCAGCTTTGACTCGCTGCTTTCAGCAATTTTATTTCAAATTTTCTCTTTTTAAGCTTATTTGAACCATTTTCCACTACTTTTATTCCACAAATTCAGCTTAATTTAGCAATTTTCATCTTCATATTCCACTTTTTCAGCTTCGTTTCACTTTCTTCAGCTTCAGCATTTCAACGCATTTGCTGTTAAGGAAATGCAACTTTTCTAATGTTAATTAATACACACATTTTTTTTTTCAAACCGTTTGAAATTGACGCCCAATAAGACCAGAAATGAGCAGCTGGAAGAATAAAATTCTTTCATATTTATGTTATGTGTTATGTGACAAGACCAATATTCAAATCCTCTTTTTTTAAGTTCAATTTCACAGATGATGTAAACGCTTTACAAATCAAGTGTAAATATTTACACTGGGAAAATAAAGCAGCACAGCTTACAAGTTATTCCAGTAAATAGTTTTTCTGGTTATGTAGCTTTTAGTGTTTACTTAAGGTTATTCAAGGAAATATTATTTTGACAGTTTCTTTACATAAAACTGCAGGATTCAGACACTATTCTCTATTTTAACCCTGTGATGTATGAATTATAAATATTTGTAACTGAGCATTCAGTGTAAAACAGTGTGAACTTAATGTAAATATGACTTTTTTGTTTGTTTGATTACTTTTCTTCTTTTTAATGCTTTGTGAAACATTTTAACACTGAATAATTCATAGTTTAAAAGCTTTTTCACCCTCAAATGTTTGTCTTTAACTTTTTTAGAAATATATAGAAATATATTAGAAATATATATATATAAGATAATGAAGCCAAACCAGAGTGTTTTTTAAGATGAAGACAGCTTTGGCCCAAAAACGATGGAAACTTTGGTAAAGAATGAAAACCTGAGTCTGAAGCAGAAAATAAAGATTTGATCTCAGAAACATTCAGACTGAAACGTTTTTTAGCGTTAATTCTTTATATATATGTTTGGAAAAGGAATTGAAAACATATTATCAGGCCTATGAATTTCCACCACATGAACCACTTAATTTCGGAGTAAATAACTTTACTATTTACTATTTAAGGACTATTTAAGGACTACTAAAATTAAATTAATACTTGACTATGTAAAATATTATAAAACTGTTTGCAAAGCTTATTCTGCGAATATTTTATTACTAGTAGATTGTCATTTTGTACACAGTGTTTCTGTTTCTTATAATAATAATAATAATAATAATGATAATAATAATAATGCATTTTATTTCAAGGCACCTTTCACGACACCCAAGGTTGCCTTACAAAGGGTAAAAAACACATAAAAACAAAATAAAGTTAAAAACAGCAACATAAATATGGAGCAGTTAAAAACAGTAGGTATTATGATACAGATGAGTTTTGTTTTATATAATCTATATCTTTATCTTATATTTGTTAGTATTTACTTTGTTATTTTTTCTGCTATTCCTGTTATTTATTAGGATTTTTTGTTGTATTTTGTTATGAAATTGTGCTTTTTCTCACGCGAAATTATAAGAAATAATTTTCCTTTGAATTACGGAATTGAACGCATCTCACTATTAGACGATCTTTGTCTTTGTGTTTTCTCTCTCTCTCTCTCTCTCTCTCTCTCTCTCTCTCTCTGAAAATAGATCCAGCTGGGTTTGGTCTGGCAATCATCGCCTCCTGATCCCACCTGCAGTTTCACCAAAATAAACGGAAAATATCATCGGAGAAAAGAGGATTTACCACATTTTTTGGGGGGTCTCGTTGGTCCTATTGATTTCCAGTAGTTTATTTAATTTTTCATAAATATATTAAGCTTATAGTTCGTTATTTTTTTTAACTGCAACCGAAGTGATGTCTGTGGCGGGGTTGAAAAAGCAGTTCCATAAAGCCACCCAGGTAAGGCAACAGTTGCTCTTATATTTGTGGTGAAAAAGCTGTTAAAATAACGCTGAATGTACGTGAATTGTTTCCAAAGAATCTGCTCAGTGTGTGTCCAGTCCATCAAACCCGTGGATGTTTTGAAACCGTTAATAAATTCGCTCCTGTCTCTTTAAATCAGTTAAATTCGAACGCGTCGTGAATTCGAACACGAGCCGTTAACGTCAGAATTCTACAGTAGAAAACACGTTGTACACGGCGCGTTGTGACTGAATTAAATGGTATAAAAACATAAAATTATGACGCGGTTTTGTGCTGAAAAATTAAAAGACATTCCCCCCTAATTTTTAGCACGACGTACAGTGAGAACACGAGCTGTTTTCTCGCGGTGTTTTCGTGTTTGGTGGTGCGTTCAAAAGCAGGGTAAACCCCCCTCTCTGTGTGGAGACGTGATGTTACGTAATAGACATGAAAGAGTGGATGTTGCGCGTGTCTGCAGAGCTGATTGGCTGTTGCTATACGCAACAGGGAATTCCCTCCATTTTTACGTCCGTGTAACTTCAATTTATCATCCCCCCATCTTTATTTCCCCCGTGGTCATCCCTCCATCCATCCATGTCTTTATCCAATCATTTCATCCAACAGCTTCTCCCATCCCTCCATTATTCTCTTCCTTTATTAATCACCTTAAGTGCCTCATCCTTCCATCATCCATCCATCACCTCCACCTTTATTATCACCATCTTCTTTTTCTTCACCCATCCATCATTTCTAATCCC
>RPOG01000925.1:0-29571 GCA_008086565.1 Thalassoma bifasciatum
GCAACCAAATATATGAAAATATATTTATATGTTCCTGTTATTTTTTCTGTGTGAAATTATTGGCAAGTATCTCTCAAGTGTCTGTAGTGACTCATACATTTTCATTTTGTGTGTTTCATTTCTTTTATTTGTGAATAAGATAAATAATTTGATGTTAAAATAACATTTCACATTATTACATTGGTTGTTCCACCTGACAACGGGACAAAAGTTTTTTAAATTTCTTAACAGCTTTAAAATAATTTTATTTGCAAAGAATGTTTTATTTAAAAAGGTTGAAGCATAAAATAATGCCACTGTATTTTTAATTTCCATGTACAATAACTGACATTCAATTTTTAGAGTTTAATTACTGTGGATACTTGTCAGGACGGAACGTGGTGGACTGTAAAACCCCCAAACTCCTTGGTTTTGTGTTTTTTTGTACAATATAAAATTATCTTTAAAGATGTGTTCAAATAACACAGGTTTCATAGAATAAAGAAATACATGTGATGAAATACTCAATTCATGATGGAAGGAAATATTGCACTCAGACACAAAAAAGGGGACGTCACGTCATTGACCCACATACTAAAATAGTAAAGAACTAAATACTACCAATACTAGAATACAGGTTAAATGCTAACTTTATACAAAGATAAATTGAATACAGTTCAGTGTTGTGTTTACCTTTTAAAAAGAATAATAATTACTGACAAAACTTTTTATTAGTAAGTTTTTTTTTTAGTCAATTCCTAAACATTTCAGGAGACCCCATTTGGATTCCAGGCGACCTAATGTGGGGTCACAACCCACAGGTTGAGAAACACTGCTTTAAATAATGAGATCGAACCTGAAACTGCGATACAGTCATCGAGCGCTGGAGCCCACGACACTGTGATGTCACTCACGCCGCAGTCACGCGATTGGACCCCGAGCTGAGCCTGACTCACGACCTCTCCCATCAGTCTGAGGTCAGAGGTCAGCGCCCGACCAGACGAGGACAGTCTGACCACCCTGAACCCCGAGACGTCCGCCGACCAGCGCGCAGACGCAGCTGAAGACGCAGGTGCAGCTGAAAGTTCAGGAGCTGCAGACGAACGCGTGTCTGCGACGTAAACGCTCCCGTTGGAGCAGCCGGCGATGAAAACGCCGTCGCTCACAAACTTTAAGGAACTTAGAGGATCTGCTGAGTCGCTCTCTGTGGGGACGAAATTACAAAGTCATGATTTGATGCAGAACAATTTGCAAAAATAATCTTATTGTGATTAATATTTCCTGTACTGCAATCGTGATTATTTCTAGGTTCCCATCTTATATATTTTTAAACAACAACATTGTAGAACATGAACAGTTTCATTAATTACAGCACAACAACAACAACCCACTACCACTACAACTGGGACTCATTTTTACACATTTAAACACTTTTATCTTATTTTTTACACTTTGGAACATTTTTTTGATACTTTCTCACTATTTTTTCCCACTTTTTCTTGCCATTTTTTGTTGGTTTTTGCCCATTTTTGACACCTCTCACTTTTTTTTTGCCACTTTTGGACCATTTCTTGCAACAAACTGACTATAATCCAAGTTTAATTCCAACTTTCTTGCTATTTTTGCAACTTTTCACTGTTTTTGTCACTTGTTGCAACATTTTTGCAACTTTCTGCATTTTTTAAAGTTTCCTCTAACATTTTTTTAGCTAATTTTTGTTTCTTTATGGCCATTTTAGTCACTTTTTACTCTTTTTTTTTGCTACTTTTTGACTATTTTCAGGTTCCATCCCAATTTAAACGCCAGTTTTTGTTGCTTTTTTGGCAATTTTCACTCCCTCAAACTAAGTTTTATTTCTCCTCTTTGCTGTTTTTGCCTCTTTTCTCCACTGGTATAGTTTCTTTTGTAAAGGTAGTTTTTAACAGTTTGTCTCTTTGGTTGAGTAACTCTGGTGTAGAACAGAAAACATCTGCTGCAAAAACTGTAGCTGATATTTTGACACATTTCAGGTTATAGAAATATTTCAGCCTGTGATTAGAATATTACAACAGGACATGTTGTGATTTAATCTAACTTGTGATTAATTGCTCAGCCCTAATTTGACGAAGAAAGCTTCAGTTCTAACCAATGACTGTATACAGAATGGACAGCGTGCTTCCGCCTGTCCCCGTTCTACGATTTTGAAGCCAAAAACCCCGTTTCTCTAGCCGCCATTGTGCAGCCAGAGTCTGCGCAGTAGAGAATTTCCGGTGGAGCCAAGTAAAAAAGAGAAATAAAAATATTTATCTCTTCTTCTTCAGAAGGTTTAGTCTCCTTTTGGCTCTTTCCCGAAGTTTCTTATATCCCCGATAAAAACTACTCACGAACGGCAGCTGTCAACTATCGTAAAACGAAACTTATATCACGGTTTTTAACGTCCAATAACTAATGAGAAACTAACTTCTCAGAAAAAAAAACACCTGAACACCATGCAACCAAATGACATCATCATACCACCTTAGAGTAAGGATGAGAGAAACGTTTCTACCAGGTATCGTAATTTTTTAAGTTTCCCGGCTCATATCTGGAATACATGGGGAGGCGGGGCTTATGACCTATACTGCAGCCAGACACCAGGGGGCGGGGCTTATGACCTATACTGCAGCCAGACACCAGGGGGCGGGGCTTATGACCTATACTGCAGCCAGACACCAGGGGGCGGGGCNCCACCTGACATGGAAATTGTTCCAGTCACCAATGAAGTGAAAAAACCTTTTTTATCAGTATTTCAGAGAAATCTACAAACTTTTCCACTTGGTCACAAATGTCATTTGGGCTCCTCTGGCTGATGCAGTTTCCTGTTTCCTGTTTTATTCTCTTCACTTTAAAATAAAAGTCTAATGTTACGGTTGCACCACCCTGACATTTGACAAGGTGAAAATTACGGGACAAAAGTTTTTTACATTTCTCAACAGCTTTAAAATTCTTTTTATTTGCAAAGAATGTTTTATTTAAAAAGGTTCAAGCATAAAATAATGCCACTGTATTTTTAATTTCCATTTACAATAACTGACATTCAATTTTTAGAGTTTAATTACTGTGGATACTTGTCAGGACGGTTGCACCACCTGACATTTTGGGGGTTTGAGGAACCAAAACACAAAAAAACATGTTATATTTTAATAGTTTAAAGATGTGTTCAAATAACACAGGTTTCATAGAATAAAGAAATACATGTGATGAAATACTCAATTCATGATGGAAGGAAATATCACCTCTTTTGTTTCTCCTTTCACTGTTGTATGATCACGCCCCATGTTCTGTTTGAATAAAAGCTGTTTTGTGATTTGTAATGATATTGAATTAAAGAAGGAAAATAAAAGAAAAACATGGATTAGACTGTGAGTGAGTTTTCTGTAACATTAGGGAGGGAAAAATAAAGATTTGTATGAGCTGTAAATCATATAATCATATCCTGATGTTTCTGTTTTTGCTCTGAGGGTCAAAACTGTTCATTGTACAATAAATCCTGAATAAATAAAAGTGTTTAACTTCATATCTGATTAAAGTGAGTGTGTCTAAAACCAGCCTCATTAATAAAACTCACCTTGTTCCTGGTACATGTCTGAGGCAGCAAACGGGAGCGTCTGAGAAACCACCGTGTGCCACTTTAAAATCCCGCTCTGCACAGAGACCCTGAACGCAACACAGACATTTAAAATACACACTGACATCAGAAAATAACCGTAGTTATGACTTTTGACTTTTTTTAACTCAGACTGTGTCACCTTATTTTCATCAGCGAGCAGTTTCAGAGGCAAACGCAGCTCCAGGATTTCATTTCTGGACGAAGAGAATCCAGCGACACAGACGGCTGCAAACAGAAATGAATCAGTGATGAAAACAGATCATGAACATCTGCTTTTTTAAAGATTTCTGATACAGTTTGTTGCAGACAAACAGGTCTGTGAAGTCTGCAACAAACTGATTTTTTTTCATTTTCCCGTCTCTGTTCAGAAGCCTGACTCTAAACAAACCTGTAAAAAAAGTGCGTTCATGGTTTGATGATGGTGAGAGATACTTACTCTTCCCTGACGTCCACTCCAGCACCTGTGTGGGGTTTTCCAGCTGATACACGTGCAGATCTTTGTACCTGAAGAAAACAGACAAATGTCACCGACCTGAGCACGAAAAACAAGTGCAGAAAAATATAAATCTAAGACGCAACAACTTATAGTCACAGAAGAGAAATTTTACAAACACTGTGTTTGAAAAAGTAAAGAAAACAGCCACAGATGCTGAAAACTAGACTCTAATCCTACTTTTGGTAATAAAATAATTCAAGACTGTAACATAGAAAAGGTAAAACGACATATGAAAAATAAATGTGCAGAATCCAGGATAAGAAATAATTAGGGCTCAAGTGTTGTGGCCCCCTAAAGGTCATGATTAAAAAATATTTTCTTTGTGTTCTCGAAGAATAACTCCGAGCTTTAATCATAAGATATAAATTTATTTATCTCATCATCTTGTTTTCTTGAGATTGAATGAAAAATGAGCCCAAGATTTCAAGAAAAACCACTAAAAGAGAGAAAATTAAACTGTTTTATTGGGAAAAAAAGGTCTTTAAAAACCAAATAAAAATCCTGATATTTTTCCAACATTATGAATTCTTAATGGAAATTAACTTCTCCGAAAAGATGTGAGTGATGTCAGAAATTAAGTAAAAGTGCAAAAACTCTGGCATTTAACTGTTACTGTTAGATAATCAGCCGTGGGAGCTTTACTCTGTATACTTTTTGATAATGTTTTTACACTTTAAAGCTAATAATTGTAGTTTTGTGTTGTTTCTAATGCACAGAGATATAGTCTGTTTTATAAGTATTTTATTTCTATTTTACATTTTGCACTGCTTACTTTTTTTGCACATTTGTTAAGTTTATTTAACTAGATATTTAAGTATTTATTTGTGTCCGAGTGCAATATTTCCTTCCATCATGAATTGAGTATTTCATCACATGTATTTCTTTATTCTATGAAACCTGTGTTATTTGAACACATCTTTAAACTATTAAAATATAACATGTTTTTTTGTGTTTTGGTTCCTCAAACCCCCAAAATGTCAGGTGGTGCAACCGTCCTGACAAGTATCCACAGTAATTAAACTCTAAAAATTGAATGTCAGTTATTGTAAATGGAAATTAAAAATACAGTGGCATTATTTAATGCTTGAACCTTCATAAATAAAACATTCTTTGCAAATAAAAAGAATTTTAAAGCTGTTGAGAANGTCAAATGTCAGGGTGGTGCAACCGTAACATTAGACTTTTATTTTAAAGTGAAGAGAATAAAACAGGAAACAGGAAACTGCATCAGCCAGAGGAGCCCAAATGACATTTGTGACCAAGTGGAAAAGTTTGTAGATTTCTCTGAAATACTGATAAAAAAGGTTTTTTCACTTCATTGGTGACTGGAACAATTTCCATGTCAGGTGGTACAACCAATGTAATAATGTGAAATGTTATTTTAACATCAAATTATTTATCTTCTTCACANTGTCCCGTAATTTTCACCTTGTCAAATGTCAGGGTGGTGCAACCGTAACATTAGACTTTTATTTTAAAGTGAAGAGAATAAAACAGGAAACAGGAAACTGCATCAGCCAGAGGAGCCCAAATGACATTTGTGACCAAGTGGAAAAGTTTGTAGATTTCTCTGAAATACTGATAAAAAAGGTTTTTTCACTTCATTGGTGACTGGAACAATTTCCATGTCAGGTGGTACAACCAATGTAATAATGTGAAATGTTATTTTAACATCAAATTATTTATCTTATTCACAAATAAAAGAAATGAAACACACAAAATGAAAATGTATGAGTCACTACAGACACTTGAGAGATACTTGCCAATAATTTCACACAGAAAAAATAACAGGAACATATAAATATATTTTCATATAGTTGGTTGCACCACCTGACATTTTTGGGTGCTCAAATTAAAAATACTAAAAAATAATGAACCTAAAAACTTTGAAATGTTGGTCAACTACTGAAATCTGTTAGAAAACATAATTCTTCTCTCAGAAATATGTTTTTATCCATTTTCAAAGAACTTTTTAAAAATAAATACTTATGTTTGTGATGCCAATAAAGCTTTTTTACAGCTACATTATAAAATGGACGCATTTTATATTTTCCACCTACATTTTAAACACAATTTTACTTAATAATCTTAATAAACTAAATGTTCTCTTCAATTCTGCATGATAAAAGTCAAACTTTTGTGAATGATAATAACAAAAAAATGCACAAAAGTGAACTGATGTTGCTTCAAAACTCCACCAGTTTATAAAACTAGAAGTTTCTAAGTGTTTTTAAAGTGAGCCGATTTTTAATCCAGGCTAAATAAATTCATTAAATGTGTTTCTTTACCATGTTTTATTAGTTTAAATGTGAGTAAAACTGTGAAGATGTAAAATTAGATTTTTTCCTGCAGGTGTTCGGTGTTAATTTTAGCTCGTATCGCTAAAAAAAGAGAGAAAAGCTTCAAACTGAGCGGATAAAATAAAGTTTAAATAAAATTCCTCTCACGTTTTTAAGGACTCGATGAACCAATCATCTAAAATATCATCAAACTCTGACTCTTCCATCTTCACCACGTTTCTGCTGTTTGTTTACGTTTCGCTTCTTTCGCTTCTTCTCGTGTTCAGTCAGTTACAGTGTAAAGTTAACGCGCCCCCTAATGGACAGATCATAGAACTGCACCCTCCTGTTTATAACTACACACAGATGGAGCTCTGTGTTTTTTTTAACCCTCTGATGCAGGAATTATGAAAGTCAGGGTCAGGATTTTTCCCCTTGAGTGTTTTTATGTGTTTTAAAGCATGAAAAAAAGAATTTCCATTTTTTTTCCTCAAATATTTGTAACTGTGAATTAAACATAAAATAGTGTGAACTTAATGTAAACACTGCAATTTTTGCACAGTTTATTATTTTATTCTATCTATTTGTTAAAAAGGCTAGTTGATTGTGTTCTTCTTTTGTTCTCTTTTTTTTTTTTGTATACTTGTATATATTTATTATTATTCTCATTTCTATGATTGGGCTTGCTCCGGGACCAGGGTAAACTAATTTCGTCCCACACATGTTTTACATGGGTTGAATGACAATAAAACTCCTTGAATCCTTGAAATCCTTGTATATGACTTTTTTTTTGTTTGACTTCTTTTCTTTTTTTTCTTTTTTTGGTAATTTCATGAATAATCTTAACATTTTAACTCTCTTTCATCCATTTTAACACTGAATAATTCAAAGTTATTACGCTGTTTTACCCTTAAATGTGTCTATAACTTTTTTTTTTCAAATATATATATGTTTTGAAAAAAAATTGAAAACATTTTTTCAGGCCCTAAGAAGAATAAAAATATCCTGACACAGACTAATATGAATTTCCACCACATGAACCATTGAATTTAGGAGTAAATAAGTTTTAAATAGGTGTAACTGTAGTGACCGCTATGAACCACAGGATTAACAGATTTGAACTGAAGTTTTTAATGAGCTGGGATAAATGTATTGATAAGATAAGTGGAGAAAAATGTTAAAATAACTTGATTCTGTCCTTATTTTCTCCCTTTCTACTGTTTTTTTTTATGTAACTGTTGTTGTTTTTCTTTTCTGTCTGTCTCATATGTGTTTCATATCCTTCCTGCTGTTGTTGTCTCCTCCTCCTTCTGTCTCTTTCTCTCTTTCTCTCTGTGTCCATCAGGTTTTTCATTCACAAACAGCAGAAACAATATTTCATGGCCTTGTGCGTCTCAGCAGGGAACATGAGTTCATGTTGTGTTGCAGGATTTTCTTCTCTTACACATGAAGTTAACCCTTTAACTGACACAAATGTCATATTTTCTACACTTAAGGAGATTTGGGTTCAAACATTTGAGATATTAGACGGTTCATAGCCTCAAGAAGTCTTAAATTTTACTCCCTGAAAGCAAAGAATGAGCAGTGTTTGTTGTTTAAATTCCACAGTACTTTTATGTGCCTCTATTAAAAACAAATTTACAGATGCACACATTGATAATCGTCTTTGTTTTGCAATTTTTTTCTTTGGAAAGTCCAGTTAATAGAACAGGTGCACACAAAAAAAACCCTGATATCGCTTTTTTGATTCTAAGATTAAAGTCGACGCCAACTTAAATCTCTAAAATCTGAAATAAAAAGTCAATATTGTGGCTTCAAAGTCAGGAGGGACAAAAATGAAATTTAAGGAACAGGAATAATTAATTCTTTGTGAATGTAGAACGTTAGAATTTTGAAATTCTGATTCTGTAGAATTCTTATTTTTATGTCAAAGTTTTTGAGGAGAAAGTTTGAATTCTGATGATAAATCCTGAAGTTCTAAAAAAAGTAATCCATCTCCCTTTTTTCTTTTCTTTTTTTTCAGTTTTATCTTTGTTGATTTCAAATTTTAAAGTAGATTTCTGAGTCAGGATTCTTTTTTTTTTGCTCTTTAAAATGATGATTATCTTATAATTTTAAGTTTAACTCAAGTTTTGAAAAATTGATAAAACCTCTGTTGAAAAACTGAGTGAAAAAAGTTTCTCAGTGGCTATAATCCTCTTTTTTAAAATGTTGTTAATTTTTAGTTGTTCATTGGTCTGTTTTTCCTTCAGCTGCTGAGCTTTATATACAGAAAATTACAGTATATTTGGTGTTTTGAAACTGTAATAGTGTTTTGTCAGTTTCTGTTCGAGCAGCAGAAGCTAAAGAGATGAAACGTCTGAGTGTTTTTTTAAATAAACTTCAGAACATTTCATCAAAAACTGAACATTCACTTCTCTCAGCTCCGTCTGTTTGCAGCTTTTCTCGTATCAAAACTCTGCATCAGAAAAATCACATCAACACAGCTTCATATAAAACGAGTGGAGGTGGAAAAACATTTTTAATACTTAATGAAACAGCAGCAAACAGGTTTTAAAATCAGAATTCTCATCATCAGAAGGTGCAGAAATGTTAAATATGTTTTTTTTCCTCAGAGACGATGATTCAAAGATTAAACACGTGATTCCTTTAAAAAGAAAATGTACAACAACAAACTCAAACTTTTGTATAAAACCCAGAGTTTCCTCTCTCCGTGCAGCAGAGACGTTTAAAGCGAATGTTGTTGGTGAAGTTTTTCTGTGTGAGTGTTTCAGTCTGTGTGTTTTCCACAGACCCAGCTGATCTGAGCGCGCTCCCTGAGCTCTGCAGACTCCGCCGTGGAAAACCAGCTGCACTGACAGGCGTACGCTCGGAAACTCCTCCTCTTCTTCAGCTTCGCTCGCAGTTTCTGACGATCTGGCATGTTGTTCCTGAAACAGAAGGTTTGATGAATTTCTCTTTACTTCTTTATTTATGGGTCAATGACGTGACGCCCCCTTTTTTGTGTCCGAGTGCAATATTTCCTTCCATCATGAATTGAGTATTTCATCACATGTATTTCTTTATTCTATGAAACCTGTGTTATTTGAACACATCTTTAAACTATTAAAATATAACATGTTTTTTTGTGTTTTGGTTCCTCAAACCCCCAAAATGTCAGGTGGTGCAACCGTCCTGACAAGTATCCACAGTAATTAAACTCTAAAAATTGAATGTCAGTTATTGTAAATGGAAATTAAAAATACAGTGGCATTATTTTATGCTTGAACCTTTTTAAATAAAACATTCTTTGCAAATAAAAAGAATTTTAAAGCTGTTGAGAAATGTAAAAAACTTTTGTCCCGTAATTTTCACCTTGTCAAATGTCAGGGTGGTGCAACCGTAACATTAGACTTTTATTTTAAAGTGAAGAGAGTGAAACAGGAAACAGGAAACTGCATCAGCCAGAGGAGCCCAAATGACATTTGTGACCAAGTGGAAAAGTTTGTAGATTTCTCTGAAATACTGATAAAAAAGGTTTTTTCACTTCATTGGTGACTGGAACAATTTCCATGTCAGGTGGTACAACCAATGTAATAATGTGAAATGTTATTTTAACATCAAATTATTTATCTTATTCACAAATAAAAGAAATGAAACACACAAAATGAAAATGTATGAGTCACTACAGACACTTGAGAGATACTTGCCAATAATTTCACACAGAAAAAATAACAGGAACATATAAATATATTTTCATATATTTGTTTGCACCACCTGACATTTTTGGGTGCTCACATTAAAAATACTAAAAAATAATGAACCTAAAAACTTTGAAATGTTGGTCAACTACTGAAATCTGTTAGAAAACATAATTCTTCTCTCAGAAATATGTTTTTATCCATTTTCAAAGAACTTTTTAAAAATACGTTTTTAGACCCTCTTTTTGTCATTGACCCTTATATTTCTGACTTTTACTTTTACTCCAACACATTTACTGGCGCCGTTCTTGTTTCTTGCAACTTCAAAATTAAATCAGAAGAAATTTATGTTGGTGACATTAAACCTGCTGCTGAAAACTAGTTTGTTTAAAGAACTTGAAAGTAATAAGTGTCTTTGGTAGAAGTTAAAGTCACCTTTTAGATTATTACTGAATTCTCACAACTTTGGAAAAACAACTTTATCTGAAGATGAACAGAAAACTTTTCAGTTTCAGTGAAAAACTTCAGGCTCATTTAAAGACACGTGTAATTTTTCCATGTAACATATAGAGAGGTTAAGAAAGAGAAAGATTAATTTACTGTGTTGAAAAATTTCAAGCTTCTTTCTCTTATTCTTGGATATTGTGATTGATTTTAACTGTAAGGAAGTCAAAATAAAGTACTTTTCCTTTTACTTCTGATACTTAAGTACAATAAACATCAGGTGCTTTAAAACCTTTACGCCATTCATTTTCTAAAAAGTGACTTAAACTTTACCAAAGTTTCTGACAAGACACTTTTTTACTTTAACACTTATAAGTGGAAATGACTGAGTGATGAGGAAAAGTGAAGTCTGTTTTACAGCTCGATGCTGCCCCCTTCTGGCCAAACTGAAAACTGTCTCTTTGTTTGTAAAATTGAGGAGATTATTGAGATTTTTTTTTTTTTTTCATGTCAAACACGAGAGTCTGAGAGAGTCACAGTGTGATCAGAGAGACTCACCTGAGGAACAGGTAATCACAGGACGAGTCCCACTCACAGTCGTCGAACATCAGCACCCGGAAGTCACAGGACGTGCACCTCAGCTGGTCACATGACCTGTTCATGGGTTATTTAGATTTAAAATAAATAAATAAAAGAGCTGACAGGTGTTAAGTTTTCCTCTGGAGACAGTGACATCATCAAATTATAATCTGGAGTTTTTATGAAACAGAAAACAAACGACACATTTCAGACGGCAGATTTATTTCACACCTCTTTGACGTGGTCGTTCCTACGCCATTTGGTACCGAGCTCCCGCCAACGAAGACAGGACAGCATCTGGACAAAACAAACGCACAGATTGGCTCTAAATTAAATCTAAGACCTCGAACATTTCACACATTTATGTTCATTTCTGCGCTTTTCTTTAGACAAACTGACTTTTTTATTGTGGAAAATACAAATCAAACACATACTTTCATTTTTCCCCCTCACATTCTTTTTTATTCTTTTCACTTTAACCTTGTTTTTCTGTCTCTCAGAGTTTACTCACTTCCTTCCTCCAGACTGAGACGCCACTTTCTTCTCCTCTTGTGTCGTTTTAGGAAACACTTCAGTCTGAAATGACACAAAATTAAAAGTTTATTTGAAGTTTATCTTGTACATGTACGTCTCTTTCTAAACCTCACTTTCTCTAGAATCTGCTCAAAGGAGAAGATTAGAAACATAAAAACAGTGCACAGATATTTTTACGCTCACCTTTGTGTCAGGAGGAGAATCGTTGAAGTCGTCGTCCAGTAATTCCTCCAGAAGAGCGTCGATGTCTTCACTGATGCTGCCGATCGGCTGTGTGGGTTTTGTGGCACTAAATAAAGAAATATTAAACTTTTAGAGAGAAATATCAACCAGTATTTATCAATATTGCAGTCACTGCATCTCCCTTAGCTTTATGTAATGAACTAATACAGAAATTCTGACTGAAACTGAATCATTAAAGGTGATTTGTTTGGTCAAACTGATTCAATATCATCAGAAAATGTAAATAAATATGACAGATTTGAGGTTTTTATACTTCACCAAGGTGCTATAAATCATTTGATTTGATTTTATGGCGAACTAAAAGCAAGAAAAAAAGAAAAGAGTAAGAAATAGAATAGGGGATGACCAAGAATTTAAAAAAGAAACAAAAACAAAAGAAGACAATATCATAAATCTGTGTTTTTCTTCTGTTTTCTTCTTCTCTTTGAAGTCACTGCATAAAATTAACTGATATTTAGCCACATATTGAATTTACAATAGATCATAAATAAAAAAATAAACTATCTTTACTTATACCTTATTTACATTTTTATATATTCATCAGTATAAATCTTGAAAATATTATCGACTCATCAGTGGAAGAGCTACAGCCAGAAATACACATATGTTCCAACAAATATAAAAATATACCAATATATACGACAAATGAACACTGCAATTTTTGCACAGTTTATTATTTCATTCTGTCTATTTGTTACAAAGGCTAGTTGATTGTGTTCTTCTTTTATTCTCTTTTTTATTGTATATTTGTTTATATTTATTATTCTCATTTCTATGATTGGGCTTGCTCCGGGACCAGGGTAACCTAATTTAGTCCCACCCATGTTTTACAGGGGTTGAATGACAATAAAACTCCTTGAATCCTTGAATATATGCTGATGAATTTAAGTGGCTTTCTTTTTTCAAACAATCAGAATTTATTCTTAGTTTTTCATTTGAGAAAAAAAAAAGACGGTAAAATCAATCGCAACAACAACAAACAGCAAGGCGTGTAATATTTACAGTTTCAGAGACGTTTTACAGCTAAAGGTTTTGTTCAGTATGTTTGTAAAAAAAAAAAAAAATTAAATGAAAAGTTAAATGTTAGGGTTTTCAACAGCCTCCACTTACATCTTCTATTCTAAAATATAAAAAGTCCATTTTTTACATCTTGACATATATACATTTTTTTTTAAATCTTCATTTTCATCTCAAGAATTTATTTTCTTATTTCAATACAGTTTTGAACTGTGGGAGCATCTGCCTGAAAACATTTATGGGTGATTGCTTTAATTTTATGCAGCAAAATAAATGTTTTAAAGATATTTATTTTCTTCTGTAATGTCACCCCAAAAAAGACAAGTAAAAGTTAATAAAACTAACACTCCCAGAATATGTTTAATCATTTTCGACCTAAAACAAAAGTAAATAAATGGTCGTTTTAAACATTTTTACTGTTATGTGCATTTTTAGTTTTTTATGTTTTGTTTTGCACGTGCTCGTTTTAAAACACCAGCTTTACACAGGATGTAAACATTAGAAAATGACTGATTATTAAACCTTATTAAAACACAGAAACTCAAGAAGTTAAAAAAAATAATTTTATTGAGTAGAATTTCACATTTTGTTGATTAAATTAAGTTTATTCTTGTCAGTAGCAGGCAGCGTTAGCTTTGTTTACCTCTGTTTTCTTTCATCTTTCCCGCGTTTTGCGGCTTCGTTTGACTCCGCGCGCGCTGAAGATGAGACTGAAACATTTCCACAAAACTTTTTCTCAACTTCATCCAGAAGTTCGTCCAGATCTTCAGTTTTTTCTTCCTCCATGTTTCATCAGACAATCCGCCCTGCTAGCTCACGGGCTAAGCTAGCAGCGGGGACGCTCCGGTGGTTGCTAGGAAACAGAATGACGTAACAGAGAACGGTTGACGGCCCCTTCAAAATAAAAGTTACTTTAAAAAAAATTAATTAATCGCAATAACATGTTGTTTTACTTCTCCAAATTGCAACACATGCAGTGATTGAATTAAGATTTTAGTTATTTCTGTTTTGTTCCATTAATAAATATAAATATCTGTCATTTCAAAATCTTAAGCTTTGGCTTTTTATCAGAAAATATTACAAATAAATATTTCTCCTGTTAACCCTGTGGTGCATAGCGGTCACTACAGTAAACACCTATTTAAATCTTATTTACTCCTAAATTCAGTGGTTCAAGTGGTGGAAATTAATATTAGCCTGTGTCAGGATATTCTTATTCTTCTTAGGGCCTGAAAAAAATGTTTTCAATTCTTTTTCCAAATATATTTATATTTTAAAAAAGTTATAGACAAACATTTAAGAGTGTAACAGTGTAATAACTATAAATTATTCAGTGTTAAAATGGATGAAAGAGAGTTAAAATGTTTCGCAAAGCATTAAAAAAGATCAGTCAAACAAAAAAATAAGTCAAATTTACATTAAGTTCTCACTGTTTTAAGCTGAATGCTCTATTACAAATATTTAAAAAAAAAAAAAATGGTAAACTTTTTTTAATGCCTTAATAAGAAATAAAAACACTCAAGGGAAAAATCCTGATACTGATTTTTTTTATAATTCATGCATCAGAGGGTTAAAGACTCTGAATATAATATTTTTTCTGGACTTGTCAGTTGAATGTGTCTCATGTTAGGAATTTTTACTTAAAAAAATAAGACAGACACTTTCTTAAAATTCTGTTTTTGCAGCAAACTGCATGTTATCTGCACAATTTACAGGGTAAGATTTATAAAGACCCTAAAAAAATCTTGACACAAAAAAGTGGAAAGAGAAATATCGACTTGTTCTTTTTCAGGTTTTCAAACAAAAACATTCAAAATGAGACACTGGCTGTTTTTTCCCCGCCTGTGTCAGGATATTTTTATTCTTCTTAGGACCTGAAAAATGTTTTCATTTCTTTTTCCAACTATATATATATATATATGTATGTATATTTGAACATGTAATAAACAAACATTTGAGGGTAAAACAGCCTAATAACTATAAATTATTAAAATGGATGAAAGAGAGTTCAAAAGTTTTGCAAAATATAAAAAAAAAAAAGATTATTCATGCAATTACCAAAGAAAAAAGAAATAAAGAAGTCAAACAAAGAAAAAAAAAAGTCATATTTACATTAAGTTCACACTGTTTTATGTTGAATGCTCAGTTACAAATATTTGAAAAAAAAAAAATTGGAAACCTTTTTTCATGCTTTAAGACAAATAAAAACACTCAAGGGAAAAATCCTGACACTGACTTTTATAATTCATGCATCAGAGGGTTAAAGTGATAGTCATTAGATTTTATTTATCTCCAGAGGAAGTGTCTCAAGTCTCAGAATAAAGTTAAAGTTTTATCATTTTAAGACAATGTCACAAGCTCCACAGTATTAGAATTCATACTTGGAAAAAAATATATAAGTAAATAAATAACTAAGAGATGGAATTAACCTTTGAAGACTGTAATGTGTATGTATCTAATGCTGAATTTGGATATTTATGTTATAAACCTGTTAATTTTGCAATCTGCACTTCAACGGTTACAAATTATTAGTTGTAAACTTGTTGCTTGTGTAAAAGCTTTAAACTGTTTTATTTCTTACATTTTTCGAATTAGATTTAATAATCCTCAGATAGAAAAGATTTTTTTTAACTCTTGTAATTTAACCATTAAACTTTATTCCCAAAATCCAAAACGGAAGTACAAATTTCCGCACATTCCATTGGTTGAGCTTTTTTTCCCATCGGTCAGCATCAGAGCTGTGGTTAGCATGGGTGCTAAACGAGCGTAATTTCCATGGGCACGAATGCGTTACGAAAGGAAACAAGCGTAAATGCGCTAATTAAGTTTAATAATTACGCAAGAAAAGAAAAAAAGTTGCGTTGTCGGCAGGATTCGAACCTGCGCGGGGAGACCCCAATGGATTTCTAGTCCATCGCCTTAACCACTCGGCCACGACAACTGGATAGCATTATTACTGTATGAAAAACCATTATAAAAGTACAGTTTATATCAATTACTGCGCTAAGAAAGTTGTAATTTATCGTTTATTTATTTATTTATTTATTTTTAAATTATGATTAAGCAACAAAAACATATCCAACTTTCTTTACTTTTTTATGGTTTTTATTTTGAATTCATGAAAATGTTACAGAAAAATATACAGAAAAGGATTGGGGCCACTTAAATAAATAAATAAATAAATAAATTCATAAATAAAGGTTCAAAAATGTATATAACTTACTTTTTTTTTGTCTTTGTACAGTTTGGCTTTTGGTCTGATTGTGAACCTGTAATTATGCCACATACCAATTGGTTAAAATGAAGTGAAAAAAAAAATCTTTCTTAAATCTGAGAAAATCAGACTTTTAATTCAAGTTCTGACTTTATCTCAGAATTCTGACTTTAAACTTGGAATTGTACCTACCAATAACTACCTATAATTATGTCAGTACTTGTGCAATATTCCACACCTATCTCTTCATGTATATACCACACTTTTTAAGTTAAATGTACATACTTAATGTCCTATTCTATATTTTATTTTACATTTTTATGCTTTCAATTTTTGGGTAACACACTTATGCTTATATTTGTACTTTCTTATATTTCTAACACTTTCTGAATCGGAGTAACTGTACACTAAAGAGCAGCCATTCCCAACCTGTGGTCCGCGGCCCGCCGGCGGGCCGTGAAAGTATTGCGAATGGGCCGCCAAATTCCCCCCAAAAAGTCTGGTCCAATTGAAGTGTAAATACAAGATACAAATAAACAGAATAATGTTAAGAATGTTAAAACTCAGCCATGTTTAAAGGAAATTAACAATGTTTAGATATTCATATATAAAAAATAGTCCTTTAAGAAGGTGTGTTACAGCCAAATAGGTAACATAACCTGAAACTTAACAATGAATTGTAACAAGTTGTTACATTTTGGGGAAAAAGTTATGATGTTTTGGGCTCAGCATCTGCTATATTATTGAAAAGTTATTACATTTTGGGTTTATTACATTTTTTATCACATTTCAGGTCATTGTTACGAATAACAAGGCATTTTATATAAACAAAGTAATTTTTTTATTACCATTTTATTGACTTAATTCTTGTTATTGTTTTTATGTGACTGACTGTATGGCTGACTATGAAACATGTGCTGCTGTCTTGACCAGGACTCCCTTGTAAAAGAGATTTTTTTTTATAATCTCAACGGGAAAACTCCTGGTAAAATAAAGGTTCAATAAAAAAATAAAAATATCCTCTGTACTTGTTGGGTCAAAGGTGGGCCCCAACATTTTTGAGACTTAAAAGTGGGCCCTGAGTTGGAAAAGGTTGGGAATCACTGCTCTAGAGGATCAATAAAGTATTCAGATTCTGTTTCTGAAAATAATACTATACCTCAGTTTTGCTTTCAGTTGCCCTGATCCTTCTCTTTAAAAATAATACTCCATCAATTAATGTTTTCTCTTTTAGACATTTTCGCAACATGTGCTGTAATATCAGAATCAGAGAAAATAAAGAATCAGAATCAGATTAGCCTTTATTCTTCAAGATATCTACAAATGATACAAGGAATTCAATTCCTGTTTCATCTGTATCAAAACATACAGACAAACACAACATAGCACAAATAAAAACAGACAGTAAGTACGTAAATAAAATCACAGACAGAAAAGTTTTCCCTCTACAGTCAAATCTACATCTCTGTTTTATCATTAAGAGACTTTACAGGGGAAAAAAAGCCTCCAAAAAGCACTTCAAACTCAAATATTTATACTCAATTTGCCACAAAAGTTTAACAACATGAAGCAAAAGACAAATCAAAACATTAGATTCACACACAACTGAGGTGAAACAAATTACACAGTTTATCCTACAACTGTATAATGACAGTAAAGGCATATTATTCTGTACATGTATTATAATTCAAACACAACTAAACAGAACAGAAAAGTTATTTCAGCACCAGAAGAGTTAAATCTATAAGTTATAAAAGGAGAAGTGACGGTAGAAAAAACCCAAAGTGTGAAGTGACAACTCTACGTGATATTTAAACACATTAAATGTCAAACACATTTAGAAAAAGCAGAGGTGTTGTGTCTAAACGCGTCTCTCTGTATCACTTCTTGGTTTTTAAAGGCTACGAACAGATTTCGCTTCACTCTGACATGAAACTGGACTTTCCAGCAGATCAGACGTTCACATGTTAAAAAAAAAACAACCTCATGTTTCTCATCATCCCGAAATACAGACATCACAGATTTCAGTGCATTTTGGTCCAAAGATCTTTGAGAACTTTTCAAAATAAAACATTCGACTGTGTCAAACTGTAACATTAAAGTCATAATAAACCCTGGTTTTGTCTCGTGAAAATGCAGGACGCTGTTTTTTCTAGTGCAGGTAGAATTGAGCTGTTACAGAACAGTGAATAAAAACATATTTTTAATATAACTGAGTGGTTACGTTTCTTTAAAGCAATAAATACCAGACTTGAGTGCTTTTATATGTAATACACAGCTGTGTCGGTTACTCGTCCCTGATTGGCTGGTCTCAGAATTCCGAGGTCTGTTATTTCTCTGTAACTGACTCTGGAGGATTAATTAGATGTAAAAATCTAAAGGAAGGAGTTTTTAAAGAAAAAAAAAGTCTTGTGTCAACTTCTTGTTTACTTTTTTCCCCACAGCATTAAAAGTGAGGGAATATAAGCCTTCCTCAAATCCATTTTGCATTTTTCTTTGGCCAAAAATAATGTTCTTCAACCATGTAATTGGTTGCACAGGTAGCATACAGCTTTTTCTTGAAGTATAAAGTATCCTAGTATATATATTATATAGAGTATTTGGGCCACATTAGACAAAGAAAATCTTCAAAATAAAAAAAAAAACGTAAATTATAAGTCTTAATAATTCCTGAATTTGTTTGATTTTAACTAAGAATTGTCTCATTCTCTCTACAAGTCCAGAAAAATATCTTTTTTCAAGATATTCAAAGCCATAAATGACACACAGTTGGCTTGTTCAGATAAAAATAAGATAAGACGAGAAAATAACATAATAAAAGGAAATAAATTGAGTCTTCATATGAGCTCTCTATTACAAAATAAAGTCCTTATTTTACCTAAAACAGGCAAAACTAATAATCCTTGATACAGGATTATTGATATTATTAATCAGTTATTTTTATCTTAAAATGAGAAGCTCCACGATTCTCATTTTATTTCTGGTTTTTCCTTTTTTTAATCACACACTCATTCACTGAGTGCGAAAACTTTTTTCTCGTTTTTATCTCAGATTTTCTGTTTCAAACGTGGCCCAAACACTAAACGCCGCCTCAGATAAAATAAATCAAACTTTTATCTCCTGATCTTTGGGCGCTGAGCTGCAGGATGCAAAGATCCTGATTGGTCAGCAGGTGGCGCCTTCTTCTAACGTAGATCTACGTGCTCTAGATCTGCTGAGGTGGAGAAACCTCTGACTCTGCGTCCTGGTGGATTCACCTGCTCTGGTTCACCTGAACGGGAACTTCTCGCTCTTTGTCCACATTTGATTCCCAATTTTTGTTTGTTTGTTTGTTTTTTCAGGGGATCTCTAATTCAAATCTATCACTTTTTAAAGTTGTCCCAAAAAAAAAAAACGGGGCCTTACTGTGTCTCCAAACTTCACTGTTCTATGGGATTCTATCTCAACGCGGATCCTCGCAGGTTTTGCAAACTCAATACTCCGTAGAATAAAATTTAAGTCCAGACTTTGTTTTCACACGTAGTCAAACTTCATTGCATTTGTTTTGGAAGGTTTAGGACCTAACGTGGCGATCATCATTAAGTCCTTTTTATCCAGAGGTTTGAGCCGTGGATCTATTAACGTCTCTTGTTTTGTCGGTTTATTTCCTTTGAGCGTATTTTTCAAGCAGCCCTGTGATGGAGAAACGGAGAAAAAAGTTTAGAAAAAGCAGCTGAGAGCGTCCGTGGTGCGATTTTTGAGCGTGTTTTTGAACTTACGTAGCTTATTTTAAAAATGAGGAGTGCAAAAATCAGCAGCAGGGCGGCAAAAACGACTAAATAAGTATCTTTGATCAGCTCCTCTGTCTCTGGCTCTGACTCATCAGGACAACCTGGAGAAGAAATGAAGAGTGATGATTAATATGCTGCTTTCCTGCTGGACAACAGACTTTAATTAAATTAAAGAGGGGTTAGTCTGCTTTATCAAAATGTAAACATAGACGTAAAGCACCAACACTGGATGTTCAGACTGAGCGTGTGCAATTTCAGATGTTATACAAATCTCCAAATTTACAAGTTTATAACATGTTGGAAGGTTGGGGCCTCAAACACTAAGGGCTGGCCAATCAGAATGAAGGGGGTTTGTGGAATGGGGAGCCTTAAAGAGACAGCACGCTTTCTAAAACAAAACAGAGAGAGAAAAATAGGGATTTTTTTGTCACTATAGGGAAGAAAATAAAGACTCAAAAATACCCCCTCTTTAAGTTGACAAAGAGACAATAGAAAAAGTGAGTTTATGACATGTCTGAAGGTTGGGGCCTCAAACACCAAGGGCTGGCCAATCATAATAACGGAGTTTTGTGGAGCAGGGAGCCTTAAAGAGACAGCAGCTAGAATGAAACATTTTCTCAAACTTAAGGGGAAGAAAAACAGGGATTTTTTTGTCACCAGAGGGACAGATTAAAGACTCAAAAATACCCCCTCTTTAAGTTGGAGGTGATTTACCTGATTGGTGTCAGACACTAAAATATATCACTCTTTTTGTGATCAGTCTTTTAAAGTCATAAAGAGCCCATGTTCATTTCAGTCCCAGTTTTGAAAAATCCCTTATAGTAGCTTTAACTCTCATTCCTGTCAAATGAGCTTTGATGGGAAAAATGAAACTTCTGGTTTGAGTTTAGTCTTTAATTTCAATAAAAGCGAAGGTGGTTTCCATCGTGTGGTGTTGTTTTCTATCATTATAATATCAAGTGGAGGCAGAATTCCCCTGATTAAATGTCACACTGATACCTGAGGGGGAGTGTGACCTCCCACAGTCAGATTAAAGAAGTGAAAACAATAATGATGATGATCCAGTTTCACAGGCTCTTTGTTCAGGTCACGGCCCCCCCCCGCCCCCCCCCCCCCCAGGAAGAGGATGCAGGTGTTGTGTATTATGTCTGAAACGTCCTGTGACCTCCTCACCTGAGACGACGAGGCGAATCCGTTTCTCTCTGTTCTGCTCGCCCACAGGTGCGGCCAGCGCGCAGGTGTAGAGGCCGCGGTCGGAGCAGGTGACGTTGGGGATGAAGACGTCGGGGGAGTCGCCCAGGAGCTCCACCTCCCGCTCCACGCCGCGGTACCNCTTCTGGTTTGAGTTTAGTCTTTAATTTCAATAAAAGCGAAGGTGGTTTCCATCGTGTGGTGTTGTTTTCTATCATTATAATATCAAGTGGAGGCAGAATTCCCCTGATTAAATGTCACACTGATACCTGAGGGGGAGTGTGACCTCCCACAGTCAGATTAAAGAAGTGAAAACAATAATGATGATGATCCAGTTTCACAGGCTCTTTGTTCAGGTCACGGCCCCCCCCCCCCCCCCCCCCCCCCAGGAAGAGGATGCAGGTGTTGTGTATTATGTCTGAAACGTCCTGTGACCTCCTCACCTGAGACGACGAGGCGAATCCGTCTCTCTCTGTTCTGCTCGCCCACAGGTGCGGCCAGCGCGCAGGTGTAGAGGCCGCGGTCGGAGCAGGTGACGTTGGGGATGAAGACGTCGGGGGAGTCGCCCAGGAGCTCCACCTCCCGCTCCACGCCGCGGTACCACAGCGTGGTCCCGTTGGGCAGTTCTCTCATCAGGATCCCGTTCAGGCGGTTCGACGAGGGCTCGATGGCCTGTGAGGAGATCACGTGACATCATCAGCAGGAGGCGTCTGATTGGTCAGAAACACATTCGCACCAACACTTGTGGAATTACACCTTTACTTTAATTCATCTCAGAGTTCTGGAATTCTTAAATTAAAATCAAAACTGTGGCAGATTTTTGACTTTAATCTCAGAATTCTAGAATTTTGTGATTCAAGTCAGAATTCAGATTTTTTTTTTTCACAATTCTAGAATTTTCTCTTTAACCGACTTGAACAATAAATATTTCTCTGAGCTTAGAACTTTGTCTGATGCATGAATTATAAAAAAAAATCAGTGTCAGGATTTTTCTCTTGAGTGTTTTTATTTGTCTTAAACAATGAAAAAGAGTTTTCTTTTTTTTTTTCAAAATATTTGTAACGGAGCATTCAACTTAAAACAGTGTGAACTTAATGTAAATATGACTTTTTTGTTTCTTTTTACTCATTACATGAATAATCTTTTTTAATGCTTTGCAAAACATTTTAACTCTCTTTCATCCATTTTAACACTGAACAATTTATAGATATTTCGCTGTTTTACCCTCAAATGTTTGTCTATAACTTTTTAAAAATATAAATATATTTGGAAAAAGAATTGAAAACATCTTTTCAGGCCCTAAGAAGAATAAAAATATCCTGACACAGGTTAATATGAATTTCCACCACATGAATTATTGAATTTAGGAGTAAATAACTTTAAATAGGTGTTTACTGTAGTGACCACAGGGTTAAAATCAGAATTCTAACTTTGACATCAGAAACCTCAGATTAAAAACAAGAGCATAACTTCTTTTTTTTTCAGATTTCTAGATTCAAATTCTGGCCTGAAAGTCAGGAGTTTATGTCTGATCATAAGATTCTCAAACTCTAAAGTCAAAGTCTGACTCTATTTTTCTCCAGCTCTAGAATTCAGTGTTTCACTCACTGAGACTCAAGAATTTCAACATCAAATCAGATTTTCTGTCTCTAAATTCAAGTGTCTCACTTTTCCTTTTGAGTTCCATCTTTAAACTCAGATTTCTTGAAATCTAGAATTCTGTCTTCTAGAATTTTGACACCAAAGACAAATTTCTCTCCTTTTTTTTTTGTTACAAGTCAAACTCTAATCTCAGAAATCTAGAATCCCGTCTTTCATCCCAAAGTTCTAGAACCTTTGGATTAAAGTTGGGTTTGTGACTTTAATTAAAGATAATAAAAATGTCAAAATATATATTTTTATTTTTCACCAGCCTGATCTTTTTTTTTTTTTTTCCAACCTAGTTTCCCAATTTTTTGTACTGAGTCTTAAATGATTTTTTTCTTTCCTTTAAAATGACTTTTTCTAGAAATACAGTCCTATTTTTTTTTTTTTTTTTTTTTTTTTAAACAATTGATAGTATTTTGATCCCTGAAGTCACAGCTCAGACACATGTGCTCTGAGGCGTCTGTGTACGGTTACCATGACGACAAGGTTTGTTCAGAGGTGGAATTGACTCAATTGATTTCCAACTCATCACCTCTGAAAAAAAACAAGACTTTAATCTAAAATAATAATAATAATAATAATAATAATAATAATAATAATAATAATAATAATAATAATACATTTTATTTAAGGGTGCTTTTCATGGCACTCAAGGTCACCTTACAAGAATAAAAGTGCATTAAAAGAGGAATAAAACAGATATAAAACAAGCAATATAATACAATAAATTAAAAATGTTATGTTAATTGTTTGATGTCTGCTCTCAAACTTCAAACATCCCTGCGTGAGTCTGTGTCCTACTTCTACAATCTTTATTATGACTGATAATGTTATTAATACATCAGAAACTAATATGTGTTTATTCTTATCTGACCTACATGTTGTTGTTTACAGCAGAAAAACCACTGAAGACTTTGAGCTGTGACCTTTAATCACCACTTTTATCATCATGACTGTTCCTGTAAAAGCTGGTTAAAATTTATCAAGAACATTATGAAGCTTAAAGATGAGATTTATAAACCAACCTGAATTATAGAAAGTCTCCTATAAATGCTTCAACAGCAAAGTTAAGAGCTTTGACCTGCTACTGTCAGTTAAAGGCGGAACAGAAAGAGAAACCGCGCCTCTTTTTTTTCAAATATAATGAGAGCATGTGGGATATAAAGAGGATGTCATATTTCAACTTGTTTTAACTCGCCTTGAACTTTACAACAATGATGTACAACAATGATAACAACTCTTTTTATGGAGCTTCTTTTGAAATCAAGAGTCAAGAAAACAAAGAAAATCCACACAAAGAGAACAGGAAGGATGAATAAAGAAATATAAGGAGGTGAAATCATCATTATATCTGAAATACTGAAGAATAATGAAGGATTAAACACTAAATAGAGAGAATTTAAGAATGAAGCAGAAACAGAATCAGAGTTTGAAGTTAAAGGAAAAAAAAAACTAAGTCACAGATTTTTCTGTTTTTTTACCTTGTACCAGGAGAGAGATAAATACTGAATCCCAGGTTTGAAGACTGTAGGACAGGGGAGGGTACAGTCCCCCCCAGGGAAGGTGATGACCTCAGGTATGTCCTCAGGTGCTGCCATACTGAGGGCAAACTGCACACCTGAGGGTCACATGGGTCAATGAATGAATGAATGAATGAGCACGTGCTGAAATCAAAGGCATCAAAAAAAGCATCTGGTTTCTCATATAAAGCAACTTTATGTGAAATAAACAGTAGAATAAAAATCTGGAAGGTTTTTTTTTTTTTTGGAAATATACTCACTCAGAGAAAACAGCAGAATAAAATTCAGGAAAAGCTCCAGAGTCATGATGATGGTGACAGAGTCAGACACATGTATGTGTCACACACAGAAGAGAGTTCTTCTTATACACTGGTAACCGAAAGCAGAAGTATTTGTGCGAAGGCTGTTACTAAAAGGGGGAGTTAAAAAAAAAAAAAAAAAAAAGAAAAAAGGGGTGGGTGGAGCTATGTTTCGTCACTTCCTCTTTGCATTGTTGCCAGATTGGTCAGATTTCCGCCTAACTTAGCTTCTTTCAAACATGTTGAACTGGAAATAACAGCATTGAGCAGCTTTACACAACATATAGCTTGTTAATATATCCTGGGGAAAATATCAATAAAATACTTGCCATTAAAAAAAACTTACATTTCAATTAACAACTTCACTTTTATGATTAGTTTTTTGTTTTGTTTTGTTGTTGTTTTTTTTGTTCCAACTCTACATCATTGAACAGTAGTAGTTATACTTTAATCAAGTGTTTACCAACCTTTTATGGCTATAACCCCATTGCAACTTGTTTTTTTTCTTCAAAAATTAGTTCGTTTTTTTTTTTTTTTTTTTACCGTGTTGCCAAAATTTGTGCAAAGCGTGACAAATTTATTTTTCTGATCAGGATATAAACTTTATTCTAAGTGAACTTCCAAATAAAAAAAACAAACTGTATTCATCCTCCAAGGCACAATAATAATAATAATTCATTTTATTTAAAGGCACCCTTCAGGTCACCCAAGTACGCCGCACAGAACAGGTTTAAAAACACACTCCAAAATTCAAAATTTAAAAGTTTTAAAGAAATACAGAGTTTAAAAACAGTCATAGTGAGTAAACTTGGAAACGATGGGTTTTGAGGTGGGAGCGGAAAATAAGTTAATGAGTCAATGTCATGGATATTGATGAGTGAAAGGCATTTAGAACTGTAAACAATGTAAACAGTTGTATTCTACAGCTTAAAATGCTAAAATACTGAATCCAGGAAAAGAAAAATAGAAAACAAAATGCGTGGATACTGAAATACTTTAAGTACTAAGATACTTGATAATAAAATATTTGAAAAACTGAAAAACTACATTATAAAATGCTAACTAAATACTGAAACATATAGAATACACTTGATAAGAATATTTTGTTTCTATTTGTAAAGAGAAAAATATCAAACACTAGACATTTCAGGGGACCCCGTTTGGATTCCAAGCGACCCCATGATGGGTCACGACCCTCAGGTTGAGAAACACTGGTTTAAACCAGAGGTTCCCTAACTTTCCTGCCTGTGACCCCCAAAATAGCAGCGTTAGAGACTGGCGACCCCCTGCTGTGGTACAACACTAATGGGCCAATCCAAAAACAGACAAAAACCAACAAAACCCTCCCTGAGGATACTTAATTTAACTGATCAGTAGAAAATTTACCGACTAATGTGCACTTTGCTGAGTTCACGGCATCAAACTTGAACAAAGAAATGTGAAAAACAGATAAAACATTTTCTGTTTGCATAATTTTATATTATCTTTCACCCCAATTTTTGCTTTTATTCTCACAATAATGGATAAAATGTGGAATTGGTCATAGTTTTTGATTTTGGGACACATTCCACGACCCCCTATCAATGTCCCGCGACCCCCCAAAGGGTCCCGACCCCCACTTTGGGAACCACTGGTTTAAACAACAGTTAAAATACTATTTGTCACTGCAAGTTGTGAGAGTTTAACTAAGTAATGTTGAGGTGTGTTGGTATTTAGAGACTGCATCATGTCAAAGTGGGGAAAACTAAAAAAAATAAGGAATGGTAGACTGAACTAGAGCTTAAATTTTTAGTTGTCACACCATAAGTTTATTATACAGAGGTTTTTTGATAAGGGCTGCTGTGTAGATGGGTGGGTGGAGTTTCTGTTATTGGGGGCTGGATCAGACCTGGCAACCCCCCCGACCCTCCATCATCACCGGCTTCCGCACAGACAGGAGCTCCACGCTGGCTGTGAAGCCGCTTTTATTTTTTATTTTAATCATGCAGATTTCTTTTGTCACCTCACTAATCACTGGTGAGTAGATCTATAATTAATAATCACTCTAGAGATGAGATTACAAGCGTTTTTTTAAATTTTATTTTTGCTGCTGCTGGTACCGTTACATGGTTACTACCGTGCAAACCAAAGTACCTTTAAAAATAATACTAAAATCTTCTTTCTGTTGGTTTCTCCATTTGCTGCATGTTTAAGGCATATTTAAAGGCAGAATCTGAAAGTTTGGAAATTACTGCACAAATCGGCGTTAAACTCAAGCTGACAATGTCCTTCTGCAAACTGTCAAGGTCATAGATATAAGAGAGATTAAGCCTGAAAACTAATATTTTAGTCAGTGACTTTAGCACCTCCCACCAACACAAACCCCTAAATTATTACAGAACTGTTCCTTTAAAGTCATTTTAACTCAAGCCGAATAAAAGATAATACCTTACAGATTAAATTAAGTATTAAGATTATTGTTTCTGTTGAAGAAATATGGCTCACTGATTGAATAAATTAAATTATCACGTTTTTTAATGGAGTCCGGTTTTCACTCGAGGAAGCAAATTATTCTTATTTATTTCAAAGCATAGTTTTTTTGTGTTATTGGTGAATTTCTATGACTTTTCATTTGCAAAAATTAAAAAAAAAATGCTGTGTAAAAGAAAACATTTCTAAAAATGAATTTACATTACACACAGCAACATTGCGTCACGTTAGCTCTACTGCGCAGACTCCGAATTAACTTTCTGTTGATGTTTTTTTTTTTTTTTTTTTTTTTTTTAAACACATCCATTAAAGGAAAAAGTGTACCAGAAGTGTAAGAAACTATTTTTAACGGTGTAATCATGTTTTAATAATTAATTTAGATCACTTAAAGTGACACGAGGACGTGAGAGGAAAGTGAAAGTAACTCGGGTTTCCCCGGGATTTCTCGGAAAGAGCTCGGGTTTTTTTTTTTTAAAGGTCAGGGAATGCCCCAGTGTGTCACAGGTGAAGTAAATAATTACAAAACCAGGAATTAAAGGCTCCTTCCTCTTATTGTAAAGACTGTGTGAGGAAATTTTAAGAGCGTAACTGTGTTGATGGATAAAAAGAAGAAAAACACACCACACTTTTACTTCATCATTATTTTTAATGGCGTCACTTTTCTGCCTGATTTCGTAATATTATAAGTCAATCAATCAATCAATCTTTATTTATATAGCGCCAAATCATAACAAACATTATCTCAAGACACTTTACAAAACATTAGCACACTGATTCCCAACCTGTGGTCCGCGGCCCCTTAATGGGCCGCAAAGTTCTTACAAGTGGGCCACCAAATCATTTCCAAAATAGCATGATTTTAGAGGAGGGTAATAATATAAAGATACAAATATACAGAATGATGAATTATGCTAAAACTCAAATAAGTTTTAAAACAAATTAAAACTGTTCAAATAGTCGTTTAGAAAAAAAAAACCCTTTAAGAAATCATGTTAGAGCCCAGTATATAACATGGCCCACGATGCAAAAAGAGCCTGAAATGTACTAAAAAGATTAAATAAAGCTGAAAACACAATGATTGGTCAATAATGTAATAAAGTTGCTGGGCCGGAAAGTGACAAAAATAATGCAGTAAAACCCCAAATATAATAACTGACCCACAATGTAACAACTTGTTACACTTGGTGCTTATTGGGTCAGAAGTCAAAAGTGGGCTGCAAACATTTTTGAGACATATAAGTGGGCCCTGAGTTGGAAAAGGTTGGGGATCACTGCATTAGCAGGTTGATACCTGTTAATGTTAGAGTATTTAGTTATTTTTATTAACAGAGACCCAACATCAAGACAGGATAAGGAATCTTATCTCATCTTGATCCACCATGAGTGAAGCACTTTGCAGCAGCTTTTAGCAAAGTTACAGTGGAGAGGAAAAACTTCCCTTTAACGGCAGAAACCTCGGACGGAACCAGACTCATGTTAAACAGAGAGAGAGAGAGAGAGAGTGCAGTCCATCTGTAAACTACAGAAGAGGAAAAAAAAGTTTTCTTTACAATTATTCTAAGAAACATGTCAAATTGAAACTTTTAGAATTCAGAATTTGATCGAAGAATTCTGACTACAAACTCAAATTTCTGACTTTAAAAGCAAAAGTCTGACTTATGGCCCTTTTCCACTGACTCGCCTCAGCCCTACTCTACTCTCCTCTGCCCGGTTTGTGTCGCGTTTCCATTCGCGCGGTACTACGCGTCAGACGCCAGTTTTTAGTACCTACTCTACCCTGGTTCTAAGAGAGTAAAGCTGATACTAAAAGGTGACGTGGACGGACTGCCGGTCACTCATTGGTCAGAGAATGTCGTCTCTGCAGCTTCTGACTCTGAACAAATCACTTACAAGAGGCAAAGGAATAAGTCAGCGACGGGTTTTTAATGACATTTAAACCTGACGGCACAGAACCAGACTGAATGAAGACAAAATACAGCCCTAAAATGCTCCTTCATGATTCCTAAAGAAGTTAAAAGTCCTTTTTAAACCAAAAAGAAGTTAACAGCAAAGATAGTTGGCTTTAAAGAGTCTTTTAAATTAAATCAAAGTTGGTCGGTGCAGGAGCGATCTGTCTGCCACGAGAGTCTTTAAGCACCAATCAGTCCATTAATCCACAGGGAACCAAAAAGGAAAACCCGTTCAAAGAAGAATGATTGATCAACAACAAATCTCTGCTATACCAGGCCCAAAAATCAAAAATTAAAGTGATCTCACTGGATCCAGGGAAGAGTTGATGTCAGGAAGCAGCTCCTTCGTTTTCCTCCGCGTGCAGCAGCACCAGGCTGTTGTTTACCTCCGTTGTCATGACGACCCACATTGAGCCGCTGTATTACTTTAATGAAATCTTTTTAAAGCTTTTTTTTTTCCTTTAAAGACCACGGTGGCACATATGTTAGTACAAAATGATGTTTGTGTGGCGTTATAGATGAACATGCACGCACTTCTGCGCAGCACTTTAGCGCAGCTGTGTTATAAGATCCACGCCCACCGTGAGTCTGTAGTCGGGCTAGAGGAAAAGAACCAAACCCAGTAGAGACGAG
>RPOG01000925.1:30491-134842 GCA_008086565.1 Thalassoma bifasciatum
CAAAAAGAAGTTAACAGCAAAGATAGTTGGCTTTAAAGAGTCTTTTAAATTAAATCAAAGTTGGTCGGTGCAGGAGCGATCTGTCTGCCACGAGAGTCTTTAAGCACCAATCAGTCCATTAATCCACAGGGAACCAAAAAGGAAAACCAGTTCAAAGAAGAATGATTGATCAACAACAAATCTCTGCTATACCAGGCCCAAAAATCAAAAATTAAAGTGATCTCACTGGATCCAGGGAAGAGTTGATGTCAGGAAGCAGCTCCTTCGTTTTCCTCCGCGTGCAGCAGCACCAGGCTGTTGTTTACCTCCGTTGTCATGACGACCCACATTGAGCCGCTGTATTACTTTAATGAAATCTTTTTAAAGCTTTTTTTTTTCCTTTAAAGACCACGGTGGCACATATGTTAGTACAAAATGATGTTTGTGTGGCGTTATAGATGAACATGCACGCACTTCTGCGCAGCACTTTAGCGCAGCTGTGTTATAAGATCCACGCCCACCGTGAGTCTGTAGTCGGGCTAGAGGAAAAGAACCAAACCCAGTAGAGACGAGGAGAGTAGAGCTGGAATTGTAGAGTGGAAAAGCGCCATTAGTTATGCTGCTTTAGGTCTGGACTGTCCTAGTTATGCAGTCTAGGCCTACAGCAGCGTTACTAAGACCTAGTTCAGGCCTGATCCAGCTCTAACTATAAGCTTTATCAAAAAGGAAAGTTTTAAATCTGCTACTAAAAACAGAGAGGGTGTCAGCCTCCCTTCACCTCAAAGATGAAGTTATTCCAAAGAAGAGGAACCTGGTAACTTAAGGCTTGACCTCCCATACTACTTTTGGAGACTGTTAGCACATCAAGCAGGCCAGAGCACAGTGGTCTATATGCATAAGATAAGATTAGTGATTTTTCTCTTTTAATTTCACCATCATTCAAACGGACAAACAGCCCAGAGCGAGCATCATCAGGTAACAATCAGTTCACAGGTAATTAGAATAATTAGCAACTGCACTTTCTATTTCACAAAGCCTGAAAATACCTCTGCCTCTCCTTATTTCAATTTCCTTTTATTTCATGAAGTATTTTCAGTGCTGGTGAAGCTTGTAGCCTGAGCACGGCTGAGTGTTTGTGCAGCTGTGATTTAAGTAACGACCGTAATCATTAAGTTTGTACGAAAGGCTCATGATGTTCTTCATGAGATTTTCCTCCTGGTTTGTTTTTATTTCAGCCGTTCGCCTTCTACAAGAAACACGGTTCAAAGAGAGGCTTCATCGCTCCGTGCAAAGAGATCCACGATGGAGAGATGGTGCTGGGAGAGTGTGTGGAAGTGCAGCTTTCTGAAGTTTGCAGAACCGTAAGTAACACTCTCTTTGACTCCTGATGTTTCTGAAACTGGGGCATGTTTCTTTTTGCTTTTTGCAGCATCAGGTTGTTGGATTTTGTTTTTAATTGTTTTGTATTTTATTTTATTTAACTTGACACAATTAAGGATATTTTGCACTAAATAATTTTTAAAAGTTAAGAGTCAAAGATAGCTCTTTTTGCTCTTCAGTGTTTATAACTAATAATACAATTTAACAATATTTTTTTTTCGGTTTAGAAATAACAAGAGTGGATATGTAGACTCAGGTTTTGAGAAGAGTCAAAATTCGACTCTTTATCTAAAAATCTTCTTTTAAACTTTTTTTTTCTGCCTTATATCATATAATTTTGAATTCATGTCGTATAATTCTGACTTAAATCTTAGAGTTTTTACTTTTTTATATCAAAATTTCAACTTTTTATCTCAAACATTGCCTTTATTTCAAACCTTAGACTTTTGTCGTCTTAAAGTTTTGGCCTTAAATGAGAAAGTTTGGATTTTTTTCACATAATGTTAAATTGATTTCTTAAACTTTGACAGTTATTGACTTTCTGTCTCAGAATTTTGTCTTTATTTCTCTTTTTGTTCTTCAGTTTTTAAAATAAAAATAAATTTAAAAGTCTGGTTTAGAAATAACAAAAGTAGGAGTTAGACTTGGGATTTCATAAAAGTCAAAATTCAACTATTTATCTCAAATTTTTTTTTTTGCCTTTTATGCTTTAATTTTGTATTTATTTCGTGAACTTTTGAATTAAATCTTAGAGTTTTAACTTTTTATCTCAAACATTGCCTTTATTTCAAAACTTAGACTTTTGTCGTCTTAAAGTTTTGACCTTAAATGAGAAAGTTTGGATTTTTTTCACATAATGTTAAATTGATTTCTTAAACTCTGGGATTTATTGACTTTCTGTCTCAGAATTTTGTCTTTATTTCTCAAAATTTCCACTTTTCATATTAAAATATTGACCTTTTATCTCAAAGTTTGAAACAATTCTTACCTTCAGTTTTTATTTTCATCCTCACATTAGAGGAAAAGCTTTTGATGTTTCAATGGTTTGATGTAATTTTCTGTCAAGTTTGTAAATGTTACTGTACATTGATTTTAAGAAAATCGTGAATCAAATTGAAATCGCTGTATCTGCCAGAAAAATCACTGTGCAGCCCTTATTACAGAGTGAAAAATGTGAATTCCAGCTTTGAGATTTGAAATACAGATGTGATCCTTTCTTTTTCTTTGCTTAAACAGACGAAGGAGACGATCTCTGAGACAAGAACCACTTTCTCAAACGTTCCCTGCTCAGGTTCCTCTCTGGCTCCAGGTAAATCTCTCTTCTCTCTTTTTGGTCCCTTGGTTTATTTTTTTCAGTTTAGAGTCATTCTGAGTTTCTGTCTTTGTCTGTGTTGCAGGATGTGTCGGTCTCCTGCTGCTGATCCTGGTCTTCATGGGACCTCTGGACTTTCTGATCCAGCTCTGACACCAGCCGTCTGAATGTAAACTTTTCCCTTTTTGTTTAAAGTTTGTAGCACTTTACGAGCTCTTTGAAAAAGTGCTGCGATAAATCACTGCCTCGTCGGCAGAGACTGACAGACAGTATTATAGGAGCGTTACTCTGAGTGCGCACTGAGATAAGGATTATCACCTAACTGTGTAGAGTTTAGAAAAGCATGTGAAGCTTTATGCATTTTAAATAAGTCTATTTTGTCATGGTCTGTGAACAGAAACATGTATTTTTATAACTCACTACCTCGTCAGCAGAGTCTGACAGACGTGTTAGTTTGGGGCGTTTCTCCAATCATGCTTTGGTTCAAGGGAAATCACACAAGCTGCTTCTTTTGCTTTTAGATAAGTCTGTTTTTATGTCGTTACAGCTCCTATTTATGTCTTTATTTATTTGAACAATCACTACCTCGCTGGCAGAGATCAGCAGAAAGTGGTGACAAGTCTTTAAACTTAACTCATCGGTTTTTGTTCTCTGGTTCTCGACATCATTTAAACGATAACTGCAGGTTCTTTTCTCTTCTTTCATATTCTCAGCTTGTTTGTCTTAAACACACACATCTCAAAAAGACTGTTCGTCTTCATCCGTTTACGATCTCATTCTGGAAAACTGAGAACTAATCTTAGTAATTGGGCATTAGTCACCCAACTTTACCAACTTTAATGTTTTTTTTTCTTTGCAGAAACTGAGTGAATGAGTCTTTTTATTTCAACATAATTCTTTAATGAAAACACGACCCTCAAAATTCACCGTTGTTGTTTTTTTTAAGTTGGAAAGTTGAAAGAGCTGTTTCCATAAAATTTTATTTATTTTTTATTTTATTTATAAATTTTATTTTATTTTCTCAGTCACCATGAGCTGTAATTTGGCAGAAAGTGAAAAAGTAAAGCAGAGATGTGTTACAAAGAGAATCAGAACGGTTTTAGATTTACACTCACTGCCTTCATTCCAACGAGTTTACTGAACAAACTGCCGAGTTTGTCACATTCCTTAGAGTTATCGAGCAGAAGTGCTAAAATAGAAATAATATCCCCCTGTTTTTATGACAAAAAATGAAGGTTTTGCACTGGAAAATGCCCCGTCACTACATATCTTCATTGTGAATAACAAGCACTTTTTGAGCAGCTGTCGTCCAAACGTAAACGCAGGAAGGTGAAGGAAAGTGGAAGCAGGAAAGAGCATTTTATCGATAAAGCCTGTAAGAACAAAGCACAAGTTTATAGCAGATTTTAAACGGCACAGATGTCACAGGAGAGACCAAGTATTTACATTAACAAACTAAAATCTTCTCCATTTTATCGCAACGCTCAATAAAAAACAGCAATAACATTAAGTTAGTTTTTAACGGTACAGTGAAGTATTAACTCAACGATTCTTGTGTTCGTGTTTGTTTTTGTTTCTCTTATTCTGTAACAATCTGTTGCACACAGCGGCTACTTTTACGATCTATGCTGCTGGTCAGTAGGGGGAGCTCTGACTGTTTTGGCTTCACTCTTACGGAGCCGTTATGTCTTCCACATATTTGCAATAAAACTGTCATTTTATAGCTGATATTTGATCAAAAATGTGATTTTTCAGGCTTTCAGTTGCGCCCTGTTTTCATTTACTCACACGTTAAGCTACTCCCTCCTTTAATACAGTCCTTAAAAACTTAAAGAGGGGGTATTGTGCCTTTTTTTCTAATATGTATTCTGTCCCTCTTGGGTTCCCATGATGTCCTAACATGTTTTACAGCTTTAAAAAAAATCCCCGGCTGTTTTCCAAACCTCCTCCTACTTCGGCTGAAATTCAGTTTGTAGTATCAGTTTGTGAAAACTTGGTAGATCTGTAGTAAACTACAAGTTCCCGGATGTTTCTACTGATCCGGGAAAATTTCTCAGTCTGTAACGGACCAGTCTACCTGGCGTACTGTTTTCCACAATGCACGGCGCTAATGGCGTTTGTCAGTTTGGGGGCGCTCAGGTTGAGGTGAATTACTGACACCTACTGGAATAAATCAGCTCAACTACAACACAACAACAAAAATGTGAAACGGTCCCAGAGATAAAAGTGTTCACTGTCCTTTCTTTGTCGCCATTTAGACGAGTGAAGTAGTACTTTCTCGACAAATGAAATACCAAATTCATAAAAGCCCCTAAATCATTCATCACTTTTTATTTTACACTAACAGCCTACGTGGGTAATGAGGACGCAGTTTTTACACCAGCTGGAAAAATAAAAAGTCAGTTGGTTTCAGATTTATTTTCAATACTCGATAACTTTTGGTGCAAGAGTAAAAATCAAATATGGTGATTTTGCTGTAATAAACTTTTATACTTATACAAATTTGATAAAATCAGGACTCTAATCTCTCCCTTAATTTGTTGTTTTTCTAAATGAATTAAAAATGTTCCTTGAACCACTAAAATAATGAAAAAAACATAAAAATTCTCAAAAAAATTTTACAACTTCCTTCCCATGCTTAGTTTCATTTATTTATTTTCCTTTGTATCTCATTGACATCTAATTTAACTTATCCACTTTTATTGCTCCTGTAACTTCTCCACTGATTGATGTGGTGAATTAATGACTGAAATGTTCTCATGGATTTATTTATGATAAAGTTAAACATTAGTAAAAAACCATCAGCTCCACTTCCTGAAACAGAAATCCAGAGTAGTATACGACTAAACAGGTCCAACAAAACAGTCACACTTTATACGACTTTGACATGTAGTGTGTAGTAGGGAGTTTGGAAAACAGCCTCTTTTTTACTCTCCCTGGTCTTTAGGAAAACCCTCTTTGTTATAGTTGCCGTCTCTTTAAGGCTTCCCACTCCTCAAACCCTCTTCGCTCTGATTGGTTAGTTCTTTGTAAGCCTGTTGGAGGCGGAGCTACAGGCAGACCAGCATTGAAAAAACAGCATTATTACTTTATATCCACGTTTACAGATTTAGAAAGATGAATACCCCTCTTTAAAGACTTTTTGTGCACTTTCACAAACCTGAGACGTTTCTTTATCTCCTCTACACACAACACTTTTTCTTTTTATGCACTTTTATAAGCGTCTGAGATTTTTTTTTTTTTTAATTTTGCTCCTACACTCGACAGAAAAACTGACATTTTAACTTTCTTTTACCTCTTTTACTTGTATGAAATAATTTAACGTTATGAATGTTTGATTCCGTTTTCCTCTCTTGTAACTGTCGTCCACCTACCGATGAACAAAAACTGTTTTACAATCATGAATTCGAATGTAGTTTTTTGTAATGATGCTCTTTCCTGTTTCACAAACGTCCTGTGCCTTAAAAAAACTGAACAAATTTTTAAAAACTGGACAAAATTTCCCCAAAAATGCACTGAAAGTGAAACTAACCGGGCATTTTCCTGGTGCTTGTGGAAAAAAAGGTGCTTTTTTTTTCATAGTGTGTTTGTTTGTTTGAATGTTTCTTTTAGATTTTGCTTCTAGTTTTACCCGTTTCATACAAAGTTGTGACAAAAATTAAAGTTCTTGAAGTCTGTGGGTTCATATTTTTGTTGAAACGGAAATTATTCAGTGACTGTGAAAATGTGAAACCAGCTCTGTGTTAAACATCCCTCATTTTGTGACGCTGAAGTTTTGTTTTTATTTTCCTGTTTTCAAATTCTTGTATCATTCATTTCACAAAGATGAACCTGCAGTCTGGTGCAGTTTGACACAAAAATGTAGAAATATTACGCAAAAAAAGAGAAACCAGACTCATGTGCTGCTTCTTTCTTGTTCTTCATGAATGAAAGAAAAAATTATTTAACAATCCTGCATCCTGTCTCATTATTTATTTACAAAAATACGATTTCCTTTTTCTTTATTTGGTTGTGCATTTGAAAAAGCATTCAAAGGAACCACGACTGTAAGGACTAATCTGCTTAAATGTTTGTCTCAAACTAGAATTTGTTGTTAAAAGACATAACAAATTGGTTTTTCTTTAAAAAAAAATACAGTTTAAAACAGTTTCTATCCTTTTTTAGCCATTGTTTTCCTGCAGCAATGCATTCTGGGTTGATGATGTAGATTGGTTGCTTGGTGCCGAGCATCTGGATTTGGCTGTTTCCTCACTACTAGTCGCTGTAAGTCACGAGGTTTGAGGAGGGAAAAAAACATAATAATGCCACATGTGGCTGCTTTTGGGTGAAAGTTCAATAACCTGAGATGTCAAAGTTGAAATTCTGAGACAAAATGTCAAGTTTTTGGGAAGAAAAAGACAAAATCGTAAGATAAAAAGTCAAAATTTTGAGTTAAAAGTCAAAAATTGGAGATTAAAAAAAAAAAAGAAAGTCAAAATTATAAGATAAGTGGTCAATAATTTAGGATAAAAAAGTTTTTAATATGAGATAAATGTCAATAATTTAAGATGAAAAAGTTGAAATTCAGAGACAAAATGCAGATTTTTTGGGGGGATAAAAACGTCAAAATCATGGGAAAAAGTCAGAATTATGAGATTAAGAGCCCAATTTGGGATACAAGTCAATAATTTGAGATAAAAAGTCAAAATGATGAGATCTAAGTCACTGCACTTTTCAGTCCAAAGGAAACAAGGAGACTGATGTTAGTCTGCACAGCTTCCCAAAAGACAAGAAAAGAAGGAAGTTGTGGGAAATNCTTGTGGGCGTAAACAACTTCCCATGGAGCCGCGGCTATGTTCTGGCCACTTCTCCCCAGAAGCATTTGCTGCATTTAGCCGGCCCATGCTGATGAAAGAGCTGACAGGTGTGGGTCATTATAAACGGAGACTAAAGCCAAATGCTGTGCCGACTATTTTCCAACACAAACCCACAAAACTTCCTCTGGAAACCACTGAAGTCCGCTCCAGGACTTATATGATCCTTTATGAGATCCAGCCCGGTGCAACCATATGACATCACTACCCAGACGTTATTGCGGCGTAAACAACTATGGTGGCCTACAGGTGAAAATATTTTTCAAATTTTATACAAACTAAGATATTTTGAGAGATTTTATTATCGTTCTTATGTAGCTGGTAAAAACACTGGTCATTTAGGAAAATGACGTTCTGGTAGCCAGGGTAACTTTTAAAAATGTCGTCTTCTTAAAGTGAACGGTTGATTCTGAAAACAGTCTGACGTAAAATTTTGAGAACAAATTGTTGAAATAAAGGCGTCGGGGGGGGGGGGGTGTTTAAATGTTGTAAAACCCAGATAACAAATCTCCAATTTTCCCATTTGATTATAAGAATAATTTGTGACTCTTGTGCTCATCTAGAAGTTTTCCACCAGGTCATTTTTTTTATCTTTTCATCGTTAAGATTCTCGATCCAAATCGAAGCGTTTTTCAAAAAGCGAGCGACAAACTGAAGACTCAGATTTAAAAATGTGAATTTATCTGAAACATTTCAGAGCACAGTACACGCAACAGAGTTACTTTACAAAATATTTACAGAGCACTTTGAATTTTGTTTATTCAGCCAGAAAAAATTACAAAACTGTGTTTGGATCATTCTGTGACGGTTAAGTTTTGTTGGAGCCGAAGAGTCTGTCAGATGTTTTTCAGGATCATTTCTCCATTTTTCACCCAAACTCACCCTCAGAGGTTCCCCACGACGTTTGGAACATGAGTCGTTAAAGACTTTGAATAAATCTCTGATTGTTTTTAACGTTTTCAGCCTCATTGGGACTCGTTTGTTTCACTTTAGAGTCTTCGTTTCTTGTGTTTAGATCTTTGAACTAACCGGACCTTTCACCAGTCCCTGCTCTTTCCTCATCACCGGCGCGTGGATGCTGCAGTCTCGCGCTTCGCAGAAACCGGGCACACCTGCGATCCCGAGCATCCCGGTCTGACCCACCGCTCCGGGGAAACCTCGGGGGCCACGAGGACCCTCCATCCCGTTTTTAGGGTCGGCCGGGTGACCGGGCAAACCTGTGGAACGAGACAACGATAAATAACTGTGGGACCTCAGGGCTGAACAATTAACAACTAATCAGGTCAAATTTAAACATGTCTCACTGTAACATTATTATCACTGACTAATATTTCTTTAACCAGAAATGTGTCAGAATATCATTTAAATTTTTCTTACAGTAGATATTTTCTGCTCTTCCTCAGCGTTACTCAACCAAAGAGACAAACCGTTAAAGTCTAACTCTGATGGGGAAACTATCTAAGTGGTGAAAAATGGCAAAAAAGTAGAAATAGAAAATAAGTGTAAGGTGGTAAAAATGGGTCAAAGCAGAAAAAAATGGGTGAGATTTGGGAGAAAACTTGAAAAAAAAAGACCCAAAAGCGGCAAAAATAAGGAGTAAAAATGAACTAAAATGGCAGAGTGGCTAACTAACTTTTTTACTGAATTCTTTTCAAATGACAGCGAATTTTTAGTTTTCATTTCACGGCTTCAAATAATTCACTCTATGTGTGATGCATCTATGTAATATCTGGGTTTACCCTTCTGAAAAGAGTGCACAAAAATATTTCACTTTTTATGATATAAGCAAAGACACTAAATATCTTTTAAAAATATTTATCATTGCTGCAAAGAAAGTTATCACCCGTAAATGGCTACAGGCGGATAGAAATTATAAAAGAAATTCATGAAATGGAGAAAATGACTTTTTTTATTAAGATTAAGAAGAGATTTGTATATTTCAAGATGGGAAAAATTGACACTTTATTTTGGAATAGTTGATTTTGAGGGTGTCTGCTCCTCATTCCAACCATTTAACGTTTCATCAGAACATTAATTTATGAAAATACTGAACAAAACCTACGACTGTTAAACTCCTCGGCAACTGTGAACATTTCAGACCTGGCAACGTTTTGATGTTTTTTTGTCTTGTATCTGTTTTTTTATTTTTTAATGTTACTTTTCTTTTCTGTCTTTGCTGTTCTTAAATGAAAAAATGGAAATAAACTCTGAGTGTTAAAAAAAAAAAGCAGCAAAACTAAAGAGTAAAAATGAATTAAAATAGCTGAGTAGCGAACTAACTTTTTCACTGAATTCTTTTCAAATTTTTAGTTTTAATTTCACGGCTTCAAATAATTAATTCCATGTGTGATGCATCTATGTAATATCTGGTTTTACCTTTCTGAAATGAGTGCACAAAAATATTTCACTTTTTCATCGTATTCTAATTATTTCACCTGTTTATGTAAATAAAGTTTCTTCTGAGGATATTTTTTATTACAAAAATCCAACTTTTCTCCCTTGTGTTTATTTTCCTCCTATTCAAAACAAGAGTAATAAAGAAAATCATCCTCTTTGATAGTGAAATTGATTTCAACAACACATAAGAACCTGGAACACAGTACAGGGAAAAATAATAACAGTTAGATTACTTCTGTAAATCATTCGGCGCACAAAGACAAAAAGCTTAATTTGATCCTCAGAGACGTTAAATCACTGTGAGGAGGGAAAACGTCACAAACCTCTGAGTCCTTGTGGTCCATCAGGTCCAGGTAGACCTTTACCTGGAGCACCTGCGAGGCCTTTGGATCCTTTTGGACCTGTTCAGAAAAACAAACTTCTTACAAGACGACAACTTTTTCTAGATTATTAGTTGATTTTTTTTTAGACTTTTATCTCCTCGTCATTTTGTTTTTGGTTCAATTTTTAAATTCTGAGATTATCTGAGTTTATCTCTAAATGTTGACCCCTCTTTAAAATAATAAAACCTTCTTATGGCGCTTTTCCACTACAATTCCAGCTCTACTCTACTCGTCTCTACTGGGTTTGGTTCTTTTCCTCTAGCCCGACTACAGACTCACGGTGGGCGTGGATCTTATAACACAGCTGCGCTAAAGTGCTGTGCAGAAGTGCGTGCATGTTCTCATTTTGTACTAACATATGTGCCACCGTGGTCTTTAAAGAGAAAAAAAAAAGCTCTCAAAAGATTTCATTAAAGTAATACAGCGGCTCAATGTGGGTCGTCATGACAACGGAGGTAAACAACAGCCTGGTGCTGCTGCACGCGGAGGAAAACGAAGGAGCTGCTTCCTGACATCAACTCTTCCCTGGATCCAGTGAGATCACTTTAATTTTTGATTTTTGGGCCTGGTATAGCAGAGATTTGTTGTTGATCAATCATTCTTCTTTGAACTGGTTTTCCTTTTTGGTTCCCTGTGGATTAATGGACTGATTGGTGCTTAAAGACTCTCNTCTGGTTCTGTGCCGTCAGGTTTAAATGTCATTAAAAACCCGTCGCTGACTTATTCCTTTGCCTCTTGTAAGTGATTTGTTCAGAGTCAGAAGCTGCAGAGACGACATTCTCTGACCAATGAGTGACCGGCAGTCCGTCCACGTCACCTTTTAGTATCAGCTTTACTCTCTTAGAACCAGGGTAGAGTAGGTACTAAAAACTGGCGTCTGACGCGTAGTACCGCGCTAATGGAAACGCAACACAAACCGAGTAGAGGAGAGTAGAGTAGAGCTGAGACGAGTCAGTGGAAAAGGGTCATTAGTTTCATCTGGTCTCACCTCTGTTCCCCTGTGCTCCTTTCTGACCCTCCAGTCCTCTGTCGCCCTGAGCTCCTCTTGCTCCTTTAGCTCCAGCTTTCCCAGCTTTTCCCTGAATGATGAAGAAGTCGACATTAACCGTGATAAAAAAAAATAAAAATAAAAAAAAAACGTGTAGAAACAGTAACTAAGAGCTGCTGGACTCACAGGTTTCCCCGTGGATCCCAGAGGTCCAGGAGCCCCCGGGGGCCCGATGAGCGTGCGGTTGTTGATGGGGCAGCCCTGAGAGCACTTCCGCGCCTACCTCCGCCGCATGACCCTCTAGACCCGCCACTGGTGCGGAAACGTCTCGACGTCCTGGACAAGCAGGCAGTCTGGTCCTGGGACGTCCTTGTCTCGTCCATCACTAGTGTTGTTGCACCTGCAGGATGGACAAACCCCAGTAATGCAGTGTAGGACTGCGGGCATGGGACTTATAAGTGAGAGGAAAGGTGCAGAGGTTAGGTCTCAAGTTTGTATAGTTTTCACAACAAAGTAGTTTAATAAGGTTCACCACTTTAAAGAGGACATTTCAGGCAACAAACAGACAGACAGCACAGGCTTCTCATCAATAACAGCAGCTTCACAGTCTTAGAGCATTTCCTCCTCAATGTCAATCTGACAAAGCTGCAAGTCTTTGTTTTCAACAGGGTTCTGGCTGCAAGTTTTCTGCTGAGTTTTCATCCCAGGACAGCTTGTGATAGCTCCCTGCTTGACTGGTCTTGTGTAATAGCTCTATTAGAGGTTTGTTTATTGGCTAACAGTTCTGTCACTCACCGTTACAGTAGCCAATCACCTCACCCTTCACAGGAAGCAGCTGTAGCCATTTACATGATAAGTGAGACTTATCCATTGCTGTGCATCTTCATTCACATGTGTGCAACATAAGAAGTACAATCTGTGACTTGGAACTACATGATTTATGATTTTGGTTAAACCTTTTCCCACTGGTGAAGCTGGTTTTGTTTGCACAGAGCTCAGACAGTGAGTATAACTCTGCCTGAGACTAAAAACTCTCTAACTCCTACAAAGTTTTACCTAAAAAGCTCAAATTTCACCCAGATGTAGATGAGAAGGTGTAGAAGTGATGTGGTGGTTTTATGTCTGACATGAAGCATCTGGAAGTTATTGATTTTCAAAAATGGCTATAAAAAACTAAGCTTTGAAACATAGTGAGGGCCAGAATGAGGTGGGATGTGAGGGGTTGAGACACTTTTGTGAATCAAAGTCAAGTTTATTTTTGATATTTCATCAAACCCTTCACTCACAGCTGGACCTGAGACTCCTTTAGGTCCCGCTCCTCCTCGAACACCCAGGTCACCAGCTGCTCCTCGCTCTCCTCGGCTCCCTGGGATTCCTGGTGGTCCAACGGGTCCGGGGACGCCGTTACGACCGACCGCACCTTTAGGTCCACGCTAAAGACAATACAGAAGAAAATGCTCTTATTTCGATATTTGTGTGTTTTCAGATTAACTCTCTGTCAGTTTGTAAACGTCTTCACTTCCTGTTTGTGATGTTTTTATTCTTCTCTGAACTCAGACACAACAAAGAGTCTGTTCTGGAAACTGCGTGGGTTTCTCTGACGCCACAGGGGAAACCACCTGTCCTTTGTCTCCACGGTCTCCTCCGCCGCCCTGACAGGTAAAGGAAAGAGGAAACAAACAAACCAGAGCGTAAAAACCAACAGGTGATGGAAAGAGGAAGTCAAATGTAAAGATGTGTTTCATCATGTTGGTTTATCCAGAGGAGAATCACCTTCTGTCCTTTGGCTCCTTTTACACCTTTTTTTCCTCCAGAGCCCTGAAGAAAAAAAAAACACAAACAGAAAATGTGATGAAAGAGGAACAATAACAGCTGATGTTTCTTTTTTCAGGTGTGATGTGGTCGACTTGTAGTAAACAATGAGCTCAGACAGGAAAAGTCAGGTACTTTTTTTTTGGCAGTGGAACCATGTGAAACTCCTGTGGCTATTTTAGAAGTGAACAGAAACAAAAACAAAGTCAGGTGACACCCGCAAAGCGTTCTACTTTAAGAAGTAAACAAACAGGCTTTAAGGATGAGTCAGGAAATCAGGGATTGAAGCCAAAGAGATTTGATTTGCCTATGTTTAATGAAGTAGACTTTCAGTAAATCAAAATGAGTAACAGATGTTACACATCCGAGCCTGTCCAAACCCATCCACATTCAAAACCCTCCTCAAAACGCATCTTTTTAAAAGTGTTTTTAATGTCTAACTGCTTTTAAATGTATCCCATGGTTTTGTTTTGTCTTGTTTTATATTGTTATAGGTTATTATTTTTGTTATCATTACTGTGTTGTTTTATATTATGTTTTTAATGTCTGTGAAGCGTCTTTGAGAATCTAGAAAAGCGCTCTATAAATAAAATGTATTATTATTATTATTATTATTAGATGTATTATTGACGCACGTCTGTAAAGAAGTGCGTTTGCTCTGTTTGGACTTGACGGTAAACTCTGTCATAAAAAAACTGTTAATTTCCTGGTACTTTTTTTTAGGTTGGGTAATAAATGTCTCACCAGAGCTCAGAATAAAAGTCCAGACATGACAGAAAGTCCACGCTGAAGTTTGCTACCACAATAAAAGCCTCCTACTCAGATAAAGTTCTGACTGTACACTGCAAAAACTGAAATCTAAGCAAGTCATTATGTCTTATTTTTAACACAAACAACAAACAAACAAACAAAGGAGCATAAGGTCCCTGAAAACTGAGGTTTCATGTCTGTTTTTTAAAGGCAAAAAATAAAGTCTTTGGGTTCACCAACATGCTTACGAAATAACATTAGAGCCACCGTAAAGATAATTAATTGGAGTTTTGGCTTTTATTAAAGAAATAAAAACTCTCTTCTTTTTTTCAATCTCATGATTTAAAAGAAAAAGCCCCAATTTCTAATGTTTTTGCCCAAACCTCACATCACTGTCTCTACACTGCAAAAACTGAAATCTAATCAAGTCATTACGTCTTATTTTTAGTCAAATGTGTCTTACTATTCTTGATTCAAGCCACATTTACGAGACAAGGTCATAAAAATGTCTCATTTCAAGTTTTTTAAAGACAAAAATGAGGCATCAATTGCTTGTAACAAGTAAAAAAAAATCTTCCAATGGGATAAGATAAAAGATTCTTGTTTTAAGACATCTTTCTAATTTTGATTCGTCTTATCCCATTGGCAGATTTTTTTGACTTGTTACAAGCAATTTACACCTCATTTTTGTCTTAAAAAACTTGAGAGACAAACTGTTAAAAACTAACTTTGCAAGAGAAACAATCTAAGTGGAGAAAAGTGGAAAAAAAAAAAAACAAGAAGTAGCAATAAAAGTAAGTTTGACGTGGAAAAAATGGTCAAAAAGAAATAAAAATGGGTGAAAACAGGGAGAAAACTTGGGAAAAGATTCCTTTTTTTATTGATCTTATGTAATATTCACCAGTAAATAACGTTTTTAATGAATTTGAGACATTTTGAAGCCTTTATTTCAGATACATGAGTTTAAAACATTTATAAGACTTCTTAGTAACCTTTAAGACTTCTTAGAGACTTATTAACAGCCTTTAACTACTTTTTGAAACACGGACAGACTTTTTAAAAACATTTTGAAGCCTTTTTAAAGAGTTTTTGTTACTTTTTAATGACGTTTAAGACTTGTTAAGATATTTACAAGTTGGTAAGAAGACTATTAAGTCTTTACTTTTTTAAGACATTTACAAGTTTGTAAAAAGGCTACAGAGTCTTTTTTGAGGCTTGTTGCCACTTTTTGAGGACTTTTAAGACTTCATACTTTTTTTAATACTTTCTTTTTTTAATTCAAGACCTTGTTATATTCTTCTTAAAGACACTTTGTAAGAACATTTGGGATACGAGGGGAAGGATGGTCTGCAGGATTTTTTTTTTTTTACTTGTTACAAGCAATTTACACCTCATTTTTGTCTTTAAAAAACTTGAAATAAGACATTTTTATGACCTGGTCTGGTGAATGTGGCTCAAATTAAGAACAATAAGACAATTCTTTACTACAAATATGACAAAATGACTTGCTTAGATTTCCGTTTTTGCAGTGTAGCCTGCACTGGAAAACTACAAAGACAAAAAAACGGACACTTAAAACTTAGAACAGCAACTAGCTTCACTTTTTCTGTCTGATTGACACTGACGAAAATTGTAATAATCCTAAAACTGACAGAAATCAGTCAGAGTGTTTACTTTTATTTTAGCTACTGTCTCTTTAAGAATTTTGGAGCCCAACATTCTAGAAGCATCCAGATGATCTGCTCTTTAAAATGACAAATTTAGTCTTTCTATGATATTTACCACCTGGTGATGTCCTGATACCAGCAAATCTTGTTTTAATCTCGCGTGATTTTTTGTAGCAGCCTAACTTAGCTTTAAAACTTTAGTATTAGCATCCAACACTTTGACTTCACATTTGTTTTTTGTGTTTTAAATAGAGATAACACCATTGTTTTGAATTGTGATATGCACAGTTATTATGAGATCATGTTTTAATGTGAACTTTGCTCTCGTCACGTTTACGTTTCAAGTCGCTGCTTGTTGATGCTGCTGTGATTTCCAGTTCATGAAACTCACCTTTTCACCATCGGGTCCCGTCTCACCTTTGGCGCCCTGAAAGAAAAAAGAAAGAAAATTAGATTTAGAGTAAAACTTCCAGATAATTCCAGACTGAAGTATTTATTTTTGTTTAAGTAGGTGCCAAAATATTTCAACATTAGTTCCTGAGAACTGATTATTTTGCATTTTTTAAAACGTCCTAATTAGAAAATAATGATTTAAAAACACGTAAATTCAGTGGATTTGAAGAATTTGTCTGTTTGGTTTCCATAATCTATTATCATTTCATATCACTATTTATTTCTCCTTAGATTTCACATTTGGTGTCAGGTCTCATGTCTTAATTTTTGTGACCAAATCTCAGACTATATTGAAAATAAAGGTTAAATATGATCCTGTTTATGTGTAATTGATGTTTTGTGTTGTCTGAGTGTCGTGTTCACCCACAGTCGAGCCCTGCAGACCCTTAGATCCTGGTTTTCCTGGAATTCCAGCGTCTCCTTGTTCTCCTATTGCTCCCTGTTGGAGAAAGAAACAAAAAGAAACTCAGTTAGAAAACAGATATTAAGTTTTTTTTTCCAAATTAATCTTCATTTGACTCATATTTGTTGAACCTTTCTTTCTCTTCAGCATCAAATCTTTACATGAAAACAAAACCTAGATCCAAACCACATAGATGCAGAGTATTTCCTGTGTAATAACGTTACCAACTATCAGATGGAAACTTGTCTTTCCTGAATCCAGAAAGAAATTATTTTTCATCCTTAATCCAGACTAGGGCTGAACGATTTATCGTTTTCCGATCGAAATCTTTATTTCAAAATAAAATCATGTGATCGCTAAAGCTGTGATTTTTTTCCTGCTCCTGACTGACCCAGGATCTGTTATATCAGCTGTTTCACACACACCTGTCTTTGAGTGTGAGACTGTTGGAAAAATCCTTTTTTTTTTGGGGATTGATGAATTTTTTTTTTAATTGTTTTGTATTTTATTTTATTTAACTTGACACAATTAAGGATATTTCGCGCTACATTATTTTTAAAAGTTAAGAGTCAAATATTTCTCTTTTTGTTCTTCAGTTTTTAAAATAAAAATAAATTTAAAAGTCTGGTTTAGAAATAACAAAAGTAGGAGTTAGACTTGGGATTTCATAAAAGTCAAAATTCAACTATTTATCTAAATTTTTTTGCCTTTTATGCTTTAATTTTGTATTTATTTCGTGTACTTTTGAATTAAATCTTAGAGTTTTAACTTTTTATCTCAAACATTGCCTTTATTTCAAAAGTTAGACTTTTGTCGTCTTAAAATTTTGCCCTTAAATGAGAAAGTTTGGATTTTTTCCACATAATGTTAAATTGATTTCTTAAACTTTGACAGTTATTGACTTTTTGTCTCAGAATTTTGTCTTTATTTCTCAAAATTTTCACTTTTCATATTAAAATATTGACCTTTTATGTCAAAGACAGAAATAATTCTTACCTTTAGTTTTCATTTTCATCCTCACATTAGAGTAAAAGCTTTTGATGTTTCAATGGTTTGATGTAATTTTCTGTCAAGTTTGTAAATGTTACTGTACATTGTGAAAACTTCACTAAAGTTTGATTTCAAGAAAATCGTGAATCCAATTGAAATCGCTGTATCTGACAGAAAAATCGCAATTAGATCTTTTTCTAAAACCGTTCAGCTCTACTGGAAAACTCATTTCTCAGGTTTTTCATGACTCGTCTTTAACCTCGATTGTGCAGCTCTTTGCTAAGTTTCTGCCGTTTTAAAATCTGCTTCACAAACAAACTGAACTTAACTTGACCTGTTGCAAATTCTCATGTTGTTAAATAACATTAAACCTCTGACATTTGGTCAAACACTGTGACTCTGTTTTTTCTTTAAGGGACTTTCTCCGTCCTGTTTATACTCAAACCACTGACCTTTTCTGACCACGAGAACAGACAAAAACAAACTTGTGAGAAATTAGATGTTGGGGGAATTTTAAAAAAAAATTTAGTGTCTGACTTCTTCAGAAATAAATGTGAGCAGAAAAACTCCCGTCGTGTTTCACGTCTCTCTGATTCTTTATTCTTTGTTTGATTATTTTAACATTTCTGAGTTCACTTCCCTTAGTAAATCTAAATTTATTAACACCATCAAACTGAAAAAACTTTGCAAACTCTTTTAATTATATAAAGCCAAACGTATCATATTTGATACATGAGTACAAAGACCTTTATCTCATTAAAATGATAAATAGTTTCTTTAAAAACCTGTTAAAAATATCTTCAAAAACATATTCTACCACCTTGAGGATTATTATATCATTACAGTCGGCTGACGTTTTATTTTGGTCCTTTTCAAAATTTCATTAAATCATCCACTCACATATTTACAAGATTTACATCAAAATAGTTACTTTTTAAAAAAATAATAAGAGTTTTTCTGCATGAAAATGTGATACAATAAATATATCATGACTGAAAAAATTAAGGAATATTTTTTGTGGATTTTGTTTAAAGGGTTAATAAATATCTCAGTTCCATTAAATTGGAATTTTCTAACTATTTTTTTGAAGTTGAGTTACAAGAAGAGTTGAAGTAAATGAGTAATTTTTCTTTTCTTTTTAAGGGAAGTGACTTAAAAAAAACAGAAAATCTGCGTTTTTGATTTCCTCAAATCAGTTTATAAATACAGATTCATCCTTTTTTCCTTCTGCAGAAAGCTGACACTTCTTTCATATTTATGTTTTCTTCCCTTAACTCAGACGGAAAGTTTCTGTTTCCATTTATAAATTAAAAACAAAACAGGAAGTCTTGGTTAATAAAAGATGAGACGGCGATGTTTAATGATTAAAGATCCAGGCTGGTGTTTATGTTTCTGGGGTAAAGTTTCTAAGTTTTGTTTCCGCTCTGACTAATTCTGGTCTTTTCCTCCATAAATGAAACTTTAACGAGTTATACCCATAAATCTGTTCACTCACCACGGCGCCAACTCGACCTCGACGTCCTCGAGCTCCACGGTCGCCTTTACTGCCCTGCAGAAATAAAACACACAGAGAAACAGGAATTACGGCTGGAAAATAGATTAAATTAAAATATAACATACTGTAATATTCTAATGTCACTGTGTAATATTTCTTTAACCTCAAATGTGTCAGAATATCAGTCACAGTTTTTGCAGCAGATGTTTTCTGCTCAACCAAAGAGACAAACTGTTAAAAACTACATTTGCAAGAGAAACAATCTAAGTGGAGAAAACTGGAAAAAAACAACAAGAAGTAGCAATAAAAAAAAGTAAAAATGGGTGAAAACAGGGAGAAAACTTGGGAAAAGATTCCTTTTTTTATTGATCTTATGTAATATTCACCAGTAAATAACGTTTTTAATGAATTTGAGACATTTTGAAGCCTTTATTTCAGATACATGAGTTTAAAACATTTATAAGACTTCTTAATAACCTTTAAGACTTTTTACAGACTTTAAAGACTTTTTGAGAGACTGAAAGACTTTTTAAAGACATTTTGAAGTCTTTTTAAAGAGTTTTTGTTACTTTTCAATGAAGTTTTAGACTTGTTAAGACATTTACAAGTTTGTAAAAAAATACTTTTAAAGATTTTAAGTCTTTTCCAAGGCTCTTTGTTACTTTTTTTTAGAATAATTCATACTCTTTAAGATATTTACAAGTTGGTAAAAAGACTATTAAGTCTTTACTTTTTTAAGACATTTACAAGTTGGTAAAAAGGCTACAGAGTCTTTTTTGAGGCTTGTTGCCACTTTTTTAAGGACTTTTAAGACTTCATACTTTTTTTAATACTTTCTTTTTTTAATTCAAGACCTTGTTATATTCTTCTTAAAGAAACTTTGTAAGGCCATTTGGGATACGAGGGGAAGGATGGTCTGCAGGAAAAGATTGATTGTATTGTTGTTGTTGTTGTCCATAGATATTCAAGATTCAAGATTAAAAGCGTTTATTGTCACATGCACAGTAAAGAAACGTGTGTCCCTGTGCAATGAAATTCTTTCTTTGCTGTTCACCAAACGTGCAGACAATATTATAAATAGTAAAAAAAAAAAAAAGCCAAGAGAAACAAAATAAAGCTAACAGTCTCACCCTCACAACTGATAACTCCTCTGTCGCCCCCTCCCTGCAGGTCAAGAGTCTGGGTGTCATCCTCGATGGTACTTTATCATTCCACACCCACATACCCGCATACTTCCATCTACGAAACATTAACCGCCTCCGCCCCTCTCTCTCCCCCAACAGCACCGCCACTCTGGTTCATTCTCTCGTTACATCTGGCCTGGACGACTGCAACTCCCTTCTGTATGGTCTCCCCCTCAAGTCCCTCCACAAACTTCACCTGGTACAGAAAGCTGCAGCCCAGATCATCACCAGGACCCCGTCATTCCACCACATCACCCCTGTTCTTCAGCAACTGCACTGGCTTCCCATCACCCATCGCATCACTTATAAGATCCTGCTCCTCACCTTCAAAGCCCTCCACAATCTCGCCCCTCCATACCTCACCGATCTCCTCCTCATCAACAAACCAACACGAACCCTCAGGTCTTCAGTCGCTCTGCCTCACGTCTCTGGAACTCCCTCCCACACAATATCCGTGACATTGACTCATTAACTTCTTTCCAATCCCACCTCAAAACCCATCTTTCCCGCCAAGCTTACTCACTATGACTGTTTTTAAACTCTGTATTTCTTTTAAACTTTTAAATTTTGAATTTTGGAGTGTGTTTTTAAATCTGTTCTGTGCTGTGTCCTTGGGTGACCCGTAAGGCGCCTTTAACAGAGCCTTCTCTGTTGCTGCCCCCTTTCTTTCGAACTCACTACCACAACAAATCCGGGACTCCGCTGACCTCACCACCTTCAAAACCAGATTAAAAACTCACCTGTTCCGCTCTGCTTTCCAACATCCTGTTTACTCATTTTCTTCTGTCCATTTTCTTTTTTAAATTGTTTTTAACCTGCACTGTTATTATTTTTACCATGTAAAAATGTTGTTTTAGCTGTTTGTTCTTTTTAACTTTTCGATGTAAAGCGACTTTGAGTTTTTGAAAAGCGCTTTATAAATAAAATGTATTATTATATTATTTAAATAAAATGAATAATTCTTCTTCTTCTTATTATTATTATTATTATTATTAATATACAAGTATATATACAAGTATACAAGAATTAGATAGTGCAGCAAGAAAATAGAATAATAACAATAGTAATGAAATATGTACAGATGCAAATGTATGGAAGGAAGAGTGCAAATGGAAGTTAAATTGTGTAAAAAAATGACTATAATAGGAGCAAAAAAAACAAAAAAAAAAGGTGTTATGTGCAAAGTGAAAATACTAAGTTTGATTAACACCTGAGTGCAATAACAGTGAATCCACAAAGATAAAGGCAGCAGCAGGTGTAATGTGTCAGAGGTGATAAAGGACTTTGGTGTGACGTCGTTGTTTGTTGTCGAAGCTTCAGCTCTCAAGAGGACGGGCTGAGTTTAAGTCAAACCTTTTCCTGTGCCCCCCCTCCACACTCTCTCTCTCTGTTTCCTGCTCTAATCACCATCATGTCTGTTTGCTGCAGAGTCTGAATTATGTCCTGGGTGATTCAAACTACAGCTCAACAATAGATCTCACAGACTCGACATGAAGTGACTCACTGCTGCTGGTGTTTGAACTACAATAACACTCACTCTTTGTGTGTTTTTGTGTATCATTGGTGAGTTGACAGGGAAGTTCCCTACAACATTAATCACCTTCTTCTGAACTGGTTTCTGTTCCAAAGAAAACAGTCCAGTTTAATCAGAGCGTGTAAATCTCTCTGTGGACTAAAGAAACTTCCCTTTGATTCTAAATAATTCATGTCTGATTCAACATGACCACACAACTTGGGATGAATTAAATAAACAACAAGAATCAGCCAATCAGAGAGCTGCAGGTCTTTCTGCTGCACGTGCTGCAACACTGACTGAACCACAGTAACTACAAACATGTTTCTTTAAACTGTTTACAAATGACTGAAAGTTTCTGTCTTCAGTTCAACTTAAAACACTGCAAATCGAGCGCACAGAGGAGGATTACACTGCAAAAATTAAAATCTAAGCAAGTCATTCTGTCTTATTTGTAGTAAAAATTGTCTTTTTATTCTTAATTTGAGCCACATTCACCAGACCAGGTCATAAAAATGTCTTATTTCAAGTTTTTTTAAGACAAAAATGAGGTGTAAATTGCTTGTAACAAGTCAAAAAAATCTGTCGATGGGATAAGATGAATTCGCCCGGGAAGTTAGAACTTTAATCTTTCTACAGAATTTTGTTCTTAGAAAATAGAATAGGGTAACCGTCTAAAAAAAAAAATGAACAATGTTCGTTAACTACGGAGTAAAAACAGAAATTTTTTGAACTTTACTCTGTAAAAATACTGGAACAGATCATTTACACCGAGTTTAGTTCTTATCATTCTGTTTAATGACTAAAAATAAGACATTATGACTTGATTAGATTTCAGTTTTTGCAGTGTAGAGACAGTGATGTGAGGCTTCTTTTAGGTTTGGGCAAAAACATTAGAAATTGTGGCTTTTTCTTTTAAATCATGAGATTGAAAAAAGAAGAGAGTTTTTATTTCTTTAACCGGCCAAAACTCCAATTAATTATCTTTACGGTGGCTCTAATGTTATTTCGTAAGCATGTTGGTGAATCCCAAGACTTTATTTTTTGCCTTTTAAAAAACAGACATGAAACCTCAGTTGTTTGTTTGTTTGTTTGTTTGTTTGTGTTTAGTCACATAGATGTTGATAAAAATTATGGAACTGAGGTCAAGGGTATTTTATTTATCGTTTTTCGCACTCTGTGAAGTTTGTAGTTTTGATGTAACTCCTGTCAATAAAGAATTAGAATGAATCTCTGCAGAGTTGAGTTGTTTTTTTTTTACCTTAGGACCAAACTGACCCGGGTCGCCCATCACACCTGGGACTCCGATCGGACCCTGAAGAGAGAAAAAAAAGAAAGAAACTGTTTTTATTTCTTTTTCTGGATTAGGGAAGTTATTTTTTAATAATCAAGACTCTTCGTAAATGAACTCACATCTTCACCGGGGTCACCGTCACTGCCGGGCAAACCGTCCTGACCTTGAGTTCCCTAAGAGAGAAGAAAAAAAGGATTTAGAGTCGGAAAAACAAGTTTTTGAAAAAGTGAAAGTGATTCAAACTTTTTCAGAGTTAGGATTAAAAAGATAAACTGTGGATGAACTGAGGAGGAAAAAGTTTCACATTAAAACATTCACTTCATATCCTGGAAGAGTTTACTTTTCTGAATGCACATCAGTAAAAACGAAACAATCCTAAGATTTAAAATCTTACTTTCAGACATGCTTAATAAAATATCTTGTTTTAATGTTTTTTTTAAACTTATTTTTAGCATTTAAAACTATGTTACAGTGTTGTGGATTTTTTTGATTAAGTAAGCAATTTAACCTACTGAAGGAATTCTCAGATATCCTTACATATAGATGCCAGTTGTTGCGTTTGTCAGACGGCTGTCTCCAGGAGAAGAGAAGGCCATAAACAAAAATGTTGTTCTCTGGTAACTGTACACAAGCTCCCTGTCTCCAGGCTTTTCAAAGCACACAGCAGCTGAGCTGACCCACAGATTTCTGCCCATTGACGACTTCAATGTTCTCTGTAAAAGTTAAACTTGAACACACTCTGACAATCCTAACAGGTCCTGAGTAATTCCCTTAATTCAAGGTTCACTGTCAATTTGCTGATGTTCATTTGACTTCATGGACCCAAACTTGTAAGATGTAATACCAGATATTATCTGTACCCCTCCTCATTGATCAGGTGGTATCCTGTCCCCCCTTCAAGGCCCTGCTGCTCTAAATAAACAGCCAATCACCACTGGAGAAGGGACGTCCACAGGGTTTTTAAGGAAGACAGGCTTCTACTCAGGGTTTTTTTTTCTACACAGGTTTTTGGGATGGAGGTTTTTAGGCTAAGAGTTTTGTTAGAAGGTTTAGGAAATGCAAGAGGTTTCTTTTCAGTCGTTGTTCATGTTGTTTAGTGTTATCAGTTGGTACAGAATATTTAACGTGCTGCAAATCTTTCAACCCAGAAGCTTTGTTAAAGATGGCTAGACTTGAATAAACTTTTTCCTGGATTCAAGCTGAATGAACTCTCCTGCTGATTTGGACTCCTCTTTTCATCATTTTTTCATGGGTATATGTCTTAGAATTAGGAGACCTAGGATGAGACATTATGTAGTAGAAATGGGGGTCCTCCCCCACCTTATATTAAAGTAACAGATTCAACAAGTAACAAGCGAAAATAAGATTCAACAACGGCTCAAAAAAGCATAAATGTTTCAATTTTGTCTTAATTAGTCTGAAAATCCTAAAATAAGTTGTTAACTGTTAAAACAAGTTACTTTGGTTTTCTCACATTTAATTTCATAACATTAAAACTTGTTTCAAGATTTAGCTTCGACCTCAAGTTGCTTCATTTAAGAATAACACAAAAAAAAAAATCATCTTTTTAAGACACAGTTTATTTAGCAAAGAGCTAAGAATTTTACAAACCCATGCTAAAAAATCAAGAATTATCTTAATCATACTTCTCTAATTCTAAGTAGTTTTAACTTAAAGAAGTGATATTTTTCATTCAATTTGCTAAAATTAAGAATCTAAGAAGCATGAAATCAGATTCTTTTGCTCATATTCAGTATATTTCACTTAAAATTCTTCCTCGGGAAGTTTGTTTTTTAAGCATTTGAATCTAAAAATAAGCATTTTCTTCTTGTTTTAAGATCTGAGAAAACTTATCAAGGCCATCTTTGTTTTTAGATTTATCAGTCTTATTTCAAGATTTATAGTCAAGTGAAATTATCTTGCTGCATGGACAGATAATTTCACTAGTTTTAAGATATTTTACCATCAAATTTTGCATTTTTATCTTATATTCAGACTCACTTTTTTCATGCATTATTTCCTTTTTTCAATCAGTCGTCATCATTCGTTTATTTCCAAATTTAGAAGCAGTGTTAAGTTCTTTGCTTTGAAACTTTGAAGCTCCTGAACTTTCATTTTCATTCTGAGTTTGGCACAAAGAACAAAAAAGCTCCTTATCTCTTTTATCAGTAACTGTCAGTCCATTTATCATCCAGTCCACTCCCGTACAGGAAAAGTCATTAATCATGTTGTCAGACAGTTTCCTTGTGGTAATTATGTCTGTCACTCACTTCATGGAAAAAGGGTTTGACAGTTTATTTTGGCAGATTTCAGTAAAAATCTAAATCCACTGCAAAAACTGAAATCTAATCAAGTCATTATGTCTTATTTTTAGTAAAATGTGTCTTACTATTCTTGATTTGAGCCACATTTACTAGACAAGGTCATAAAAATGTCTCATTTCAAGTTTTTTAAAGACAAAAATGAGGCATCAATTGCTTGTAACAAGTAAAAAATAATCTTCCAATGGGATAAGATAAAAGATTCTTGTTTTAAGACATCTTTCTAATTTTGATTCGTCTTATCTCATCCGCAGATTTTTTTGACTTGTTACAGGCAATTTACACCTCATTTTTGTTTTAAAAAACTTGAGAGAGACAAACAAATCAAGAACAATAAGACAATTTTACGACAAACAAGACAGAATGATTTGCTTAGATTTCAGTTTTTGCAGTGTATTGCCTAAACTTTCCATGTAAAAACAACAAGAACTGTTTTATTAAAACTCATCTCTCCTGCATCAGATTCTTATTTTGATGTCAGAGCTCTGATGTATGGAAGCCCGTTTGTGCCATTTGAAATTTAAAAGAAATTAAAACCTTGCTTTTGTTGAATTTTTTTTTTGCCAGTTTAAAATATAATCTGCCGATGGGATAAAAGAGATGTTTTAATACAAGAATCTTTTATCTTATCCCATTAACAGATTTTTTTGACTTGTTACAAGCAATTTACACCTCATGTTTGTCTTAAAAAACCTGAAATAAGACATTTTTATGACCTGGTCTGGTGAATGTGGCTCAAATCAAGAAGAACAAGACAATTTTTACTACAAATAAGACAGAATGACTTGCTTAGATTTCTGTTTTTGCAGTGTCTGCTGCATCATCAACTCAAACTCTTCACTCATCAGAATTGTGAAACTTTTATCTAATTGTGAAACTGATGAAATTCAACACTGATGCTTTCAAATCCTTATTTCTCAGACTTTTTGCTGGTGAAGTTTTCTATTCAAAGGGTCTGGGAGCTTTATTACCTCTCCACAGACTTTCACTTTTGTTTCTTTGGAAAAGCTCTGGCACAAACCCAGGGGATGTGGTTTTGTTTTGATAACGAGTTTTAACTCTGCACTTTCTCTTCCCTTTAATTTGTCTGTGACTCATTTCACTCGAAACTTCAAATTATGTTGTCGTCAACTTCCCACAGACGGAGTTTTAATCCGGAATAAAACCAGTTCAGTCACATCGTAGTGGTTTACAGAAAATCTCCTGGGGTCATGTTCACACACGGACTGAAAACAGCTTCCAGTTTCGTCTTTACTCTGATAAAATCTGATAAAATCTGATAAAACCACAGACCAGGTTTGGCTCTAGAAGCCTCTTTCATTTGCTCTTTCCTCTTTGGGTAATCCTGAAAACTCCTCTGACTCTGAGTGAAAGTGTAAGATGAGAAAAAAACAGACTTTCAAAACTCTGAGGGAAACTGTCAAATCTTCATCGATTACAACATCTGTTTAGAAATGAGGAAAAGAAAATTTATTTTCTTCCTCCTGGGAAAATCAGCAACTTTTAATCCGGTTTAACTGGAGTTAACAGAGAAGATTAGAATAACTTTAGAATGATGTTTCGGTTTCAAGATTTACAAGAGGAACAAGAATCTTTTTTTGTTCTGTTAAAAAAGTCCCAGTTTAAAATAAGTGTTTATCTTATCTGTGATCAGAGTCTGGCAGAGAGGAAACAAAGATAAACAGAAACACGCAACGGTGGATGAGAAAAATAAAATCAGCGTTCCACAAGAAAAGACGAGAAACAACGAGCAGAACTGAGAAAGTAACGAGAACAGAAAGGTGAAAGAAGACTTTGATAAAACTATAAATAATGCAAAAAAAAAAGGCTAGAAACTGAGAAAAGTCAAAATACTGACATAAAAAGTCAAATTTAAGAAAATTAAAAATCTAAATAATGAGATAAAAAAAAAAAATGTTTAAGTAAGAAGAGATATATTATATATTAGATATATTATAAAATTAATTATATTAATAATAATTATTTGTTGAGTTTCACATCAAATTAAAACTCTGATTTCTTCAGGTCAAGTTTGTTTTACTGTCTTCCTCATCATTTTGTTGATATTAATCTTTAACTGGTATCCAGACATAAACTTTTAGACTCAGACTGTCTCACCACACACACACACACACACACACCATGAGTCAGCTGCACACACACCATGAGTCAGCTGCACACACACCTGCACTGTTTACAGTGTGTGTCTGGTCTGTCACGTGCTGTTGACTTTAAAAGCAGCAGCTGATGAAGTCTGACATCACTGTTTATTCTTGTGTTTATATCGTTCTGTTTTCCACGTGCTTCTTTACTCTTTAAATACCATCTTCCTTATTTTCTGCCTCGTGTTGTTGCTCGTGATCTTTCTTATGGCAACTTGAGAAATAAGGGTGAACTATGTTAAAATGTTTCTGTTGCAATTTGTTGTTTTTTTATTTATTTTTTTACTCCAACCAGCCCTCTTTAAGGTCATTTACTAAACAAAGCTCTGTTTTCTTTTAATGCACGACTACAACTTGATAAAACTCTTAACTTCACCCATTCAAAAACCTACCCTTTCAAAATAAAAGCATACAACTTCAAATCCTTCCTTTACCTTTCGAGCAAAACCCGTTAAACATCTTGGAAGTATTTATAAAAGTGCTGTATAAGTCTTTTAGGTGTCATTATTGATTTCTGGTTTATTTGTCACAGCTGTGTTTTGGGTGCAACTGATGTTTTGGCTCCGAATCTGTGTCTTATACTCCAAGTTTTACGGTAAAATGACCCAGAGGTTTGGGTTTGGATCCTTCTGGTGGTCTCATTTGTGGTGAAGGGTCATCAAAACCTCTCACTGATGCTTCAAAAGGGGATTTTTTTACAGTCACCAGAAGTTCACAAGATGTTAATAACACACACCCACACACACTCACAGGAATGTGGGGGTAGGTGAAACAGCCTTAAAGTGATAACACAGAGTGAGAATAACCTGTGATTATCAGATAAATGTGTTTGTACCTTTGGTCCACTGGGTCCATGTAATCCAGGCTGACCTTGGTAACCCTGAGGACAACAAACAGGAAACACTTTAACAGTTAATTAAGTCAAAGATCAGGAGGAAAAAGCTGAAATATATTACACAGACAGTATAGATATCACATGCTGAGTCTCGTTTCCTCGTTTACAACTCTCAGTTTTCAGAGTGTGGGCGAAACGAAACACACATGACACACACGATACCCCGTCACACAAATACTACGACGACATGTGACGTAACAGAAACACGATGAAGCTGACGTCTGCTAATTCAGATGTTTTTTACATTTTTTTTTTTATTTCTCCTTGCTCTTTAAGATCAGTAAGACCGAATTAGTTTAAAAACTAAACTTGGTCTTTGTGCAGGAAGTTGTGTTTTTAGTTAGTATCTAGTTTTTAGTTCTGGATGTTATTGTTCACTTTTTTTTCTCACTGAAATGGATGTAAAGTTGTGATATCACCAAAAGATGAGGTGGGAAATGTAGCTTATAGGTTAAAAATGTTGCATATTTTGCATTTAAAAGCACCAATCTGATGCATTTTTAATAGAAAAATCCAGCAGACTGTATGAATGTCAGGGGTTGACGTTAAGGTCAATTTGAGGGCGACAAATCAAATGTTCTGCTACTTCAACTACTGGCCCAGGAAAATGACTTTTGGTTTAAAAAATGAAGGTAAAACAATTTACTTCCAAAATTAGGCAAAGAAATAGTTGTGATGCAAAAGTAATCCATTAAAAAGAATTTTCTTGTTCATGAAGTCTTTCATCTCAAAGGAACTTTAATAAGCTCGTGTGTGGAATATTATTACATATGTGTCTTAATGTTGTACACTTGATTTGATGTAGCTGGACCTAAAGTGCTGAGTGATCTAATATGAGCAGATCTCCTGATTTATTTACATTTCAGATGAGAGAACAAATTCATTCCTTCAAATAAACTTTACTGTAATATGAGACTTATTTTAACTACTTTATTTGAAGTTTCACCGCATCATTAATTCAAATTTTATCAGAGTTCTTTAATGAAGTTCATATATGCCTGTAATATTCACAAAGGTGAACACCAGGGCTTAAAAGGTTGAAGTGATAATCAGAATAATAAATCAAAGTGAAACTATTTCCTCACTAAACACCTGTGATGTACGGTGATGTTTGTTGGTGATTTTACTGCTGCTTTGAGATAACGACAAAAAAAAATAGTTCCATAAATAACTCAAATTCCAGCTCAATGATTCACAGACTTTAAAAGAATTGAAGTTGGATTTTGTTGCTGCTTCTTTCATGCCTCTGTAATTAATCACTGCTCAAGATTAAATTAAATTATTTAGAAATAAAATCTGAACTTCCTCTCTCTTATCTCTGCAGCTGTATTTATTCACATCAGCCCTGAGCTCAGCTTTAAAGTCCAGAGATTTTCCTCTTTACTTTGCTGACTCTGCCCTCTAATGGACATATTTGAACTTATTCTAATGATTTCAAACTTTATTTTCTTTATCAAACTGAATTTCAGAAATGTATTTAGGTTAACTTTCTTTCTTTCTGTCTTGTTCTATTTCTTTGTGACGCATTTCTACTGATGCTGGAATCTGCTGCAGAATAATTTGGGTTTTATTGAGACTTAAATGTTTTTAAAAGCAGACAAAAGAAACTGAAGGAAGATGCATGATCTTGCAGATGCTTGGGCTGATGATTTTTAAATATATGGTCCAATTTTTTGACATGTTTTTCAAATATATGTGATGTATCTGTGATATTTTTGGAACATGCTGCTGCTGAACTCAATAAATAATCAGCTACTTCCTCGTCTACATGCAAAAAAAAATATTCCATGCCCATCAGTGAACATGCGACATGTGCAGTTTTAATCTAACATACATTTTTCTTAATCTTATATTTGTTAGTGATTAGAAAGATCAATTCTTTGTGGTTTTTCTTACAGTGGATCCTCTGTCGCCGACGTCTCCGGGGAAACCTGGAGCTCCAATTTGACCCTGCAGGAAAAGACTGGATTGTTAATGAACCTCAAGTTCTGTTTTGGCTCTTTCTGCCCCTGGTGGTGAGCAGAGGAAGTGCAATAAGGCTCCAAAACAGATGAGACAAACCATGAACTTTGTGCGTATTTTCAATTTTAGGCAGGTTTGTTGCTGAGAACAATCAAGAAAAATGCAGAAACATCAGATTCTGTACGTTTTTTTTATACCTTCTGTCCGTCTCGTCCCTGTGGTCCCTCGTTTCCTTCGTCACCGCTCGACCCCTGAGGAGAAAATCACAAGTGTAGGATGAGAAAAAGACTCAAAACAAACTAGAAAAACTTATCTATATCAGGAAAGAAATGAAATATCAAAGCAGCGGGATCAAACATATTTTTTATTCATCTTTAAAGTTGTTTGCAGGAGAAAAACATTTCTAAACTGACTGTTTTTTATGTAAGAACAGATGATACAACAACACAACTCACACATGTAGTGATATCTGTACAAAGAGATAAACTTCTATCTCGTGTGTTTCTGTGTGTTTCATCACCTTGATACCTTTACCACCTCTTGATCCTGTGGGCCCAGCATCACCACCAGAGCCCTGAGAGTAAAAATTAAATCAAAATGAGTGAAACTTTAACGTGTGGGTCAGTTAAACATGATTTTTTTTTAGTTTAAAATCACAGAAATGAGAATGATTATGAACTTAAACCTGTTAGTTTTGACACTGAGTTGATTTAATGTCAAATATTTTATCACTTGAAACTTTCAAATCAATCACTCTTATTCGTTGGCGCGTCGTCAGAGCAAACATGGCGTTATGATTTGGTTAAAAGCCGCAGGTCGGGAAAGAAAAGAGTTGGGTGATTTCCGAAAACAGTGAAAGCGCAAACATCACCTGTGGTCTGCAGGTGTTTTCCCTCACTGCTAACACCCTCATCTCTGCCATGTTTACCCAACAGCTTTAATCAAACAGGAGCTTTTGCTATTTTAAGCTCTCAAACAGATGGATAGAGGTTGTTTTCTTACAGTTTCTCCAGGAAGTCCCACTCCTCCTCGTGGTCCCTCCATCCCGATGTCGCCCTGTCACAGGAGGAAACACTGAGTTTAAAGAAAGCGACGAAACCAACTGTTTATTAACACGTATTTTATATTCCATTATATTGTATTGCTTGTTTTATATCTGTTTTAGTCATCTTTTAATGCACTTATTTCTTGTAAGGTGACCTTGAGTGCCATGAAAGGCGCCCTTAAGTAAAATGTATTATCATTATTATTATTACGTAAAATAAAGAAGAAAAGTTTGTTTACACTTTGATTAATATATATATTTTTGTATCTATATTCAAATTTATGTACAGTACAGGCCAAAAGTTAGGACACACCTTCTCTTTCAATGCGTTTTCTTTATTTTCATGACTATTTACTGGACTGGTTAATCTTCATTTCTTAAAGTAATGATGTCCACTCGTTTTTCTTTAATTAGCTGATTGGTTCTTGCCATAATATGAATTTTAACAGTTGTCCCAACCCTATTGATAAAGGCAGAAATTCCACTGATTAACCCTGATAAGACACAGCTGTGAAGAGAAAACCATTTCACGTGACCACCTCTTGAAAAATACCAAAAGTAAACAAAGCAGTAATCAGAGTAAAGGGTGGTTATTTTGAAGAAACTAGAATATAAAACATGTTTTCAGTTATTTCACCTTTTTTTGTTAAGTACATAACTCCTCATGTGTTCATTCATAGTTTTGATGCTTCAGTGAGAATCTACGATGTAAATAGTCATGAAAACAAAGAAAACGATTGAATGAGAAAGTGTGTCCAAACTTTTGACCTGTACTGTACATTTATAGATATTTAACTTTTAGATATTGAACTTCCAGAAAAATCTCCTTCTGCACATCCTGCTTCTCCCAAACATGAATCGAGGTCATTTCTTCTTCAAGATCCCGTGTTTACCTTCAGGCCCAGCAGTCCCACTTCTCCTGGGTCTCCTGGAAGTCCAGGTTCACCCTGTGGAGGACGAGAAGTCGCCACAATCACTCAGAGGATCAAGTTTTGGAAGAAGTGACAGATTATTTTGGAGATGTTACTGAGCAGAAACAACTCCGCTTGTTAATGAATGAACTCACCATCGCTCCAGAAAAACCAGACGCTCCATCGTCTCCTTCGAGCCCGGGGTCACCCTGAGAGAAAGGGGTCAAAGGTCAATACCAAGAAGAACACAACAAGAACCAAATACACAAATAAAGAAGTTTTCTGCTCTTAAATTACACACAGAAACTCCACTTTTATCATTTTAAACTTCAGTCTTGGTTTGAACATGTCTGTGTGATTAGGATAAAGTTGTTGTGATTCAAGGTTTTTTTAAATTCAGCTGTTTATGTCTTTTAACATCTAGTTATTACAACTTTTCAGTAAAACTTTGTGTGTGAAAGTCAGCAGTTCAGCTCAGAGGTTAAATCAGCTGATAAATCATCTTTCTTTTTCTCTCTGGAATATCATTTACTTTTTCTCCTGTATGAAAATATGAATCATATTTTGGGGATTTTCATAAAAACATTCCTCATGTTACTTTCACTTTCATTTCTTTTTTTGACTCAGTCTTCATCTATTAATCATTTCTCCACTTTCACTTTTACCTACCTTGTTTACACACCAGATTTGACTTTTACTTTCAGTTTGTTTGTTTGTTCTGACTGTGCTCCAGGGGCATGTTTGTGTCTGTCAGGATGTTTTAATACGAGGTCATGTTTCAGGATGATTCTCTCACCACAGGTCCAGTGTCTCCTCCTCGTCCTCTGACTCCTTTGGTTCCTTTATAACCCTGAAAATTCATTCACACAGATAAATGAGAACAACACAAAGCTGCAGCTGTGATTCAGGTAATTTCTTCACGAATAAAAACACATTAATGAAAGTTTAAAGTCTCACCTCTCTGCCCTGAACTCCTGGATCACCCGTCTTACCCTGCAGACCTCTGGATCCCTGAAAACAAACACCAGAGTCAGAAATCATAACAATGAAGCCCTGGACTGTTAATGCTGATTTTTTCTTTGATATGAATGTAAATAAAGCGAAAGCATCATCAAATTATGTCAAGAGGTTTGAGGTAGAAACTGAAAGTATAATTATTTGTTCAGCACTTTTCATTCAACACCAGGTGCCTCAGAAAAACAGAGAGTGGAGTCAAATTTTACTTTTACTTTTGCTGGAGCCCAGACTGAGATTTAAACAATTTTTAAGTTGTCGGAAACACAAAGTTTAAAGTTGCTGTTTTCTTGGATTTTGTTTGGGGTCATTAGAGGAGTTCAGTTTGTTATTCTGTTATCCTTTTGGCTTATTAGACAAACAAAGACCCCACTAGTTTAGAGTTCTCTATCTGTTTTCATTTTTTTCCAACACTCGTCAGTCCTCTTCAGTCATTAAACTTTGTTTTTTGGAGGTTATATATTTTGGCTCATGAATGTTTCCAACTGCTTCATGTTGTTTCCTTTCCCTTCATGGGTCATGACATCTTCAATAAACAACAAACTGAATGAAAACTTGAAAAATAGAATAGAAAAGAACCATCTTAAGTTACAAAATGGGTCAAACAAAGAGAAAAAACTCTGATTAAACATTCAAAAAATACTCAATCAAAAGAACTTAACTGACCTGATCTTAAATGTTGCTTTAAAATCATCACATAATAACAAAAGTCATTAAAATAAACTGATTTCCCTTCTAAAAACTCAATATTCCCCTTTAACTTGGGGCAAGAGGTTAAGGAGGAGGATTAGGGCAACGAAAATAAAGGTCCAATACATTTTTTTAAATACATATTTTATTCTGAGATTAAATAAAAGTCAGAATTAGAAGATTTGAGGAAGAAATCTGGGATTAAAGTCAGAATTCTGGGACAAAAGTCGGAATTATGACTTTTTTTCCTTTATTCTTTGAATAAAATATGTAAAAGAAATTTATGGGACCTTATTATTTCTTTTTTCCAGTGGCTCTGATCCTCTTTTGTAGATTCAGGGTGTTTCATGTGCAAATAAATCTGTCAACAACTACTCCAGTCACCATGACCTTTGAAATAAAAGGTCAAAAAACTTTTGTTTCCTTAATTCTGTTCAACAGAGTTTTTCTGCAGCACAGAGAAAAAAATGACAGAACTTGTTTTTTTATTCCAGGGTCTGAGTTTTGTGGATGGTCACAGCTCCCCCCTCAGGCCAGTTACTGTAAAGGTTTCATGTGTTTCTTCATGTGAGGATGACTGGATTATGATTGGAGGAATTATTTGTACCTTTGGACCTGCAAACCCAGCGAACCCTGGTTCCCCGGGTTCACAGTCACAGTCTGTGGGTCCTTCCTCCAGAACTTCATCCAGACCTGATTCCTCAGAGGAGTCAGTGTCTGGTCCTTCATACGGGACCTGAAATAAAAACATCAGTTTAAGTTTTTATTCCTCCTGATGTTTAAGAATCACACCTGAGCGTCTCACCTCCATGGTTTCTGTGTCCTCTTTGGCGTAGTGGGACTCGGTGGTGGTGGCGTAGGGGAAGGCGTCCTCTGTGATCATGGTGACCTGCGTGGGGGCGGGGCCGTAGAGGTCATAGTCGTCCTCAGGTCTCTGCTCGTAGCTGTGAGTGGGCTCAGGTGGATACTCTGAACCAGGGGTGGACAGTAACACAGCACATTTACTCAAGTACATTTTTTGAGTATCTCTTCTTTACTTGAGTATTTGTTTTTTGAAAACTTATGACTTTCACTCCACTACATTTTAAAGCCAAGTGTTGTACTTTTGAATCCACTACATTTCAGCATCAGTGTAGCTCTGTAATCAGCTGTTGATGTTTTTCTTTCCTTTTCTAAAATGCAGTTGGCCACACACTGAACCAATCACAGTCATCTATGATGGATTTGGAAATACGTCTACAAGAATAAATGTGCATCATCTTTAAGACGTTTACATCACTGTCTACAGACATGGATATAAATTTTAATAAAGCATGTGTTATGTTGTCATGGAGCCAAGTGGTTCAACAGGGCAGTGAGTTGCTGAAAGCAGTGTTTTAGTTTGTTTGTGTGAATGAACTGAACCATAAACTTCCCCCCAAATCCCCCATTGTGAGAGTGTTGGGAGAAAAGAAAAAAAGACCCTTCTTGTTTATTCATTTAATGTGGATATTTAAATAAGAAAACTAAATGACAGTGGCTGCCCTTTTTGTTTTTTTTTTATTTCAGTTCTTACAGGTGTTTGTTGTAGCAGAGTGGTTCTACATGCAAGTCAGTTTAAAAGTAATTACTTAAGTATTTGAACTTTAGTATTTTTACTTGTAGTTGAGTAAGATTTGACCACACTGGAGTTCAGTGCTTTGTCCACCACTGCTCTTCACACAGAACATGACGACTCTTAGGTTTAGTTTGAGCTGCAGCGACATCACAATCAGCTGTTCACAGGTAAAAACAAAAAGAGGAGGAGGAGGAGGAAGCTCACCTGGCTGAGGAGACGCCAAGTTATCAAACTGATCCACCAGGGAGCCTTCATAGGTGTGGTCCTCACCTGGACACACAAACACAGCAGCTCAGGTTTAACTCCTCAACAGAATCTGCTTACAGTGTAAATATAAATATAGTATAATGGAATATTTCCTGACATGCTCTCTAAAAAGGAGACAAACTTCAGGAGATTCTTTGTTGAACAAAGTTTTAAAAAAGTAACTTTGATGATGCTGATGGTGTGTGACGGCAGGTGCAGCAGCTCTGACCTGAGTGGTTTCCTGAATACTCGTCCTGACAGAAAGAGGAGACGACACACAGCGTGAAAACCAGCAGCCCTGAGAGGAGAGACGTCTGCAGAAAAAAGGACAGAAAAGAAAAAGTTCTTATTACGTTCACATTTTAGTTTGACCAGTTTAAAACAGAGAAGAAAACACCTGACTCCTCTTTAAGTTACAGACATGATTACAGGACTTTAAGGTGACTTTGGTTACCTGAGAGATTTATCTGCTGACTAAAATTACATCACACTAACCAGCCTCCAAATTTCCCGTTTGTTTAATTCGATCTACAAATAGGAAAGTGTTTTTCTTACATTTGTTTCAAATTCATGCAGGAATCTTGAGTCTTCGAGTATAAAAACTGAAGTTCCATTTAAAACCTTACACCACTTGCAGATCTCTCACAGCTAAAAGCATAAAATGAAAACACAATTTTCACATCTCAGTGGGAACCTACACACACACTGTTTGGTTTTGTCCTAAAATTCAGGCACACACTGCAAAAACTGAAATCTAAACAAGTCATTATGTCGCATTTGTTGAGGAACTTGTCTTTTTTTTCTTGATTTGAGCCACATTCACTAGACCTGGTTATAAAAATGTCTTATTTCGAATTTTTTAAAGACAAAAATAAGGTGTAAATTACTTGTAACAAGTCAAAAAACTCTGCCGATGAGAAAAGAAAAATTCCCTCTTGAAGTTTCTTGAAACAAGAACGATGTCTTAATACAAGGATGGTTTTTCTTATCCCATTGGCAGATTTTTTTGACGTGTTCCAAGCAATTCAGACCTCATTTTTTTCTTTAAAAAACAAAGCAAATGCACTGCAAAAACTGAAATCGAAGTAAGTCAGATTTTTTTGACTTTTTACAAGCAATTTACACCTCATTTTTGCCTTAAAAAAACTTGAAATAAGACATTTTTATGACCTGGTCTGGTGAATGTGGCTCAAATTAAGAACAATAAGACAATTTTTACTACAAATAAGACATAATGACTTGCTTAGATTTCTGTTTTTGCAGTGTGAATGTTATTGTTCACTTTTTTTCTCACTGAAATGGATGCAAAGTTGTGATATCACCAAAAGATGAGGTGGGAAATGTGGCTTATAGGCTAAAGTTCAAAAAAATAAAGTTTCATGAGTCAGAGAGGCAGAAATGTAACGTCCATATGTGTGGAGTAAAATTAGTCTTTTTTTTCTTGATTTGAGCCACATTCACCAGACCAGGTCATAAAAATGTCTCATTTCAAGTTTTTTAAAGACAAAAATGAGGCATCAATTGCTTGTAACAAGTAAAAAATAATCTGCCAATGGGATAAGATAAAAGATTCTTGTTTTAAGACATCTTTCTAATTTCAAGAAACTTCCCGGGTGAATTCGTCTTATCCCATTGGCAGATTTTTTTGACTTGTTACAAGCAATTTACACCTCATTTTTGTCTTGAAAAAACTTGAAATAAGACATTTTTATGACCTGGTCTGGTGAATGTGGCTCAAATTAGGAACAATAAGACAATTTTTACCACAACGAAGACAGAATGAGTTGCTTGGATTTCCGTTTTTGCAGTGTGCAAAAACTCGCTTGAGCATGAGACATAAACTTTGTTTCTTAAATTTACAGTTTGATTTGACCTTTTATAATCACTCAATAATGACTTTAAGACCTGGTGATGAAGGAGGAGCTTTAAAACTCGCACCGATTTTTTCCATTAAACTCAGTGTTTTCTTTTAAGTCATTTTTATCAAGCACAAATCCAGTTCTGGTCCCGTCAAGAACCCAAACAGACCCAGCACCTGCAAGCTTGCACAGAGCTCTTACCTTGTCACTGGGAGCTCCCATGATGCAGCAGATCAAATCCCACAAAAAGCTCTTTAAGGAAGCAGACGAGGGGGTAAAAAAAGACCTGATTTAACTTTCCCTGAGCGTCTCTCCTCACAGCATGATCCCCTGATGGTTCCCCCTCTCCTCTCCTCTCTCTCTGTCTCTGTGTGATCCCTCAGGTTCCCAGGCTCTGATGGATCCTCTCGTCCTCTTTCTCTGCGTCTCAGCAGGGTGAGAAATACCTGAGGCAGAGTCCAGAATGAGCAGAGAAACACAAAACTAAGCAGAAAAAAAAGAGATGGATGAGTGTGAAAAACTTTACATCCAGACTGCACTGTTGGAAACACTTTAGTTTATACAAATTCACCTCTATGTAAACTAAATCCTTTGCTCACTGCAATCAATGCATGTGATCCTGCAGAAAACTTGAATGTTAGTTTTCTGCAGCTTTTTTAATCTGCAGCTAAAACTTAAATCCTGCAGCTCAGCTTACTTTCTGCAAAGAAAAAGGTGCATTAATTGGACAAAAGAACTTTAAATAAAGCAGAAAATGTCATCTTTGGCAACAGAGTGATTATAAATGTTTTTTATATTTATTAATCTTAAAACAATACTGTCAAAATATTGCACATGAGTAACAAAAACCTTTCTTGAAATGTGAAAATTATTATAAGATTCATTGAAATTGAAAGGCCAAAGTTCACATCGGTTTATATCAATCCATTAATTTTGATGAACTAAAGCTGTTAATTAGGGCCGAGCAATGATCGCAAGTACAGCGAAGGTTGTCTTGAAATTTGAATTATTATTATTCTTTCTTTATTTCTGCCACTTTAACCCCAAATTAAGTCCTCCAAACATGCTTAAAGTTGCCCTAAATTTTGCCAAAAGCTTGCAAAGGGATGTGAAAAATTAATGATTTTGGTGTTTCTTTAATGATAAGATGCTCACTCGTATTTCGCACTGACTAAAAACTGCAGCCCCACTTTGAGGTAAACATTTGAAATTTTCTTCACATAATTATGATGCCTTTACCAACAAAAAACTCTGTTATGACCACAGTGAATTCCAAAGAGGAAGTTCAAAAATTTGAGTTATGGGTTAAAGTTTGACAATTTACAGTGAACCTATTTCAACTAATTAGTCTTGGACTTTTTTTCCAGATCATCTTCAAACTGGAAATGTGTTTAATACTCACATTGAGGATTAAGAGTTATCAGAGGAATTTTCCTAACTCAAAGGACACGCCCACAATTGAGGTTTTGTGGAAAAATAAAACCTTTATAACTCTCACGCAACATTTCATTTATTTATGCTCTGACAGTCACACAGGAGCCAGGCCCTGATTATTGGTCTATTTCTTTCTAAAATTATGACTTACTTCAGGGGTAAACTGTTTAAAAAAAGACAATTTATCTGACAGTTGCAGGTTTAATCTGCTCCGAGAAAAATCCTGAAGGTTTTTAATTTATTGTGACATCTGTAAACAAAACAAAACAAAACAACAAATATCAAAAAAGACGAGTCCAGATTTTGGGATTGAGCATTGAGTCATTTTTACAGACTTTTAGAACACACACACACACACTCACACACACATTTTCCAGTGTAAAGATTTCCCGTCGTTCTTCTGCGAGTGTAAGAAAACAATGTGAACAACTGAAGACATGAAAACAAAGCATGATCGCCAGTGACCTTTGACCCCACGATAAGAACCTGTGAGCTCTGACACCTCGGTCCCACATTCCTCTGAGTCTGTTACTGAAAACGCTCTCAGCCAATCAGGAAGAGGTGGGCGGGACTTGTGCACATTTACTCAAATCAGCAGCTTTTGTGTTCGTTAAAAAAAAAAAGAAAAGAAAGGAAACTTTATTTATGTCCAAAATCCTCCAAACTAAACATGATGACACCTGATGACCTTTAACCACGTCTGATCTGCTTCACTTCTCCTTCTCTCTCTCGTCCTTCTTCTTCTTTTTCTTCTTCTTTCGCTCGTGGTGGTGATCATCAGGAGAGCGGGAATCCCTGCAAAGATCCAAATTTCAAAACAGTGAGTGAGAATCGTCTGGTTTCATCAGAAATGAAGGCGGAGAACATGGAGGCCGTGTTTCATGTGAAGTCTTAACACAAATATCATGTTATAAACACCAAAATCTTCTACCTGTCTCTTTTCTTCTTCTTCTTCCTGCTCTCTCTGTCCTGGCTTCGTTCTCTGCTGCGGTGGCGTTTGTGGGAGCGTCGAGACTCTGATGAAGCCGATCGTTTTTCGTCCGGTCGTCGCCTGAAGGACATAAAACATCTGCTGTGAAGCTCTTTAAAAGCTGAACTTACATTTCTTTATCAACAGGAAACTAAATATCATCCTGATGAGGAGGTCAGAGGTCAGAGAGGCTGTGATACCTGTGGGAGGACGACTCAGATCTAGCTGATTCCTCCTCCTCTTCCTCCCTCCACTGTCTGGAGAGTTCGTTCGAGTGGACGTTGATCACTTCTCTGATCACCTGTGTGTCCGTCACATTAATGAGATGTTACTGTTTTGATGTGTTTACCTTGGTTTATTGAATGTGTTGTAATTTTTAAGGGTTTAACTCAAACCTCGGTGTAGGATTTCTTGGTGATGTGAACATTCTTGGCTCTGTACGACTGACGCCGCCTCTTATAGTCTCTCATCTCTGCCATAAGCTCCAGGTGAGTCTTTGGTTCGTTCTGTTCATCGTCTAAACACAAACACAAACACAAACACGTTTAAACTCATTTTCAGATGAGTTCATGGTTCATCTTTCTGGATTAAACCACAAAAACCTCACCTTTCTTTAGTTTGGACACCAAATCTACGTAAAGATCCTCGTTGCTGGAAGAAGCAGCTTCCTTCTGTTGGTTAAAAACGCCGACAACGTGATCATAAAGAGCCAATCGGTCGGCCACAGTGAGGTCACACAAGGTGCGTTTGTGGTTCTGAGGAACATCGACGGGTTCTCCGGAGTACTGACCTGAAGGAAAAGCAGAGAGGACGTTTATCCAGAAACATCTTGATGAGGTTCATGATACAACAACAGCAAACACAAAAGCATCTGTCAATGAGTTTTTTAATCATCAAGCACCAAAAAACCCCACAAAGTTAGTTTATGACCGTTTACCTATGTAAATTATACTCTAAGTTCAAATAATCTTGTTTTCAGCTGTTTTTCTTCGTATTCAGCATATTAAATCTAAAAACCTTTCCTAGTTCCATGTCCTGCTAAGAAGCCAAGTTGCAGAGACACTGAAGTTTTTTTTAACAACATAAAAGTGTTAGAAAAAATCTGCACACACACTGAGCAGAGATTTGTGCCATTAGAAATTGAATTTTAATGAATACATTGAATTAGAAAGGCATATATTGAAATCTTATTTAAGTTTTTTGTAACTGAATTAATTTGCTCTGAAACTGAATTTAACCGACTCAAAAATTCAACTCTCTGTATTCCTCAAATTCAAAAATAAAAGATTCAATTTTTAGTCTGGTGTGGCACAACCATTATGTCATAGACATCTATGAGTGATCGATCAATTTTCTTTTCAGTAGTCATTTTTGTGTCACAGGACTTCAGCACATTAAGTTTGAAAAGAAAAAGCAGAACAACTTTTCTGGAGGTTAATATCATTGTTGATGGATGAACCACCGGACTGAACCCTGGATGCACCAAGACTTTTTTCCCCACACGTACAGGGAATGAATGATGTTTGTTTTTGTGCGTGTGTGTGTGTGAGTGTGTGTCCCAGCCCAGGACAGTAGTTTGAAAGGATATGATGATAAAGGATACTACACGAGGTCAGGAAAGCCTGAACCAGAGCAGCAGCTCCTCTCTAATACTCACCCCTGAGGCTGAAAACAGAACAAAACAACACACGCATTAAACATGTCAGCAGGAAAATGTAACTTACTCAAAGGGTACATAAAGAGAAACAGCATCTGAATAACTGGGATTCATTTTAAAGCATATATGTAGAGGAAAAAGTAGCTGAGGATTGGGTGAGTTAATCCAGCTCCTGTGGTGACACCTAGTGGTCTGTGTGTTTTTAGTACTGTAACTGTGTTTTTTTCCTTTGAATGAAAGTTTGGGAGCATCAGGATGGTAAACACAGGTACTTCAGAGCTCAGAGAGCTGTCACACCTTGCCAGAAAACTCCTTCCATCCTCATCAGTGGAGCAGCAGATCTGGCCTGCAGGATCACCTGATGCTGGGTGGGTTTGTCTGCATGAGGAGAAATAACATGATTAGTTTTTAATCATGGCTGCCTTTACTGAAGCTTAATCAGCTTAACAGGAGTGAAAAAATAGTAGATAACATTATTGACTTACCCATCGTGAAAGTTCTTACACTGGTGTTCTCATAACAAACAGAGGGATCCACCATTGCTTCCTGCAAAAGAGTAATTTAATTTCTCCTGGTTATAACTGCACAGATGGAGGCTGTAAATTTTATCTACAGTGTATTTAAGATAAAATCATTACACATTGAACTTTAAGGCAATAAAGTGGGTGTTTATTACCTGCTCCTCAGCGGTGTATCCCATTTTCCGGAGGCTGCAGAAAGCTTTGTGTTTCTCCATGCTCCTCGCAGGAACTCTGTGGTCGGGGTCGTACGGACACTGCTCCAGTACTTCCTGAAAAACATCAGAAGAATATCAGCTATGAATTAAACAGACACCTCAACAGGTGTGTGAGATTCTTACTCTGATGTGTCTAAAAAAACACATCCAGATCCAATAGTTCATGCTGATTGAACTCGTGAAAAATCATTTATTAAGTTTTAACATGAATTTTAGAATAAGATGTTGGGTAAAAGTGTGTTTTTAATGGATTTCAGACACACATGAGATATGTGGATTGAAAAATAAGCAAAATACAGCCTGAACATTTAACATAGCTCCAACAAATACAGTTAATAGCGATCATAAATCAAATATTTTATGAAAGTAGCTTTATAGAAATTTTAAAAAGTCGGGTATAATGAGTAAAACATAAAACAGGCGAGCTGCTAACTTCTTTTATTATATTTTTGACTCAACTCTGATCGCTAATATTGACATTAGACGTCAGTTTATGGACTTAAATTAAGCGTAATAACGTCAACGCTTTCAAAGGCCAACGTGAGTGTTATGGTGTTCCGACTCGAAATGTTACCTTGTTCACAGGCGTCAACTGTTGCCGCCTTTGCAGCATACAGTCCCAGTGGGCTTTTTTTTCCCATTTACTTTTACCATAAAACTGTCGAAATATATTCAACAGACCTTTGTTTGATATAAACTTGAGAAAAAGACCGGGTTGACAAAGTTTTCACCGGTGGTTTAGACCGTCGCAGTCACAGACGCTTTTCAGCTAAGGTCGCCAGTTGACCGGGTAACATTTTGAACCGCAACACCAACGTCAAAACAGCTCCCTTCGATTTACTTCCAAGTTGTTATCTAATTCTATCGCAGGTGTAGAGTCAACAATCATAAAACCCAGAGATGATTCGGTTCATCCTCATTCGGAACAACGAGAATAGATAATGGTAAATAATTCGACGTCAAAACTGTTAATGGTTATTTTACCTGGTGCGTGAAGTCCTGCGACCATCCCAGCGTTTCAAAGATGCCGTTAAGCTGTTTTCTACAATTTTCTGTGAACTCTTCGAGCTCCTTCAAACAGCCCAGTCGTTCTTGAACACTCTGGGTTTCGACTGAACCCGACATTTTCTGTTTCAAACCAAATTTTGGCGAAATTTCTCCCAAAAGTCATCGGTATCCTTCCTTCTGCGGCATCACCACCACGAGCGCAGTGTTATCACGTACGGGTGACGTAGCGAAAGTGGAAACCGATGCATGATGGTAGTTGAAGTCCACATTTATTAAAAAAAAAAAAAAACGACTGAAACGTTAAAAAAATGTGTAAACAATAAATTAAAAACAGTTATGCATTCTAAAATTGAAGAGGCTGTTTCTCCAGACAATAATAAAAAAATTAAATTAAAAAACATGTTTACAGCCTGATAACTGTTAAACTGTTAAAAAAAACTTTCAGATTTTTTTTCTAGAAATTTCGAAATAATTATTTAAATTGTTATTCAAATAAAAAAAATGAAAATGTTTTTACTCATTCAGATTTTTTTTTCATCAGATGAATATTTTTTTAAATAGTTTTAGGGGAAATAGTGTTTCCGTTTTTTCTCTTTTTTTTAAGTTAATCAATTTTTTTGTTTTAATGCATGCAAATGACTTTCATATTAAACCAGAATAATAGAATTTAACATGTCAAAAGTAATCAGGCAGAAAGGTCAGTCATATTCCTGTATTTTTTCTTTGTGTGTGTGTGTTTGTTTTTATTTTCTTGTCCAAAAACTCATAATTGACAATAAAACTCTTTAATAACAGAAAAAATATTCATATCTTAGTCAAAGCTGTGATAGTTATCTGTTTTTAACTTGGATATACATGTTGTATTTTGGTCCTGGGTTGTATTCAAGCACCTGTAAAATGTAACCTGTATTTACAAATAAACTGTGTCTAACTTTTTCATGTTAATATCTTGTATCTTGTCACTGATGTTTATTAGTGTACTGTAGTCATATAAAAAATGAATAAATACATAAATCAAGACAGGAAGAAGCTGCATTACATCAATACTTAAAGACAGAGTTAATAAAATAACTAACACATTTTACAAATTTGAAAATAAATGTTTTAAGTCAGTGCAGTAAACTCTTATGTGGGGTAAAGTTGTTCATCCTGCAGCAGCTCAGCGTCGATCAGATCATCTGTGTAAACGTCCTCTGTTCTGAGGAGAGAAAAACAACATGCAAAATGTATGTTTTAATATGTTGCATTAAAGAAACTGTGACTCTTTATTATGAAACATATTTATAAGCTGTGGTTTGTTCTTACATCACTTCTTCAACTGCGACTTCCTCCACCACCTCCACTCCAACCAGCAGGTTTCTCCTCACTGCACAGAGCAAATTAAATTAATAAAAATTCATCATCTTAGAGGAAATACAGAATAAAAACAGAGAGGAAAATAGAAAAACAACCTCCGTAATAAACGTATGGAGATCCAGGCCAACAGGGGCCAAAACCCTCTGGTTCTCTCTGCCCGTAAACACACACACACCCCTGGGTCTCCGTCACAGAACCTTCCCAACAACCAGCATCTATGAAACGCTGAGTCACGTTTTCTTCATCAACATCCACTGATGGTTTGGACTGTTGCACTGATAAAGCACCGGGACATCCCACACACAGGCTGGAGGTGCCGGGGGTCCCTGAGTGGATGGAGGGGTCAGAGGGCGACCAATGAGCACCTGTGGAACTGATGATGTCACCACAACCTGTGGACATACAGGTAAAGAAGGTTCAGAAAATACTGTGAGTAACTTTCAGGGTTTCAGGAGCAGAAACTACGGAAGAGGCTTAGGGCCACTGAAAAGAGAATTTGAGATGAATTTTTTTTTTTTTTTTTTGTTGGAATGTAATCTATTTTGAGAAAAAAGTTAGAGTTCTGATTTTAAAGTCAGAATTCTGTGATAAAAGTCAAAACTCTGAGATTGAAGTCAGAATAATGAGATTGAAGTCAGAGTTCTGAGATTAAAGTCATAATAATGAGATTTAAATCAGAATTCTGAGAATAAAGACAGAATTTTGAGACTTTATTCAGAATTATGAGATTCTGAGAAAAATCTGAGAAAAAAAAATTAGGATTAAAGTCAGATTTCTGAGATTAAAGTCAGAATTATGAGATTCAAATCAGAATTATGCGAGAAAAAAAAAGCAGGATCAAAGTCAAAATTTGGGGAAAAAAATCAGGATTAAAGTCAGAATTCAAAGTTTAAAGTTAGAATTTTGAGATAAATGTTGGCATGAACCACAAGGGAAAATGAAACTTTGACTGTTTAAAAAAAAATAATAACCGTCAATTCTGCGTAAAGAGGCAGAATTCTGACTTTGATCCCAGAATAAATGTTATAACAAAATAATTATTGGACCTTAATTTTTTTTGGTTGCCCTAAGAATCTGTTTAAAGCACCTTAATATCATGTTTACTTGCCCTATAGACCTATATTGGATATTACAATTATCTGTGATAAATTATCAACAGTCACAATATAATGTCAAAAAAAAAAAACATTCATTTTGTATTTTTTTTTCACACTATAAAGATAATTTGATCGTATAATGAATGGTTGGTTAATTCAGGAGCTTTGGCTCAGAGCTGAAAATCGTGGTTTGGTCGTATGTTTGATCCGTCTGTTTCCTGCTCCTGCTGGTTCACCTGCTGGGTTTGGAGAGAGGGTGGAGAAACACACACACACACACACACACACACACACACACACACACACTGGCACACATGCATGCTTTATGTGGTGCATGAAACAAAAACAAACACTATGGCACTGATGCAGAGCTGACAGGTTTTTGCGTGGGATGAGACAAAATTGAACGTATTCCCTGAAGAACAAGCAAAACAAACTCATTCATCATTTACTTATACTCATGCACTTTTTTATGTTAGGTTTATATTACAAATCCATACAGGAAAAACTTTGCAGATTTTATGCAGTGAGTTTGTTATGTCTGGTGCAAATATTTATTTTCTTAGGATAAAAAAACATTATAATACGAAAAGTAATCTGGTCAGTTCGACATTGATAAGATAAGATAATTGCTTCATTTATCCCACAACAGGGAAATTTATATAGTTACAGCAGCAAAGATCACAGATTATACACATTAAAGGAACAACTGCTCACTGTTAAGTAAAAGAAGAGGAAAACAATAATAATTTAAATATATATAAATAGATAAGCTGTGGGCTGAGTTTTTGACAGTAAAGAGCAAAGTAATATGAATTTTTAGTGACAGATTTGTACACAGGGCACATAAAGTGTAACGTGTTATTGCACAGTGATGCAGTGAATAAAAATAACATAAATATAGATATATAAATGCTGATGAAGGATGGTTTTTCTTCTGTTTTAATGTTGTTTTGACTCACCTGTAGTGTAGCAGAGAAGTGCAGCTCCTTCCTCCTCCTCCTCCTCCTCCTGGTGGCTGAGCAGAGCTGAATCCAGACTCCCTGAATGCTGAAGGAGGCGACACAGAGGAGGTCGAGGGCTCCAAACCCAACAGTCTGGTTTCAGTCTGTTCATCCTGAGTTTCTGTGTTTCAGCTGTTCACGGTCAGAGAGGTGGTGAATCCTCCGTCTGCCTCCTCTTCCTCCAAACTCCTCCTCTGACTCCAAACCTGCAGCATCAGATGGGTTTTCTCTGCACACAGCAGGAGTGAGCACATGAGTCACAGAAACCAGCTGATAGGGCAGATCCCCTCACACACTGATGTAATGCCTCCTATTAAAAGATCATGTGTTACGTATATTTAGAAATTACAACATGAAACATATTTACGTCAGTCCTGTAAATGAATTATTATTTATTTGTAACGGTAAATAAAAAAAATCTTATATTTTTTAATCAATGTTCTAAGAAACAAAATTGTGGTTGAAAATTAATAATAGAAAAATACAATATTTTTAAAATTAATATACTGAGAAAAAAATAACTTAAATTTTTGTTTGCTTGATTGTTCTCCATTCAATTTCATACTTAATACTCCATACATACTATGTGTACTATGATATTTGAATCCATTGCCCCCCCCTTTTTATTTATTTATTTATTATTTTCCTCTCTCTAAATTATTTATTTATTTACCCCACCCCCTTTTTTTTTTTTTTAAATTTTTTTTTTTTTTTTAAACTGTGCTGCTCCCTTTCCTTCTGTTCGTGTTCAAGTATCTTTGTTCTTCAATTGATTCTAAAAACTTTGTTAAAAATGTTTAAATATAACGGTAAATATAAAAATGGAATCCATAACAGAAAATTGTAAAAGGAGACATGAATGTATATTTAAAATGTATGCAATATTTTTTTTCTCAATACAAACATATTTGACTAAAAAAAAAAAAGAAAAGAAAAATACAATACTTTTAAAATCAATATACAGAGAAAAAAATAACTTAAATTTTTGTGCTTAAAGTCAGAAGTGTGGGTTTAAACACAAAATACTTTCTTCAAACTCAGAGCCTGACTTTTTTCATCCCGGAATGATAATTAAAAGAGAAATATTGGACCTATTTTTTTTTTTTTTTTAATTAATTTTTTTTTTAATTTATTTTTTTTACCGGTAGCCTAAATCACCTTTTGTCACAAAATTGGAGCCATCAAACTCCGTTTAGATCGGTCATTTATAATGTAGTGAACCTTTTTTAGATCAAGTGTCATAAAAGGAGAGTGTAGCTGTAAATAAACAGATTTAAAATGATGTTTTTTCACTTCTCTCCTTGAAAACGGTGCTTTACAATTCATGTGTTTTCGTTCACACTTTCACTGAATTGTTTTCTACCCCTGTATGAAACAGGCGATCCGATTGGTGGAAATTGAGTGACGTCGTCGCTATGAACCAATCAGAATGCAGCACACATGCTCGCTGTAGGAAGCAGCAAATTTTACAACGTTTCTGAACATTTCATAACACCTCTCCGCTTTTCTCCGGATTATCTGGGGTTAAAGACGTTTTTAAACCTGTTTTTATCGCTTCAGGCTGTTAAAAATCTGTGTGTTTGGACTTTAAAGCGTCTGTGGAGGTTTGTGTTTGTCAGTGAGTGACACACCCTCTGTTTTTAGGAGCAGAAACACGACAAGAATCTGTTTAATTTGATTATTTACAAAAATAAAAAGAGACAGAAACATGGCTTATCCAGGATACGGAGCTCCAGGAATGGTAAGAAACCTTTAATAAGTCAGTAAATATCTCCTAAAATCTGATTTAACCTCTTATCTCTTTGTTGTCCTGGGACAGAAACGAGTTTTATTACGGTTTGAGTCCGGAAGTGGATGAAACTGAATAAAACAGAGATGTTATACAGCTTTTAACAGTAGATTTATGTCTTTTTATCTGTTATTAACACATCAAATCTAATTTAAACCTTAACAGTAACAGCTAAATGAAATAATCAGACAGAAAAAACCTCATGTTCTTGGATTGATAGTAAAGTTTTCATGTATTGAAACGCCCCACATGATGTTACATAACATTTATTACACTTTATTACTGAAAATAAACCCAACTTTAAGAGCTTAATGCATGCTTTTGCTTATCCAAAATATAACACTTGTATCGGCTACTGTATTTTCCACCAATAATGACAATTAATTCACAATGAGTATGGTACAAATGTTCTAAAACAAAAGCAAAAAGTTCACAATAAAAGAGAAAAACAGTATCAAACAGGTCATAGACAAAACGCAAAGTTAAAATGAACAATATTAAAAAAAAAAAAAAAAAAAAAGAAAACTTGTGTTTTCTGGGCATTTCTTGCCCATTGTAAGTCAAAAATTGTGGTAAAAAAAGTCAAATGTTGATATAAGAAGTCTCTGTATATGAGATTAAAGGATGAAAGTTTGGGATAAATTGAAATTATGAGATGAAAATTCAAAAATATTAGATAAAAAGTTTAAATAGTTAGAAATATAAGATAAAAATTCACATTATGAGATTACAAGTCAAAAATCTTAAATAAAATAAAGCAATTAAAAGGGTTGGAAATATGAGATTATAAGTCCATATATTGATATTACAGCTCGAAAATATGAGATAAGTCAAATAATGAGATAAATAGCTGATAATATGAGATTAAAGTCAAAATATTGAGAGTAAAGGTAAAAAATATGCAATAGAACGTTGAAAATATTTGAGGAATAGTCAAATATATGAGATGATGAAGTAAAAATGATCAGATAAATAGTTAAAATAATGAGATAAAGGCAAAATTATGAGATTAAATGTCATGATTGTGAGATAGTTTAAAGTAAGAAACCTTACTGAGCTGTATCTTTCCTTTGTATTGAGCTCTAGCTGCTGCTTAATATCATAGAGAAGTGGAATGTGGGTACATAGAGACTGACTTTAAATTTGGTTATACCACTAATGAAATATTATCTTTGCAAGTGGATCATTATTTGATAGAGCTGAACAAACACAGCCTTAAAGGATTTTAAGGAAGAATCTTAGTTCATATATTTTTACTCAACATGTGCAAAAAAATCTCCACAAAACCAGTTGTTCAATTTGATTTTTTCAGCTGGCAGATATGCACTTCTATATAAACAAGCTAAGAATAGAACGACAACAACTATTTTAAAATTGCACCAGTTGGTGACCCATTATTTCTCAGGACTTCTTTTTATTGAATGTGACTCAGAGTTTTTATTTGTCTCCTTCAGAGCAAATCAAAGATCACATGGTGAAATCTTGTGTCTCCTAAAGTCTATAGTGTCCAGGATGGAAGTGTTTATTTTATTCTGCACTAAATGTCCAGCAGGAAGAGTGGCGTCTTCTCTGATAGTCAAACATTTTCTCACACACACATGAGAAGGAGACGTTAAAGTCGACCTCTGTGAGGCGGCGCCGCTGGACTTTGTGCAGATTCAGGCAGCAGGTGTAGATTAGTTCAGACTGATTAGAGATTTTCCTGCTGCTCTGACACATTTATGATGTAAAGACTGAGCTTCCTGCAGAAACACACAAACCTCTTAAACTTAGAGTTTCTCTTCTACAGCTGCAGCGATCAGTCAGTTTTATTTTTGCAGAAATATTCTGTTGGACCTGTGCAAAATATTTAAAATTTAACTCGACAGAAACAGTTAACCAACAACTCCAATATCCTGAGAGGTGAAATCTCTGCTTTGCAGTCTGAACCTGAACTTTTAGAGAACTAACATCATCAGACATGTTTGTTTTTAAGGATTAAGCCGCAGCAGTAACATAATATTTAACAGCTGTTTTACTTTGTAGTCATTTAAACCTCAAACTATATGATACAATCAGGACTGAGATTTATACAATGTAAGTTTGACACACAAGAAAAGTTTTTGTTGGTGTTTTAAGGCAAAAAACAACAATAAAATGGGATTAAAAATAGCAGAATTGTCCTTTAAATTGTAAAATGTTGCTTGAACGTAAGGGAAAATTCATAATTAACTGGAAATGTTTCCTCTCTGTCTTTGCAGCAGCAGCAGGATCCTCTTTACGGATACTTCTCTGCTGTAGCTGGACAGGTAAGACCACACACACACACACACACACACACACACACACACACACACACACACACACACACACTGAAGTTGTTTCTCTGTCTTTAGCCCGGTTTTTTAATCTGATTGGTCTCGAACATGAAGCCTTTTCTTTTCTCGTCTCTGACAGGACGGACAAATCTCTGCAGACGAGCTGCAGCGCTGCCTCACTCAGTCGGGGATTTCTGGATCCTACAAACGTAAAATCATCATCACAACATCACTTTATTTGTTATTAAATCAAATCACAACTGCACAAATGCACAACTGAGATGCATGAGCTTCTGGGCTGAAATGATGAATTAAAAGTGGATTTGTTGCCTCTTCTGTCAACAAAATCAAATCTTAGATCTGTGCTTTTTGCTTTGTTTTACAACAATGAGATCTTCAGTGAACTCTGGTGACACAGGAAGTGTGAAGTGAAGCATTGTGGGAGTGTAATCCTCCATTAGAAGGGAGGGAACTGTTATCTGAAGAATGTTGTTTCAAGATGATTTATCCTCTGGGGGTTAACGGTCGATTACTCTGAGCTTTTGATTTTCCAAGTGTTTCATTTTCTGTGCACAGTCCAACAAAGGACTTTGGACAGAGGTTTAAAACTATTTCTTGTTAAATTATGTGTGTTTGTATTTAGATTTATTGCATCTTCCTGCCATTAAAACATTTAAATGATTTCAAGACAATATCCTGCCTTCACGGGTCTGAGATAATACATCAACATGAATTACGACATACAACAACCTATAAAGTATAACAACTTCTGAAGGTAACCTCAGTGAAAGAATTAAAGTTTCTGCTGTTTTCGACTCAAAATAGAGGTATAATTTGATGCAAATAGGGTCTATCATACTAGATGTTGCTAAAATAATTGCTGAATATATGGGAAAATGCTGGAAACATCTTCACTAAAATGGGGGGGACAAAAAAAATTGGAGAAAATGTTTCACCTTGTACTTTTATAAGAAGTCAGAACAGACGGTAAATCTGGAGACAACAGGAGGGTTAAGAAAATAACAACAAGCTTTTTTTGTTGGTTAGAATTCAGTATCGGATTCTTAATTTGCAAAATTGATGGTGAACGTGAACAGTTTTCCTTTTAAGACAAGTGACAACACAGCCAGAAGGCTTTGAACTAGAGCGTAAAATGATTATCGAAATCCCGATTAATAAACACGATTATTCATTGATTTCAAAACTTGAGTATTTTCTGAACCACAACTTAAAAGAGCAATCAAAATAAATTTGTGACTATAAAATATTAAGCAGTAAATTATCAATAAATTAAACTAATTACCCAATCTTCATGCACTCCTGTAAAATTTGCAACATGGAAGATGTCGACTAGCTCGCACTTTTTTGGGTCTTTTGCTCCTTTAATACTTGACTTTTTGTCTTTTTTGTCTCGACAGCGTTCTGCCTGGAAACCTGCAGACTGATGATCAGCATGTTGGACGTATCCTTCACCAGCTGAAAAGAAAAACAGTTAAAAACCACGACACAGATCATGAATTTACTGTGTTTGTGGGCGTTAAGTCACAACCACAAACCAAAGACACAAGTTTCTCACGACCGGAAGTGTTGAAGTTTAAAGCAGACGTGAAACTGAAACTGTCAGATCATTGAGTTTTTTTACTTTACTTTGTGGTTTTGTTTTAACTTAAATCTTCTCTGAATGTTTTTGTTGTCTGTACGTGAATAAATGAGAGTGTTGAAGCTCTTTAACCGTCATCAGAGAGACATGTCGGGGACCATGGGCTTCAACGAGTTCAGAGAACTGTCTCAGGTCATAAACGGGTGGAAGGCCACTTTTGTTTCCTACGACAGAGACCGCAGTGGAACCGTGGAGGGTCCTGAGCTGCAGCACGCCATCACCGCCATGGGTAAGCATCACACTCAGAGACATTAAGTCGAGGATTATAAACAAACTGTAGATGAAGAAGCTGCTTTAAAGAAACTCTGAGCTCCAAGTGTTGAATGTTTCTGTGTTTTCTGATGTGACGTTTGTTTCTCTGCAGGTTTCCACCTCAGCCCTCAGACCATGAACATCATCATGAAGCGCCACAGCACCAACGGGCGAATCGGGTTTGACGATTTCATAACCTGCTGCATCAAACTCCGAGCCCTGACAGGTGAGAGACGAGCTGCAGAAACGCTGACAGCAAAACCTGCTTTAGCATTTCAGTATTTTATATCATATTTTGCTGTAGTGAAGTGAAGTTTTAGAGACCGATGAAGACTGTTAACTGTAAACAGTCAGTGTAGATAGTCGACGTGGCGTCTCTTAGAGGAAAACAATCCTCTTACCAGGTTAAGATCAGTGCAAATGCATAGACTTTAAACTCTGATTTAAACGCAAATAAGCTGTCACATCCTTCACTGAGTCATCACTAATATTTAAAACACAACATAATGTCTTTAGACGAGGAAGTGCTCCCTCGTTACTCTGTTTTTCTGCACAGAACCCGGACCAGTACTGTTCATAAACACGGATATTTAATGTACATTCTTCTATAATTTATTGTTCTTCTTTAACCCACCATGCAACTTTTGTTAAACTACCTCATTTACTATCTGCGTCCTTGCACCACTCACCACTGCACTATTATCATATGTATATGTAAGTATATATTTAGCCTTTTAACATCAGTCTTATCTATCTGCTATTCTTTTGTGTTAATAGTTGTCGATAACGTTGTATATGCAAAAATTTGTATTACTATTATTTCCCTTTTTTATGCCTAGTATTACCTTGTACAAGAGAGCACCGTATACCAAAGCAAATTCTTTGTATATTCAAGCAAACCTGGCAATTAAAGTTGATTCTGATAACACTCAATAGACAAGAACGTTTTCTTGAATTATTTACACACAGAGCTGCCTCAAAAAGCCTGATTTGATTTTCTCTTTCATTTCAACTTTTGATTTCAGAAGTTAATGTTCAAATTGGGTTAGTAAGGCGCAACTGATTCTGAGTAGCTGTAGATATAACAGAAGTATAAAAAACACAAAGGATATCACAAGGTGAGAGCTCCACAAAGTGATATTTATTTATCGCTGAAGTTAACAAATAAAATAATGTTTTGTTGACTGTCACCACTTTTCTACTTCTGTTGGGATAACTGTTTGTCAGAAAACTGCTTAAGTGATCTGGCACCTACAGGCCACCGTACTCTGGACCAATCAGATGCCAGTATTCCATAAAGCTGGGTCATAAATCAAGCGTCTATAACTTTTGAAGTGTTTGTGTTTTTCAGATCAGTTCAGGAGGAGAGACACGAGTGGAAACGGACAAGCTATGTTTCAGTACGACGACGTAAGTTTAAACAAGTTTCTGAGGCTTTGATTTTATTTTTACACACACAGATGTTTTTCTGACTCTGAGATAAAACTGATGCTCACGTTTCTCTGTCTGTAGTTCATCCAGGTCACCATGAGTATATGAAGAAGGAGAGACGAACAAAGGGAAACTCCTGCCTTTAAAATCACTCATATTTACACCGTGTAATCATCTTTGTAGTTAAAAAATCCGTCACATTCCATTTAAAACAAACTTTTATTGTAGAGTTAACTCCTGTATCATGTATCAGAGTAACAGGGATTATTACCACTCTTCATTTTTATATCTTTTTACCTCATGTGAGACCATTTAAAGCACCTGTAAGGGATTTTTAACCTGTGATCAAAGCCGTCAGAGTAATATCAATATTTTTTTTTTTTTTTACCTGCAGCAACATTTCAGCTCACTGTGGGGTTTTTCCTAAAGTGTAACAAATTTGACTGTTAAAAGAAGATGGAATGTGATTCATGTTTAAAGAAGAACCTCACTATTTGCAGGTTTACATGTTTGGCCACTAGAGGGCGCCAGAATGTAAAGTTCCTCACAGCAGCTTTAAGTAGAATCATATCAGAGAGGAATAAATACGTGAGCATGATACAAACTTTTGACTTTGTTTATCAGTTGTTTTCTTATTTTTTAAGCATCTTTCAATGTACATTTTGGAGCTTTTATGTCTTAATTTAAAGAAAACAGGAGAATGGATATTCCAGGAAACGGACAATGACATGCAGGAAAAAAGCCACAGGTCAGAGTCAAAGTGGGCTTCCTGTTTGAGAACGAAAACAACCCAATCCAAAGACCAAGGCAGCGTCTTCATATTAAGGTTTTTAGAAATTAAAAAAGACCTAAAATTAGGGCTGAACGATTTGCAAAAATAATCTAACTGGGATTATTATTTCCTATGTTTCAATCGTGATTTTTTGTGTGTGATTATTTCCAGTTTCCCATCTTCTGTTTTTAAACAAACTCATTGTAGAACATGAACAGTTTCATTAATTACAGCACAACAACAACAACCCACTACCACTACAACTGGGACTGATTTTTACACATTTAAACCACTTTTACCTGCTTTTTTTTTTTTTTTTTTTGCCACTTTTAGAACATTTTTTGATACTTCTCACTATTTTCTAAGTTCACTCCCAATTTTTTTGCCCATTTTTGACACTTTTCACTCTATTTTTGCCACTTTTGGACCATTTTTCAAGTTTTATACCAACTTTCTTGCCATTTTTGTCAACTTTGGCCATTTTTTTCCCCACTTTTCACCATTTTTGCTATTGCCTAAATTTTTTAAAAGTTTCCAAAATTTAATTTTGTTGCTTTTTTTGGCTGTTTTATTCACTTTTCAATTTCTACTCTTTGAGTATTTCCATGTTTTTCTCTAATTAAAATGCCAATTTTTGTTGCTTTTTTTGAGAAATTTTCACTACCTGAGAATAAGTTTTATTTCTCCTCTTTGCTGTTTTTGCCTCTTTTCTCCACTTGTATAGTTTCTTTTGTAAAGGTAGTTTTTATCAGTTTGTCTCTTTGGTTGAGTAACTCTGGTGTAGAACAGAAAACATCTGCTGTAAAAACTGTAGCTGATATTTTCACACATTTTAGGTCATAGAAATATTACGCCGTCTGACATTAGAGTATTGCAACAGGACATAAAATGACTTTCTCTAATTTGCGATTAATTGTCCAGCCCTATCACGAATAGAAGCAGAGCAAACAGAAGAATTACAGGGGAAAAAGATACCGAGAGGTTAAGCAAAGAAGATGAAAATAAAAAGTCCAAGAAAGTTAATTAAAAGTGAGCAAAAGGTAACCTAAAAAGTAAGCAAAGATAACTAAAAATAAAATAATGCACATGTAGAAGTAAGTGAGACCTGCTCCTGCCTGGACAAAAATTAAGAGTTTTTTTTTTCTTTTTCTAAATAAAAGGTAAACAGACTTCAGTAAATGTTTTTCCAGTCGCCCTGAACAAGCTCAGTCTTCATGGATGCCATCAATATTTTCTCAGTCCTCTTGTTTGAGGTAACTGTGGTTTATAAAACAATGTTAATGCTGTACCAGCTGGTTTGTCAAGTTATAAGGCACACCTAAACCGTAAACAGAAAACTGTTGATGTGTTATCAAAGCTGCTGAACTTTAATAACACATCAACAGTTTGAGGCTGATCTCCTCCATCGAGTTACATCATTTTTTTGAGTCGGCTGTTGTGAAGAGGATAATTTCTGATAAGACAGATTGAAGAGACGGAGACACCAGACAGAGAGGTGAGCTGTTTTAAAATATGATCTCTTGGTGTCCGTTTCCCCTAAAAACATGTTCACATGCAGCTGCAGCCTGATAAGGTCAGGAATCAGCTGCAGGTTCATGATGAGACACGTGAACATTTATGCTTTTCTCTTTCTAACGTGATTAAACCATGATGAGTATATTAGAAATGTCAATTCATATTTGTGTTTTGCAGATTAAAAAAAAGGACGAGGGTGAAATAAGCTGAGAAAGTTGTATTTTTTTAAATGTCTTTATTTATCAACAGGAGCAGAGAAAAATCTAAACATAATCTTGCACTGATGGCCAGAATTCACTCATGCAAATGTGTGCAGAAAACCGTCTGAATTTTAGAAATTCAAAGTCAAAAATGTGCTTGACGAGTTTCTTTGAATATTAATTGAAGTCTTGATTCAAGAAACTAAACAAGCAACATTTTTTGTGCTATTTTTCTACTCTTTACAAGTGATTTTGGCATCATTTTTGTCATTGAATACTTTGAAACAAGACATTTTCTGAACTTGTCGGGTGAGCGCCGCTCAAATGAAAGGGACTGTGAGGAGAATCTGTTTTAAGTGGATTCGATTAACTTCTCTGGAAGGATAGATGTGGGCAAAATGTTTTGATGACATGACGTGTTTTGAAAGTGAAAGAGGTCACTTCTCTTTTTGAGGCTGCTTTTCTATGTTCAGGACAACGCAGTGAGGTAAAGTATCAACAGTTTTGCTGTTGTTTGAAAAATGACAACAACCAAAGTTTGGTTTCTCTGATACATGTCTGTAACGTTGGTGAATCCTGGTTGTGTCCTACCAGGTCTCATCTACCAACTCCAACCTCACCAAGCAGAGCAAACGTAACCTGGCTCTTCATTTTATTGATAGACTCTCAGGTTTGAACAGATCACTGCAGAATAACTGCTGCATGTGGACAGGAATCAACATTAGCACAAACACATTAGAGACTGTTTTAGCCTTTAGCCTGTGCTCTTTCACTCTTCTTCTCTTCTTGTCTGTTTTCTGTCAGACAATCCAGCTTCCTGTTTCCATCAGAACTTTAAATTCCAGAAATCGTGTTTGCATCTCTGTATCTCTGACTCTTTCTGTCTTTGTTACTCTGTATCTTCTGTCTCTCTGTCTCTTTGTGATTCTGTGTCTTTGTCTCTTTTTGTCTTTGTGTCTCTGTCTCTTTATCTCTTTGTGATTCTGTGTCTTTGTCTCTTTGTGTCTTTGTGTCTCTGTCTCTTTATCTCTTTGTGTCTTTCAAAATCTCAAGTCTCTCTTCTTTCCAATAAACTTCATCAGCTTGCGCGCTGAAATCAGCATTTAGAAATAACTCATTTTTGTGCTGGTAATCTCATTTTTAAATTGTGGATTACGATCGGGCATTTATCTAAAAGATAGATGAGACTTTTTCAAGATCACTCAGAAACTCCTCACAGTCTCTTTAAATCTAGAACTGTGACTATTAAAGAACTAAAGATGAGCTGAACAGACATTAATGGAGAGGGACAACATGGAAGGTTTTAAAAAATATACTTTTAAGGGGAAAACACGAATGAAAATGATCTATTCTCCTAAAATTCTTCAAGATATCTCCCTAGGTGAAATTGTACTTGTGCCATTAGCAGATTTTAATGCTTATTACGAGCAAAAACATCAGTAAGTAATTTGTTTTTCTTCTATTTGGAGTGCTTGTTCCAGTGTGGTTTAAGAATGACAGTCATAAGGCGAAGTGACGGTTTCTGTTCCCTTTTTCATGCAAAACAGGATTTTTCTTTTTGCTCGTGACCACCCTTTTAATCTCTACTCGGTAGAATTTAACTGCTGAACTTTTGAGGTCCCTCCAAAGACAAACATTTGGTTACAGGTTAGATAAGAATTTCCTCCAGGGAGGGTGTGTCCTGACATGAAGTTAGTTTCGATTTTGTTCGAACATGACAACAACGACCGCAGCACAGCAGAAAGGTAAAGACTCAAAACAGATGAAAGCTTTTTATACTCTGAAGACTTCAAGTCATGTTTTTGTAAATGCTGAGTCATGACAATGGCACCGTTCAATGTGAAAAACTGTATTTGTGTGTTAATGGTGTGCGTAATTTATGTGCGTAATGCGCTGTTGTTGCACCAGGAAGGGGTTTGTTTACATTTCTGCTGGAATGAGACACGTCGAGTTAAAGTTACTGTTTGTTAAAGTGATTCACAGTCAGGTGTAAGAGTTTCATTTGATTCCTGTTAGACTGTCTGTGTTAAACTGGTTTACACATTTCTAACATAGTTCTTTTAAGTCATCAACAACAAGAGACATTTAAAGGGAAGTGAAAATTTACGTAATCAGTCAGAGCAGGTTTAAACAATAAGACTGCAAGAAGAAGAAGAAGAAGAAGAATTTCTGTAAATGACTAAAAATTAAAGAATATCTGAAAAGATAGAGTGATGATTAGGAAGACAACAACATCAAAAGCTGCTCATTGCAATTAAACTGTTCACATTCTTGGGTCACGTTGACAGGGAGGAGCTCAACGTGCTTCATATCTTAGACCATTATAAAAACAAACTCAATCACACGTGTCTGAGTTTGTTTTGGTGTCTGGATGTTTTTTTTTTTTTGGAAACCAATAGAGAAAAAAATGGTTGTTTGATTATCATTTCAAAATTAAAAATGTTGTTGTTTATATTTTGGGATTTGTCTGTTGTGAGGTTTGTGTTGACTTAAATAAATAATTTTTGTTACTTGGTATAATATAATTTTGTGATGAACTGGCATTTAAAAAAATGTCAGTTGAAGTTGATAAAGATTCTCTCTCTTTTTCTGCATAAGCACACACACACACACACACACACACACACACACACACACACACACACACACACACACACAAACAAAAGGAAGTGTGGAGTGAAATGAGTCTTTTTTACTTCTGCTGTCCTCTGGGAAAGGAAACAGTGAAGCAGAAGTGAAAAAAAAAACCCCATTTACCTTTTTTCAGGATGTTTCCTGTGAGTGGAAATGCCAAGAGTCTATCCATGACAAAAGAAAATTAGAAATGACTTGAAAAAAAACAATAACAAAGTTGTCTTGTTGCCCAACTTGCTGCAATTTAGTGGTAAGTTGTGCAACCTGTGGGTAAATTAACTAATTTCCCAGTTTAAACCTGAGCATTATTTGAAAGTACAGCAACAGAAACTTTAAGTTCAGTTTATCAGCGTTACAAATGACAAACACATGAATAATTCTGTAGCTTGACTTAAATGTGAAGAACATTTAATGAGGCTTTAGTTTTGATTCTTTTTTCCACTTTTATACTTAACGCTGAAATATTCCACATTCAGACAAGAAGCTAATGAATACGAACAAGTGTCAGAATTAGACAATTCAGGATCTTTAATTCCACCACGACAGAACTTTATGAGAACAGAGAACTCACAGATTAAAGTTTTGCAGATGGTGAATGAACAAGGTGCTAAATTTTAAGGGGAAACAGCCGAACTATAACTGAAAGTAGAAGTTAAATGTGTTTTCTTAACACTGTTTAACCATCTCATAGATTTCTTGTCTCTGCTAATGATGCACAAACATGTTTGTTTGGTTTGAACCTGAACATCTGTCACTTCATCATGGTCCAAAAAGGAGATTACACAGTGAGAAGAAATAATTGGAAAACAATTACCTCACTTATAAATTATGAATCATGTTGTAATTGTTAACTGTCAAAGTTATTATAATTGTGGAGCCCTAGTTTACAGAAGGACAGTCTCAATAAATCACTTTTTATGTCAAAATTCTGACTTTTTATCTCAGTTTTTTTCCCTCATATTTTAACTTACTCTCAAATTTTAACTCTATTATTTAAATATTTTCAATTTTTATCTGAAAATTTCATCTTCTATCTCATGATTTTTACTCAGGCAAAAAAAAAAGAAAAGAAAAGAAAAACAGAAAATAAAACTAAACCAATTTTCAAGAGTGTTTTGTTTTAAAGAAAAAGTTCTGAATTTTAATGTTTTGAATTTTAAAATGACAAAAAAAGAAACACTTGTTGCTTTTTGAACATGGACCACAAAAGCATAAAGGGAGTTGAAAGAGCACCAAATATGAAAGCAAAGTTCAGTAAAGGGATTTGCATGTTTACCAAAGCTGGGAGCCAAAAAAAACCTAAAACCAGATCAACCGGAATGAGCTCCACCTGCAGGAAGTCATTTAACAATAGACAATGGGAGAAGTTTTATTTGCAGCTCTGCGGTGCACATAAGCAGGTCGTTTTTGCCTGGTTCGTTTCTTATTTTCTGCACAACTGTGTTTTAAACATTTTCAGGTGATTGAAACCTGGTCATGGACAGTCCAGCTGAAACGAGTAATCCTGAGGACGAGCTTGAAGCCGTCAAAGCCTCCGACACCAAACTGCCAAAGGAAAACAAGAGGTGAGATAAAAACTTGTACCAAACACTCTTCAATAATTTATTTAACTCCTTAGGATGTCACTTTTTTATTAATCTGCTTGTTTCTTTAGGGCTGAAATGGAAAGAGCAGATTCTCCTTCACCGAGTGCCGTGTCCTTAAAAAGTGACAGGTCGATTGTCGAGCCATTTTATTTCAAAGGGTAAAATTCAACTTTTATTAAAGTCACCAGAATTTATAGAGACCTCCTGGTGTCATCTGAGAAAAAACAGCTAATCTGTAATTTTAGTTTACACATCTGTACACACTGTATGTAAGACTAAAATCACTAAAAGGTTGATTCTTTGTATTTCTCATACCATATTATAATTTCATTTTCTTTTTATTGATGTGTTCTTTCTTCAGGTCTGACATGGAAAGAGCAGATTCTCCTTCACTGAGTGCTGTGTCCTTGAAAAGTGACAGGTCCAAGAGCGGGCAGATTAATTTCAAAGGGTAAAATTCAACTTTCACTTCTTTCCACTTTTTTAAAAAATATCTTAAAAAGCTCTTCCAAACTTGTCAGCAGAGTGAGACTCATTTTAAGTCTAATCAGACATTTTTACAAAGTTTAAGACTTGAAAATTGCTTCGATTTCAGAATCGAGCAATTGGTACTTTAGGTGTAAAAACATTTTCAGTATGTGAGACAGTAAATGCTATTAGGTTACGCCTCATTTTTTTCATACCTCATTATGCTTTCACTTTCTTTTCAAGCATGATGTTTCTTCAGGACTAATATTGAAACTTAAGACTCCTGTGCAAGAAATGAGACATTATTTCGGGATTAAGTGAAATTAAATCTAAGAAGACTGTTTTAGAGAAAATTAAGACCTGCTTGGGACTTAAATCTGTACTTCAGCCTCACAAATGTACCCATGGTGAGTGAGACTTTAATTTACTTTATCTGTTTCTGTAGGCCTGATATTAAAAGAGCAGATCCTCCTGCACTGAGTGCTTTGTCCTTAAGAAGTGACATGTCCAAGGGCGAGGCGGTCACTTTTAGAAGGCAAAATTCAATATTTCAGAGACTTATCAAAAAGTTTTTCAACACTGCACAGTTACTTGCAAAAGGTGACTTTCAAATTCGCAGTAAGTCACTGAAATTCCTGGGGCCACTCTGATTTTTTGGTTGGCAAATCTTTGTCAATAAGTCGGCAAGATCTGGGTTAAACATAGATGTCATGCCATCTTCCTCTCCTCTGTTTGAAATGCTTACACCTTGTCATTTACATCTCTGTGAAATTTGAGCTTTCTAGGTAAAACTTTTTGGTCTCAGGTGACCAAACACCAGGCAGAGTTGTACTCACTGTCCACGCTCTCGTCCGAGAACTCTGTGCAAACAAAACGAGCTTCATCAGTGCTCAGCGTCTTCTCTTGAGTCAAGTTTACTCTCTTTGGGAATAGGTTCAACAAAAAATAAAATTGTAGCTCCAAGTCACGGATTGTACTTCCTATGTTGCACACATGAATGTGAATGAAGACGCACAGCAATGAATAGGCCTCACCTATGATGTAAATAGCTACAGTTGGCTTCCTGTGAAGGATAAGGATAAGGTTGGTTACTGTAACGGTAAGTGACAGGCCTGTTAGCCAATAAACGACCCTAATAGAGTTATTACACTGAACCGATATTGTTCAGTCAAGCAGGGAGTGCATTTTGTCTATCACAAGCTGTCCTGGTATGCAAACTCAGCAGAAAACTTGCAGCTAGAACCCTGTTGAAAACAAAGACTTGCAGTTTTGTCAGATTGACATTGAGGAGGAAATGCTCTAAGACTGTGAAGCTGCTGTTATTGATGAGAACGGACACGACAGACAGACAAACAACGGACTTTACAGGAGAAATTTCACCACTTGGAATAATTTGATGAAACAACACTTTTGATATGTTTGAACTCTGGATTCCTCTGGTGGAAAGGAGAGTGAATATTCAGGGTACGGGCGTCAGGATGTGACGTAATGACCCCAAACTTATCGTGAACTAGTTGGGGAGATGCTCATGGGACGACCTCATTGTTTCATCAAGTCTGGGAAAGATCTTGTGAAGACCTGGTGCTATTTTTTAGTAAGGAATGTTTTGATCAGTTTACAGACAGATTCAGGGATTTCTAGAACGTATGAATGTGTAGAGGTTTGAAAATCTGCACACGCTCAGTCTGAACATCCAGTATCCAATCATGTGTGGGACTCCAACTGATAAGAGGTTAACTCTTTGTCTTTTTCTCTGCTCTATTTTAGGTACGAGAAAGAGGATGAAGACCCACCTTCCCCAAGCACTTTATCCATAAAGAGTAACATGTCCATGGGCGAGGGGGTCACTTTCAAAAGACAACATTCAAATTCTTGGTAAGTCGACAGATTTGTAAAGTAAGATCACAAAATTTCACATCAGCATTTTGACTAAAAACTGTCAACATGTGGGCTCTGTTAAAACCGTTCTACGATTGCTGTAGTGTTTATCTTTGTCTTCTTTAATACTTTATTTCAGGACTGATGAGAAAAGAGCAGATCCACCTGCATCCAGCGCTTTGTCCCTAAAAAGTAACATGTCCATGGGCGAGGGGGTCACTTTCAAAAGACAACAGTCAAATTCTCAGTAAGTTGACAGATTTGTAAAATAAGATCACAAAATTTTAAGTAAGTGCTTTGACTAAAAGCTGACAACATGTGGGCTCTGTTAAAACCGTTCTACGATTGCTATTTTGTTTATCTTTGTCGTCTTCGAAACTTTATTTCAGGACTGATGAGGAAAGAGCAGATCCACCTGCACCCAGCGCTTTGTCCCTGAAGAGTGACATGTCCATGGGCGAGGGGGTCACTTTCAAAAGACAACAGTCAAATTCTCAGTGAGTCCAAAAAAAACAAATCATGGTTGAAAAATCAGTACAATTAAGACAGCTTTAATGTTTAGAGAAAATACAATTTTTATTATGCAGAAGACTAAAGCATTACCTCTACATTCATTTGCAGAAATCGAACATTCTTTGCGCACTAAATTAAGAAAAGGTGTTCACAAGTTGAATCATCAACCTACCAGCGCTTGTCCGAGGGCGAGCTGGTTGTTTGTTTATTTACAACTCTTCTTGTATTGTATTATTGATGATGCAACTGCCTGGTGTTCTAATAAGTAATGTTCTGATTGTGTTTTATTCAGAGTTCATCAGGAGAACGAAGAGGATTTCAAAGGCAGTAACACAGATCTGCCCTCCGTATTCAGAGTGAGTGATGCACAAACCCACTGACTAAAGCAACTACAACTAAAAAGACACTCAGGGGCTGTTACCGCAGCGTCTGACAGGAATGAATACTTTAGAGTTGCATGATTCCTGTTTTTATTCCAGACTCTGAGGAAAACCATTGTTGCTGACGTGACAAGTGAGCTTGATCAGCTTGAAAAGGCTCTGATCTCAGATTACCCAGAATGCTCAGGCCACTGTGAAGAAGACGAAGAGGACGAGCAGGAATTGAGCAGCAGAGAAGAAATCCTGAAACTCACACTGAAGTCCATGAGGAAGATGAACCTGCACGAGCTGGCCGACTCTCTGCAGATAAGTAAGGAGAATCTTTCATTGGGCATCAACTATTCACAAACCATATGTTTTGGGGGGGGGGGTTGGATTCACAGGATGCCAGGTAGCAGGTAAGGTTTTTGGACCAGGGCGTCTAGATTCCCAGTAATGTAGACTAGTTCTTGGGGTTTTGTGGATCCTCACCTTGTTGCAGGAAGAAACCTGGAGGACAGTTAGGCTCCCTTTCCCCAAAGTTACTAAGAGTAAGAAGCAAAGAAAAGATGAATAGGTAGAAGATGGTGGGATACTCAAACCTCCTCAGCAGATCGCCTTAGTCTCAGACATTTCCCATGGAACAAGAGTGTTTCAAGAAGAAGGATCTTAATTTGGTTTGTGCTCATGCACTGAAGAACACTTTAAAGTACTTGGCCTTCTTGGAGTCTCTCTGTGAGGTTTTGGAAGAGATCCCAGCCGGAGACTATTGTTCTTCCAGGCAATGACAATGGCAACACCTTCCTGGTAGACCCCCAAAACAAAATCCTAGTACCTTGTACCAGGCCCCCCCTGGTAGATCGATGATCGATGATTGACTTTGGAACCGTGCCATCCTTACAGACCTGGTAAACCCAAATGTGTTGTGAGGGTTAACAGGGAACACCTGATCGAGGCCCCAGAAGGTCCTTGTCCAGAAGGTCCTCGTCTTGAAGGCTTTTGTCTGGAAGGCCTGATACTTGCACCTTCTGGGGAATTTCTGGGGTATACCAGAGGAGGAATCCAAATGGACCGTATTCGTCCAGGGGTTTGGTCTTGCAGCCATTGGTGCTTGTTGTAGTCATGATCTTAGAACCTGGAGGTACACACCAGTTGTAAAGGAAGCCACTAGGCTCCTCTAGTTTTGCTGGCCCCGGAGTCTTGTGAAGCAGCCGACAGGTGTCGAGCAGCCTCAATGGTTGCAAAAACAGAAGCCCAAGTGTGGGAGTTCAGGGAGACCAGAATTAAAGCTTGCTCAAAGGTGGCTGACATGGTAGTCAGACAGGCATCCCTGACTAATCAGGGCTGGGCCTGTTTTTAGCTCAGGATCTTACTTTAACTTTTCCCTGCCTTTGCTGATACGGATTCTCGAAAGTTACTCAATTTAACATTTTCTCATTTTTCCTCATAGAAACTCTCGCACCACTCTGCCAGTGTAAACTCAAATCTACCCTGAAAAAGAAGTTTCAGTACGTTTTGGAAAGTGTTGCTAACTCAGGATACCCAACCCTTCTGGAGAACATGTACACAGACCTTCACATCACTGAGGGAGACACAACAGAGGTCAACTCTGAACATGAAGTCAGACAGATCGAAATCGTATCAAGGAAGCAAAAAAGACCAGAGACAGAAATTCAATGTGAAGATATCTTTAAGGGATCACCTGGAACAGATCGACCAATCAAAATGGTGTTGACGAAGGGCGTAGCTGGCATCGGGAAGACTATCCTAACGCAGAACTTTACCCTGAAGTGGGCTGAAGGCAAAGCAAACCAAGACATTCAGTTCATCTTTCCTTTCACCTTCAAAGAGCTGAATGTGCTGAAAGAGAGAAAGTTCACTCTCGTGGAACTTGTTCAACACTTTTTCACTGAAACCAAAGAAACAGGAATCTGCAGATTTGAAGAGTTCAAGGTTCTGTTCGTCCTTGACGGTCTGGATGAGTGTCGACTTCCTCTGGACTTTCACACCAATGAGATCGTGACCAAAGTTACAGAATCTGCTTCAGTGGATGTGCTGCTGACAAGCCTCATCAGGGGGAAACTCTTTCCCTCCGCCCTCATCTGGATCACCACGCGACCTGCAGCAGCCAATCAGATCGCTCCTGAGTGTGTGGACATGGTGACAGAGGTCAGAGGGTTCTCAAACCAACACAAAGACGAGTACTTCAGGAAGAGGTTCAGTGATGAGGACCAGGCCACAACAATCATCTCCCACATCAAGAAATCCAAAAGCCTCCACATCATGTGCCACATCCCGGTCTTCTGCTGGATCACTGCGACAGTTCTGGGGGATTTACTGGAGACCAGAGTTGGAGAAGAGCTCCCAAAGACCTTCACTGAGATGTACATTTATTTCCTGGTGATTCAGAACAGAATGATGAACGTCAAATATGGTGGAAGAGATGAGACTGATCCACTTTGGAGTCCAGAGAGCAAGAAGATGATCAAGTCTCTGGCAGAACTGGCCTTCAAGCATCTGCTAAACGGAAACCTGATCTTCTATGAATCAGACCTGGTAGAGAGTGGGATTGACATCAGAGCAGCCTCAGTTTACTCAGGAGTCCTTACACAGATCTTTAAGGAGGAACGGGGGCTGTACCAGACCAGGTTGTTCTGCTTTGTCCATCTGAGCGTTCAAGAGTTCATGGCAGCTCTTCATGTCCATCTCACGTTCTACGAGTCCGGGGTCAACCTTTTGTCAGAAGAACAATCACAGTCACTGTGGTCCAAACTGTTTGGAGACAGATGTGAACTTTTCTACCAGAGCACCGTGGACAAGGCCCTACAGAGTCCAAATGGACATCTGGATCTGTTCCTTCGATTTCTCGTGGGTCTTTCTTTGCAGAAGAATCAAGTTCTCCTCAAAGGTCTGCTTCCACAGACAAACATCAGTCCTCAAACAAGTCAGAAAACTGCCCAATACATCAAGAAGAAGATCAGTGAGGATCTGTCTCCAGAAAGAAGCATCAACCTGTTCCACTGTCTGAATGAACTGAATGATCGTTCTCTGGTGGAGGAAATCCAACAATCCTTGAGTTCAGGATGTTTGTCCACAGAGGAACTTTCTCCTGCTCAGTGGTCAGCACTGATCTTCATCTTACTGTCATCAGAAGAAGACCTGGTCTTTGACCTGAAGAAGTACTGTTCTTCAGAGGAAACTCTCCTGAAGATGCTGCCGGTTGTCAAAGCCTCCACTGAAGCTCTGTAGGTTGAGATGAATCATGGAACAACACAAGTTAAATCAGAATCCAGAAATTCTTACTCCTCTCTTTCTTGTTGCTGTTTCTGCTTTAGGCTTGGTTCCAGTAATCTGTCAGAGAGAAGCTGTGAAGCTTTGTCCACAGTTCTCAGTTCCCCAACTTCAACTCTGAAGCTGCTGGACCTGAGCAACAACGACCTGAAGGATTCAGGAGTGAAGCTCATCTGCGATGGACTGAACAGTCCACACTGTACACTGGAGGTTCTCAGGTCAGTGTTCCTTCTTCTCTCTTTTTATTCTGCACCCAGGACCCTTAACAGTTAGCCAAGCAGTCCACCAGTGCCAGAATTGCTAGCTTGTGTAGCTTTGGACAAAAGCATCTACTTAATGAAATTGTAGAATCATAGAAATAAACTGTGTGTTTGTTTGTGCTGGTGTTTGTTTTGTAGGTTGTCAGGCTGCATGATCACCAAGGAAGGTTGTGCGTCTCTGGCCTCTGCTCTGAAATCTGGTAAAATCCATCTGAGAGAGCTGGACCTGAGCTACAATAACCCAGGAGACTCAGGAGTGAAGCAGATTTCTGCTGTCCAGCAGCAGATTGATTCTCTCAGGTATGAACCTTTAAGTGTGAACGTGGGTTTGTTCGGTCACATGATCACATCTTTAACTCTCATTTCCATGTCTCTGCTTGTTTGTGCCAGGTTGGACCATGGGGGCAAACAGACAATGAAACCTGGTCTGACAAAGTGTAAGTTTCATTCTTGATGACAGAGTAGAATATGATTGGTTATGAATGATTAGATAAGGGTTGGCACCATGGTGAACCAAACATCTTAAATGGACCATTGTTGAGTTTCAGTCTCTTCTTTCATGAGGTTGCACAACAAGCTCAGCTGAGGTCCAGTCACCGTCCTTAGAAAAGTGGTTCTGTTTTGATGCTAACTGTTGTCTTCTCCTTTAGATGCTCGTGAACTCACACCAGATTTAACCACAGCAAACAGGAAGCTGATACTGTCAGAAGACAAGAAGAAGCTGACAACAACAAAGGAGCTTCAACCCTATCCTGAAGCTCCAGAGAGATTTTCTTACTGGAAGCAGATTCTGTGTGAAAAGAGTTTAACTGGTCGCTGTTACTGGGAGGTGGAGTGGTCCGGGCATGTTTACGTAGCAGTGACCTACAAAGGCATCAAGAGGAAGGGGGAAGGAAACAGCAGCTGTCTGGGGAGCAATGATCAGTCCTGGAGTCTGAGCTGCTCTGATGGAGGAGGTTACTCTGTGCTGCACAACTACTCAAGAGCCAACATTCCTGTCCCAACCTCAAGCAAAGTGGGGGTGTACCTGGACTTTCATGCTGGCTCTTTGTCCTTCTACAAGGTCTCTGACAAACTGACCCACCTCCACACCTTCAGGGCCACCTTCACTGAGCCGCTCTACCCTGCCTTCAGGATCAGGATGGACCCCTGTGGCTCCTCAGTGACTTTATGGCCAACTTAGATAAACACTTCAGAGTCTGTTGGTGTTTTTCAACCACAGGAACTTTCCCCTAGAGCAACTTAAATTTTGACCGGGTCTAAATTTAGTGCTGGAGGATAAATTTACTTAGGCCTCAGGTCTTAGCTCTTAGGCCGCTGTTTTCTGGTCACAGCTTATAAAGGCAAAGTATGTGTCAATGTTGTCAGCATTTTGCTGAACAGAAAAGGTTCAAATATTGATTATGGATAATATAAGGGTTACATATATGTGACTTATGTTGAGATGAGCGTACAATAATCCACATAAATTTTTTTTTTTCTTTTTATTACGTTAGAAAAGCTTTTTATATTTACGATACTAGGGGCCTGGATCATAGAGGCAGACATAACAAACCGCCATGTTTGTGTACGGCAGATTTTGGGGGATAGAAAGAGCGAAACACAGTTTTCAATTTGAGCATGGCCACTGGTCTGGAAATCTACCAGGAAGGTAGGAGGAGAATAAGAGAGAGAGCGGTTGTCGTTTTCAAAGTAGAGGAGGACAGTGGTTATTCAAGCTGGGAGTCATCAGGGAAAAAGTTTGATCTGAAAGATGCCTCTGAAGTTTGTTGGTTTCTGCTCGACAGATAAGAGTGCAACGCAGCAAGTTGTAGTCTTTTGTCAAGTTATTTTTTGGGCTTTTCATGACAGTGGATAGAGTAGGAAAAGGGAAGAGAGTAGGGAGTGACATGCGGGAAACAGACCGCAGGCTGGACTCGTACCCTGGCCGCCTGCTCGAGGGCGAACCTCATGGGGCGCGACCTAAACAGTTGGCCATCCGCACATGGTGCTCAGGCCATGGCGCCATCTGCAGTGACGTTACCCACCATAAAAACCAGAGCAGGCTGAATATCTTCCATGCTAACAGGCTAACTGCAGTGCTACAAGCCTTGTCTATTCATTTTTGCTGAATGATTTTTCTGTTACAGTCCACTACTGGTCTGGCAGTGTACTACAACTACCTTTGTTTTTGTCACTGGCCTAATTTACATAATCAACACGGATCTTTGGCTACAGAAACCATCCAACATCCAGAAATGTTTGGTTGAAAAACACCTCATGGTGTCGAGGTGATGTGGAAGCATGAACCAGGCTGAATTTGGCGCCGATGTTGCGTCCATTTTCCCGCCTTTAGAGAGGCTATGACTAAGGATTACAGATGTTTGGACATAAAACATATTACGACATACTTTACTTACTTGTGATAGAAATCAATGCATTTCACATCTCAAAAGACTTTATTGTCATTTTAGGAATACAGACATTTTTTCTATGTACAGATGTTTTGTTGAAGGGACAGGGAAATGTAAAGTTGTTTCTCCTGAAATACATTCTTTTTGTACCTGGTGGTTATATTTAAAAGCTTATAAAAAATGTTTTGATATGAAATAGAGACTCTGTGCAACTGGACTGTAAATATGTGGAGCCAATGTATAATGTAGTTTTGCCAACTTATTCCATAATCTGTTTAACTCAAACCCTCGTAAACACTCTGCACCGTTACATCCTTTGCAGACAAGAATTCAGCAGGAAAGTTTTATTATTTTTCATTAAAATTAATCCTTGTTTTGTTGCAGAAAGTAAAAGATGATTTAAAGCTTTACAATAACTGCAGAAAGTTGTTTTTAATGCATCAACATTTGATCAAAAGTATGTGAATATTTGATCTGCATGTGAATAAATTCTCGTCTGGCTCAATCAGCTCCTGAGAAATCCTCAGAATATGGTCGATCTCATGAACTGAAAGAGGAAAGAAAGTGTCAAAATGATCTGTTACTTTTTATAACATATTTTCATATTATAGAGATTATCTTTTGGGTCATGTATAACTGTGGCACTTAACCTTATGTTTTTCTGAACTTATTTGATTAATAAAGACTCGTTTATTTATGGGATCACTGTCGTTTTCTTTTCACATTGTTCACACTGTATTTGTTTTAAAACTCACATTATTGAAGGAGAAGCTGGCGACCTCACAATCACAGGGCAAATTGAGTAGATGTGCCTGGAAACGGTCTGAAAGAAAGAAAAATAGAACAGTAATAAGACTTTAAAATCCATAGATTGTAAAAAAACTGAAACAGAGTTTTGAAGCCCATCATTGACGGACACAATGTCCTGAAACTATTTAGGTGTCATTTTTTCTTTTAATATCTTGAAATCAGAAACTTCTCTGAACTGATCTGATGAATTTGACTCATATTAAGTCGATTTTTACTGGGAATATCTCACTGAATTATAATGACTTCTCTTAAGCACAGTTTCTGTTTTCTGAGAAGTGTTTGAACGTCTTTAATCTGGAACAGTTTTGCTTTTTTTGGATTGTGACAATAATAGACTTCTTTATGCTCAATTTAAAATTAAAACTAAAATGAAAGATAAGAAACGTGAAAACCTTTAAAACAAGGTTATAGATTGAACATGTCTGAATATAAGAATTCAAATCTTAGCAAGCGCCAAACAATGGTCAAAGTTTATGACTTGGCTTCTAACTTGAAACTGTATTCTTGAATTCATGTTGACGTGAAAGTTAAGGAACAGAAGTCGAAATAATAAAGCAAAACTATCAAACTTTGAATTATCCAAAAGTTATGTTTAGTTTTTCTTTACCTCTGAGGATGTGAAGTTTCGTCAGCACAGCCATGTAGTCGTCGTATTCGATCCCGTTTCCTGTCCGATAATCACGCCACAGAGTTCTGAAGGTTACATCTTCTAAATTAAACTCTGTGTGTCAGAAACAAGACAGAAAGAGAGAAAAATCAGGCACTTAAGTTTTTAAATCTGCATCTAGATAAAATGAAAGCTGTGTTATGTTACCACGCTCGGTCAGAGCTCTCCTCAGCTGAGACTGAGTGACGGAGGGAGGATTCCTCTTCTCGTATTTCTCCAGGTATTCTCTCCGGACTGAGGCCACGTAGTGCTCCATTTTAAAAACCTCCACAGTGTTCAGGTCTTCAGACTTATCGGTCTGAGAGTTCGAGTTAAAGAGCTCAACACCTCCGTTCACTGCATTTGCTGCCTCAGAAGACATTTAGAAGAGCTGAGTGCTTTTGTTAAGCATGTAAAAATGTTCAGTTCTTTCTTTAAATGTCCTGTGAAATAGAAAAGTTCTCCTTGCCCATATATATGCATCTACTTGTCATCTTCCAGTCAAGTGGTCTTGGGAATATAAGGACTCTACATGGTCCCTGCAGCCCACCTGAGCTTTAACAAGGTGATCTGAATCTGTCTCCGTCATAACATAACAACAGGAGTCATTTATGCAGGCATATGTACAAAACTACACCAGATTTTGCCACGACTTTCATGTGCAAAATAATTCATGGCTTATTTGTGCAGAATGATAAGACGCAGGGATGAAATGCAAAAAAAAAAAAAGGACCTTTTTGTATCAAAATGCATGAACTCAGTGGGCTCCTTCTCTTTTTGAGGTGCTGCTCTGATCTGTAGGGCTTGGATCCAAAAGCGGCTTATGGTATGCCAATATGCTCAGTGACATCTACCAATCATTCAGTGGCAACTAACCCAGCAGGTGCCACTGAGTAGTTGGTAGGTGTCACCAAGCCATTAGTAGATGTCAATGAGCGAATGGCATGTGTCACTGAGTAATTGGCAAAGGTCATTGAGCAACTGACGGATATCAATGAGTGAATGGCATGTGTCACTGAGTAATTGGCAGAGGTCATTAAGCAACTGACAGATGTCAATGAGCGAATGGCATGTGTCACTGAGTAATTGGCAGAGGTCATTAAGCAACTGACAGATGTCAATGAGCGAATGGCATGTGTCACTGAGTAATTGGCAGAGGTCATTAAGCAACTGACAGATGTCAATGAGCGGATGGCATGTGTCACTGGGCAACTGGAAGGTGACACTTGTCGATTAGTAGGTGTTGCTGAGTGATTGGCAGGTATCACTGAGTAAGTGGCAAGTGTCACTGAGCGATAGTTGTTGTCACTGAATGATTGGCAGATGTCACTGTGTGATTGGCAGTTGTCACTAGGAATCAATGGCATACCGTTAGCTGCTTTTGGACCTTGCTGTCACTGGCTCTGTTCTCACTCGATCTCTCGTATCACCACAAAAAGAAATAAAGATGATGTTTCCGTGGAGACGCTACACTGTCAGGTCTTTGCACTAAAAGAGAAAAGTAAGAACTAAACATAAATGTACTGAACAATCAGTGAAGAGCAAGAAACAAAGGATACATCCATGAGAGCCACCAGGAGGCGAGCTGTCCGCAGAGTCAGGGCTGGAGTTGGGAAATAGACGGCATTAATGGGAATTTAAAAAATCTCAGTAGCAATAAAACAGTTACTTAAGAATGTAGGAGATGATAGTATGAGATCGTACAGTTTCCATGAATAGAATATCCTCCAGCGTTCAGCTTGATGACAACATCTTCAGGAGTCAGCATCTGTAGGAAACACAGTCAAAGTAAAGAAACAATTGACAATGTGTGGCTGATTCTTCCATGGCAGAGTTTGTACGGGTCTCGCTGCTTTAAAGAGGGGGTATTGCAGGGGTGGACCCAAGGGTGGGCCTACTCGTGCAGAGGTTCATCCACATCGACAGCTGGCTCACCCAATCAGATGCACGGAAATGATTGTTTTCAGTTTATGTCACTAATATGATCGACTGGTGTGCACACTGTTCTAAATCAAACACAAGACATATTAAAAATTCACTATTGTCAAGTTCTCAAATATCTTGAAATGTATGTATGTGTCTGTGTCATACCTGTCAAAGTTTTACTTATTACATGATTCTGGTTTTTTTTCTTTATGTAAATACAATATGACGATATGATTTGGCGGCCCACTTGCAGTGCCTTTGCGGCCCACTAGGGGGCCACAGCCTACAGGTTGGGAATTACAGTTCTAGGTGTTGTTTTCAGAGAAAATGGAAGTATACTAGAATCTTCTGATTGAGAAGAGACTCAGCAGAAATACCTCAGGGTTGCTGTCCTCCTGAAAAATAAGACAGAAAAGAAAGGATCAGTCTTTTTGTTTATAGTTTGTATAATTCTTCGTTATTCAGAGAGCTTTTTTCTCACCGATAAACACATTTCATCGGGGAACTTGTTACACTGCAGCTCCTCCGGCCAGGAAACTCCGAAACTCCTCATCCGACCCTCGCAGCCTTCTTTGGCTCTTTGACAGAAAGACCTGCAGGGTTTCTGCACTTCCCCCGACTCACACTTGGGGGCGTACACGGTGCACACGAAGAAGCGGATGTCCACGGAGCACATGGTTTGAACGAAGGAGTTGAAGAAGGACATCTTCATCATGGCGTCTCTCTGACTCACGTGGCCCAGGAGGTTTGGGGTCATGGTCTGGTTGTAGGACAGACCCTGACACATGGGGATGGTGATGGGCTCGCAGATCCCCCCCACGCTGCTGACCCCGTACTGGAACCAGACACAACAACAAACTGTAACTTATATAAACCGTTACACCAAAGAAAATCTGCAGACGAGCATCTGTGTTTTGAGTAAATTTGTTTCTATCTTTTCACCTTATTATTGTCCTCTTTTGTGTTCTTACTGCCCTCTTACAGTTCTGACTCACTTATTTAATTACCTATTTATCCATCTATCTATTCATTCATTCATGAGTTTATTTTCATTATTTATGTTTTTATTTATTTACTTTTAACGAGTCGAGCATTAAATTTATCATTTCCATTCTAACTTGAGGCTGTTATTATCCTCTCTATTAATTTATTTATTCACTGTTATCTTTCACTTTAGTTATTTTATCTTTTCTACTGTTCCTGTTTGCTTTTTTACTCCTTCTTTTCTCTGGTCCTCATGGTCTCATCATCATAGGGTCTTATACAGTTTGGTCTGTACGATTGTTTGTGATATATTGTTCATTTCAATGTTATTTCTTTATTCCTCAGGGACAACCTTCTCGAGCAGATTAGAATGAGAGACTTAATGTCCTCATTTAAATCTCTTTTAAAAACACATTTTTATCAATGTGCTTTTCTGTAGAGATTTTAGCTGAGCATGTTTTAAATGTCTCATCCTGTTTTTATTTTTTCCTTTGACAGAATAACAGCCTCTTAAATCCTGTCGTTCCTTATTTTATTTGTTTTAACAGTTGTTGGTTTTTATTTCAGACGCAGAAGATTGTGGCGTTTGAAAAGTATTCTGGAGGGGGAACTGAACTCAGACCATGTTATTGCACGTATGACCTTCTTTTGGAGATTCTCCAGCTTTTTTAGGTGAGTGTGAAATGTGTTGCACCGTATGATATTACAGTAATTCAAATGAGGTTCAAACAAAGTTTTGTACAAGGTGAGAAGTGCTCTGTAATTAAAGTTATTATTATTATTACTGTTGTTATTATTATTATAAATTAAATTGTAAATGTCTCAAACTGTCCTCTTCAGTCACTTAGCAGGATGTTGGCTCAGTTTAATGTTTCTGATTTGACTCTGGTCGTCTCTGGACTTTGTAATCCTCTTCAGTCACCAGAGGACGACAACACAGTGAATCAAACATCACATTTTTTTACTCACGTGCTCGCAGGACTCAGAGGTGAACCTTTCACATTTCATGGACTCCGGCCACTGGAATCCAAAACTGTTCATCAGAGACTCGCAGCCGGAGCGCGCCTGCTCGCAGAGCGCCCTGCAGGGGGGGCGAGGGCGTCCGGACACACACTCGGGAGTGTAGAGGGAGCAGAGGAAAGGCCTCAAGTGGGGGGAGCACTCCACCTGCACCAGGGGGGCAAAGGTCTGAGCGGCTATGTCCGCCCCCCTCTGGGTGTCGTGGCCCAGCGGGTTGGGGAAGACGGTCTCGGTGTAAGGTAGACCCTGACAGAGCTGCACCGTGATTCTCTGACACCTTCCAGGGGGAACTGTCGGCAGGGCGAAGGATGGTCTCTGGAATAATAAAAACAGGAATCAGTTTATCCTGCAGAAACAACTCAATTTCAATAATCCATGATACAAACTTTTCATGGTTTTGGAATAAAAAGATAAGGAGATTAACCATTTAACTACCTCCTCGACCAAATAGTTAAGCACATTTTCAGTTACAGGACAGCTTGAATTTGTGTGGAAGTTGTCTGAGGATGTTTATCCACCATTCAAACTATCCTGTTTTGCTTTTTTTTGTCAATTTTCCTCTCCTGCCCTCGTCCAGTGAGATTAGCCACAGTTCCATGAGTAATGGGTAATAAACTTCTTGTTTATATTACACACAGTAAACAAAGGGACTTCAAGATCTCTGGAGATGGTCTTGTGTCCTTGAGATTGTTCATATACTTCAACAATTTTGCATCTTAAGTCCTCAGACGCTCCTCAGCTCTTCTTTCTCTTCTCCATTCTTGGTGTGACTCACAAAGACAACAACACAAAAGTTGAGTCAACTTTTATACATTCTAACTGGCGTCAGGTGTGATTTCTATATTACCAGCACATGTTACTGGCTACAGCTGAGTTTAAACACGAATCACCTGCTTGAAATTTAATGATTTACCCACAATTCTAAAAGGCTGCCAACAACTTTGTCTGACCCAATTTTTGTGTTTAGTGTAAAATTGTGTCAATTTTAGCTTTTTTCCTGCTGTTTTTTGTGTTTTTCCAATGAACATCAAGGAAATAAACACATTCATACCAAAAAAATTTGTAATTGCAATAAATTCTGGGAGAAATTGTGTATTTTATGGAAATATTCCAGGGGTGCCAACACTTTTGTCCATGACTGTATATCCAAGTACAGCAGGGTCTCATGTCCACTGTGTGCCCTCCCCAATCATGTAAAATGGTAGCTGTAAAGTTGCTCTAAATTGAGTTGGACCCTAACCTAGTAAAAAAGGTCAATCACCGCAAATAAATGAAGCTGAACCTGCGCAATAGAGTCAAGTTGAACCACTACAATGGCTTAATGCTAAAAGAAGGCCATCTATTGGCGTGAAATACTTTCCATGATTTTTTAAGTTCATTCAAGAGGTATTTTTTAAGTGTGGTTGGCCAAACAGACCTGCCTTTTTGTTTGCTATGGCAGGTCATATTTTCATTTTTTTTTTCACCCCCACCCTTAAAAATGTCTGTCCATGCCCCTGATACAAACTCATGTCTTAAGGGGTTGACTCACCCGTACACAGTCCTGTGTGGTGAACCTATCACAGTTGAGAGACTCCGGCCACTTGAATCCAAAATTGTTCATCAGAGATTCGCAGCCGGAGCGCGCCTGTTCACACAGCGTCCTGCAGGGGGTGCGAGCTTTCCCATCCTCACACTCGGGGGTGTAAACGGAGCAGAGGAAAGGTTTGAGCTGGAGGGAACACTCCACTCTGATGAGGGGGTAGAACTGATGCACCTCCAAAGCTGCATCGTCCTGTTTCCCGTGACCCAGCATGTTTGGCATGATGGTGTCGGTGTAGTCCAGGCCTGACCGGCACAGGGGGATGGTGATCTGCTCGCACCGTGGACCCCCTCCCTGTCCGGTTCCTCCCTGTCCTGTTCCATATCCCCCTCCCTGTCCTGATCCTTGCCTCGTTGTTTGTCCTCCTTGTGATGAACCAGAGAAGCTGGACTGGCTGTCGAGACCCTGATGAAGTTGTAACAGATAAACATCAGATTATCTTCGACTAATTTGAACTGTTTTTGCATAGGAACCAAACTCCAGAAGCTGCTACAGTTACTCTACATACCCGGCTTTTAAACAATGAAAGTTATTAACTAACCTTAAAGAGGGGGTATTGGGTTCTTTTGAGTCTTTATTCTGTCCCTCTGGTGCCATCAGCTAAATGAAAAAACTACATTTTTCTCTCTTTTGTGTTTTAGAAACCCTTATTTCAGCCTCTGTCAGAAACATTCTGTTTTAGCTGTTGTCTCTTTAAGAGCAACCCCCTTCACTCTGATTGGCCAGCCCTTTAAAGACCTGTGAGGGGCAGAGCTTAGTGTATTAAGCCAAATTAGTAGATCCTTATGTGATCTCATCATTTTATCAAGTTATGCATGGAATTATCACAGGATTTACTCCTGACAGGACTCCAAAGGGCTGGCCAATCAAAATGAAGGGGGTTCCCCTTAAAGAGACAGCATCTAAAATGAACCTTTCAGTCAGAAACTAAAATCAGCGTTTTCTAAAACACAAGGGAGGGAAAAATACAGATTTATCTGAGCTGTAAATCATGCAAAGACACTCCCCCAGAAGGACAGACTAAATGCTAAAAAAGCAGAACACCCCCTCTTTAATGATTATTCAAAATAGTAGTGAACAGAAAGGGTCCCAGAAAGGGATGCCCCTCGTGATTTTGAGGAAATCCCAAATCAGAAAGAGAAAAGATTGCAGCCGGAACACACAAAAGACAAGGCACACATTGACAACAAGACCTAAAATACAGAAATAATGCAACAACACAATGCCCAATATTATGTATAGCTAAAGACTGAAAAAAAAGCACATTTATTCCCTCTTTTAATGCCACAGTTAATGAAGATCTGCAGTTCCTCATGTGTCCCCTTGAGGGTGTTTCCAAAAGCTCGTGAAGCACCATTTAAGCTTATTTTTTCAGTCTTTGAAATAATATTACAGATTTTTGTGAAACATTTCAAGATGTCATTTTAAGGCCGAGAGTTTTGCATAGTTAGACAGAATTGGGGGTGTGGCTTATTTGATTGACAGGTTATCAGAAGTTTGTTTTCTTCAGCTTTCTTTGGGCGTCACTTTCACACGGTCCAGAGTTGAAAAATTACTTTAAAGAGTCTGATGAAGCCTCTGATGAAAATAAATCTCTTTGGTTTGATATTTACCTGGATGCAGTTATTCTCTGGTAAAGATTCACAGCGCAGCTTTGACGGCCAGCTCAGCCTCCTCGATCTGAAGGTAGAGTCACACTCGCTCTTCACTCTGTCACACAGAGACCTGCAGGGTTTCTTGCTGTTGTCGTTGTCTGAGTCACACTCGGGCACGGCAGAGCGACACAGAACCAACGCCACGTTCCTGGAACACGCCGTCTCCACCATCTGACCGATCTGCTGCATGTTGTAGCCTGAAACTCCAGTGGGACTGGAGGTGGTGGTGTACCCCAGACCCTGACAAAAACTGTGCGTCACCGGCTTACAGCTCGACCATAAGCCGCGTGCATGGTGAAGAGACATCAGCAAACAGAAAAACACCAAAACAAACCCCTTCATGGTTCTGAGTGTGAGTCTAACTCAGTCTGTGCTGTTTGAGAAACTTCAGGAGAGTTTTTGTGTTTCTGCTCAGGAGGTGGAGTACGAGTCCACGAATGGAGTTCTTACAAACGAAACGCTGATTTAGGATCATCACTGCACCACAAATCAATAAGATGCTGAACACATAATGGGGGCCAAACTGGTCCCAGAGCAGTTATCCAGTCAGAAAAGCCACATCTGGATCTGATTGGGGACTTTCTGAGAAAAACCACGGGGGGTGAGAATCAGTTGCACAAAAGCTGGCTCAATAAAACTCAGTTCTGCAGCAAATATTCAACAAACAGAGTGTTCAGTTAAGTTGACCTCAAAAGACATCAGTGTTTGGATTTCTCACTCAGAGAAACCACATCACTGTCCTGTTGTGCAAAGACTCGTGACGCTCCGAACAGTTTTATTTTTGTTTATTGCTTCGCACATACAAGAGAGTTCCCTGTGAGTGACAGAAAACGAGCAACAAGAGAATAAATAAAGTAAAACAGAGTCAGACCATGCAGATCTTCTGTGCATGCACAAACTACAAAAGAGGTATAAAAACAAACCGGAGCATTAAACATGATGTCAGTGAAACCTGATGCTGGTTTAATACAGAAAGATACCAGAGTGTGAAACTTGATGCTGCGTCACAGAAAAATACAAAAAGATTCCAAAAATAAGTCAGAGGATTTGAATCCAGCATGCAAAGCTTTCCCTTTCTCAATAAATATCTCTTTAAAAAAAACAGCTAAAACTAAATGAAACATAAGACTTTGGAGTTTATCTTCCATTTTCTCCTCCTCCAGGTTTCAGAGCCACCAGCACAAAGTTTCTGGGAGAAAAGTTTGGATCAAAGAGAGGAACCAGGTGACTGTCCACACCTGCAGGAAGACAGAGGAAGAAAAGGACGAAGAATTTAATCATCCTTCAAAGTTAAAGGGACAGTGAGGACTTTCTGAGTGATCTTGAAAAAGTCTGATATCTGGACATATATCTGATCATTATCCTCTATTTAAAAAAAGATTCTCAGCACTAAAATAGTTTATTTCTAAATGATGATTCTCAGCTTCCCAATCAGGTAAGACTGAGCCGGAGTGATTTACGGCACAAATCACGGCACGTCAAAGTCTCCATAACAACACAGAGACTAAAGATCTGGGTTCTTCTCTGCTGAAAATGATTTCTGTGATTTATTTTGTAGAAATGATGAACAGGAGCTGGACTATCAGACAGAAAAGAGACAGAAGAAAGATAAACAGGGGATTGAAAGAGCATGAGCTAAAGGCTAAAATAAAAGGTAAAAAGGCTAAAACAGGAGAAAAGATAAACAGTAGAGTGATAGAGCATGAGCTAAAGGCTTAAACACAAGATAAAGGCTAAAACAGGAGCAAAAAGATAAACATGAGAGTGATAGAGCATGAGCTAAAGGCTTAAACACAAGATAAAGGCTAAAACAGGAGCAAAAAGATAAACATGAGAGTGATAGAGCATGAGCTACAGGCTTAAACACAAGATAAAGGCTAAAACAGCAGCAAAAAGATAAACATGAGAGTGATAGAGCATGAGCTAAAGGCTTAAACACAAGATAAAGGCTAAAACAGGAACAAAAAGATAAACAGGAGAGTGACAGAACATGAGCTACAGGCTTAAACAAGAGGGAAAAAAGGCTATAACAGGGAGAATGACATAAACAGGGGAGTGATAGAGCATGAGCTACAGGCTTAAACACAAGACAAAGGCTAAAACAGGAGCAAAAAGATAAACATGAGGGTGATAGAGCATGAGCTAAAGGCTTAAACAAAAGGAAAAAAGGCTAAAACAGGAACAAAAAGATAAACATGAGAGTGAGAGCATGAGCTACAGGCTTAAACAAGAGGGAAAAAGGCTATAACAGGGAGAAAGACGTAAACAGGAGAGTGATAGAGTATGAGCTTAAGGCTAAAACACAAGATAAAGGCTAAAACAGGAACAAAAAGATAAACATGAGAGTGATAGAGCATGAGCTAAAGGATAAAGCAAAAGTCAAGGCTAAAACAGACTGAAGGCTAAAACATCAGCTAAAGGCTAAAAAAAAGGCTAAAACAGGAGTCAGAGGCTAAAACACAAACTTAAGGCTAAGCACAAGATAAAGGCTAAAACAGGAGCAAAAAGATAAATGGGAGAGTGATAGAGCATGAGCTACAGGATAAAGTTAAAGTTAAGGCTTAAACAGACTGAAGGCTAAAACATCAGCTAAAGGCTAAAAAAAGGCTGAAACATGAGCTAAATGGTGAAACATAAGATAAAGGCCAAAACAGAAGGTATATAATAAAGTACTTATTGAACTAAAGAGATTAACTAAATGGTCGACTCTAGAAGTGAAGCCTGTTACTGCGGCAACAAGAAGTTCAGCCTCAGTACATGAGACACTGAAACAGCCAATCACAGCCTGAGTCTTTAATTAACATAAAGAGAAGTTTCTGTATTTTGAAAGCATCAAATGTTTTTGACAGGTTTCTCTCTTTAGAAAAAAATGAAGTGTATTTTAAGTGTTTTGTGTGTGTGTGTGTGTGTGTGTGTGTGTGTGCAGTTTCTGACCGTTCTCCTGCAGGTAGATGATTCTGTCCAGCAGCACCAGCGTCTCCACCACAGGAGCCAAGAGCAGAGACAGACTGAAGTAAACCACCACCTGACCCTGCTGCTGCAACATGGACGCCACACGCTCCGGGTCCAGAGGGAGTCCAGGGGGGAGACCAACCCGCGCCAGACCCAGGCGAGCATACCTGAGCATGACATCATCAGTGAGAACGAGCGTACCTGAGCGTGACATCATCAGTGAGAACGAGCGTACCTGAGCATGACATCATCAGTGAGAACGAGCGTACCTGAGCGTGACATCATCAGTGAGAACGAGCGTACCTGAGCATGACATCATCAGTGAGAACGAGACTCTACAGATTGAGGAAAGAAGCAGAAAGTCAGACTCACTCTGTGAAGGGGAGGAGATGAGCTTTCTTGATGGTCTGGATTCCCGCCCTGCGTAGCTCCGGCCTCGTGTCCCTGATGAACGTCTCCAACATGGCGCGGTAACAGTGCGTCCTCAGTAACTCGCCCCCTTCTCGAAGTCTGCGCACGTAATCCTCCACGGCGTGACACGCCCCCTCCCTCGCCTTATAGGACAGCTGGTGACCCGGCAGCCCTCGCACCCAGGAGCTCATCGGGTACCCAAACGCTGCAGGGGGCGACTCCCGGCCCGACGCCAGCGAGGGGGGGCGCTCCACCAGACCTGGGGGCGCCGGGTTTTCTTTGGTGGTGATTTTCATGTAGCAGCACGCCACAGACGTGATCCCACGCACGTGAGGACAGTGGACGAAGTGGCGAAGGAGGGTGGAGCTGAGGTCACCGCAGGCGTGGAGGCCGGTCAGGACGAAGTCTGGAGGGTTAAAGTCATCGTTGTGCGAGCAGCAGGAGTCGTCCGATGGCGGTGGCGGCGGGGACGGCGTTTCAGACTCTTCTGACCCTGAACACGGCGGAGAAACGCGCTCGGAGCCTCGCAGCTTTTTCTTACAGGGTCCAGACGCAGTTTGAGAATCAGCTGTGACACTTTCTGCAGTGTTCAGCTGCTGGATGAAGTCCTCCCATGATGCTTTGGGGTTCACCCAGCCCGCCACATGGCGAGGACAGAAGTGAGAAACAGGAACAGGAGCAGAAAAGTTCTGAGGAGGGAAAGAAACGATCAGGATCTGAACACGTGAAACTCTTTCAGATCACGAGCACTGACCTTCTTCTGCGCGTCCTTCTCTAAAGCCCAGAGTAATTCACCGTCAAACTTCGACGCCATGGAGACCAGAGCGTGATCGGCCTCGATGGCGGTGACAGAAAGTCTGAGCCCGAAGGAGAGGAAGCGAGTCAGGTGACCCTGAAGAGACGAGAGGAAAACTCTGAAATACTGCAGCTGCTTTCGACAACAGAAGGTTAGAGCTACGTTTGGAAAAAAAAAAAAAAAAGAACGATTTTTATTCATCATAAATTTACCAAAATAAAGTCATTCCCATTAATCTATAACTTTATCTCTGTGATTAAATGACTTAATTCTTGTGAATCTTTGACTTTATTCGACTAACTTTACAACTTCATCATTCTTGTAATTTCACAATTTTATTCTTGTGAATCTTTGACTTAATTTATGTAAAATTATGACTTTTTTTTATCATTACATAACGACTTTGTTCTGGTAAGTTTACAATTTTATTCTCGTAATTTAACTACTAAATTCTTGTGAATTTACAACTTTATTATCATAAATTAAAAACTTCGTTCTTGTAATTTTATGACTTTATTCTGACTTTTTCCTCCTAAATTTACGACTTTATTCTCATAGTTTTAGTATTTTCTTTCTATAAATTTATGACACAATTCTCACAAATCTATGGCTTGCTCTCTCAAATTAATGAGATTGATCCTGAAAAATTCCTTTTTTATTTTTTGTAATTGTGGCCCTAATCCTTCGTTTTAGGTTTCTACTCAGACTAACGTAAGTATCATTTTTCTTGTCATGTTGTTGATGTGTTACCTGTCCTGATCCGACATCCACCACCCTGCTGCAGTCAGTCTGATCACAAAGCTGCTTCACCAGCTGAAATCAAACAGAAAACACAGATTAAACCTCTGTTAACGGTAAAATAAAAGTGTTTTTTTTTCTCAGAGAAACACAGATTCAACCTCTGTTAACGGTAAAATAAAAGTGTTTTTTTTTCATAGAGAAACAGATTAAACCTCTGTTAACGGTAAAATAAAAGTGGTTTTTTTTCATAGAGAAACAGATTAAAGCTCTGTTAACGGTAAAATAAAAGTGTTTTTTTTTTCATAGAGAAACAGATTAAACCTCTGTTAACGGTAAAATAAAAGTGTTTTTTTTCTCAGAGAAACACAGATTAAACCTCTGTTAACGGTAAAATAAAAGTGTTTTTTTTTCTCAGAGAAACACAGATTAAACCTCTGTTAACGGTAAAATAAAAGTGTTTTTTTTTCTCAGAGAAACAGATTAAACCTCTGTTAATGGTAAAATAAAAGTGTTTTTTTTATATAGAGAAACAGATTAAACCTCTGTTAACGGTAAAATAAAAGTGTTTTTTTTTATATAGAGAAACAGATTAAACCTCTGTTAACGGTAAAATAAAAGTGTTTTTTTTTTCATAGAGAAACAGATTAAACCTCTGTTAACAGTAAAATAAAAGTGTTTTTTTTTTATATAGAGAAACAGATTAAACCTCTGTTAACGGTAAAATAAAAGCGTTTTTTTTTCATAGAGAAACAGATTAAACCTCTGTTAACGATAAAATAAAAGTCTGTTTTTTTTTCTCAGAGAAACACAGATTAAACCTCTGTTCACAGTAAAATAAAATTGTTTTTTCTCAGAGAAGCTCAGGTTTGTGTACCTCGCCCAGTTTGCGGATCTCGTGCTGCTTCTTGGGTTTGACGTGTTTCCTGAAGATGTGACCCAGCAGCGAGCTCTGACTCTGGTTTTCTGAAAACTCCTCGGGTTTCTCTGGTTTCTCTGCTCCGCCTCCGCTCGGTCTGCGTTCTCTGGGAAACGCCAGCGCGTGAGCCGTGGCTCTGAACGCCAGGAGAGACAGGGGCCACACTGAGGGATACCTGCAAAAAACACGGCCTTAAGCTCAGAAAACAGGATTTTTATCAACCATCTGTCACTCAAACATAACAAAAAGCAGTCTGACAAGTGAAAAAAAAATCTGCAGATGGACTGGGAAAAAAGTGTCTTGTATTAAAACAATTATTTGCATTTCAAGAAACGTGACAAGCAAAAGTTTCTACCCCATTGGCAGATTTTTTTTTTCAAGCAATTCAGATGTTTTTTTTAAATCAAATCAAATCAAATGGCTGTATTGTCATTGAACTTGAGTTACAATGAGATTGGTTCAGGTTGGTCTCACCAAAGTGCCAAAGTGCGAGAGTATCAATAAATATAAGAACGATGAATACAGTAAAGTTGAATAAAAACAACAAGGATAAAAGAAATAAAAATATTGCACTCTAAAAATGCAGCTACATCCCCCTATATACTGCACACGTTATTATTATTATTATTATTATTTATTCATTTATTTACTAAAAATGAGACAAGCACTTGCTTAGATTTCAGTTTTTGCAGTGTGGGGGTGAACATGAACTGTGTTTCTGCCTGACTGACAGAATAAGATTTATAAAGACCCTGAAAAAGACAAAAATATTGACTTTTTCTTTTTTCAGGTTCAGCAACATAAACATTGAAAATGAAACATGGGCTGTTTTTCTCCTCACTGTTACATTAAGGCAGTGGTTCCCAGCCTTTATCATCTCAGGGCCAACTATTATGTCTCACTAATGTTTGCAGCCTCTGACCCCATAAATATGGAGGCTATATAATATATAATACATAATATATACGGTCAATAATGTAAAAAATATGCTGAGCCAGAAATGTTTTAAAAAAAAGTAATAAAACCCCAAATATAATAAGTCATTGATTTAATAGATGCTGACATCAGAAAGTGATAACTTTTGCTTTTCGCAGTTATTACATTCCAGGTTAAACACAGTTTTTGACATTTTGGATATAATAACATTTCTTTAAGTTACATTTCGGGTCATTGTTACATACTGGGCTCTGACATGCCTTCTTACAGGATTTAAAAAGAAATATAATTATGTTAACTTTTTAATATTCTTAAATCGTAACTGCTTTTTAAAATATCAAACATCCTTCTGTATATTTGTATCTTTGTAAAACAGCTCACAACAAAAATAACATTTTTGGAAATAATTTGGCGGCCCACTTGTAGTGCCTTCACGGCCCACCAGGGGGCCACGGCCCACAGGTTGGGAATCACTGCATTACGGTTTTGAGTGTTGTTGTTTTTTTGCTTTCTTTCATTAAAAAAAAGATAAATAAACCCTGGGGGTCCAGATACCAATACATGTTAAATTGGAGGTTGAATCTTGTGCAGATTTTCTTGATTCTTGTAAATTTGTCAGGCCTCTAAATTTCACACATAGATTTATTTTTTGCACAAGAATTTTTTTCTAACCCAGTTTTACCTTCTCTCGTCTCCATATGAAGAATCCAGTAAAAGGTCTGCGGTCTGTGGGTAAGTCAGGTCCTTCAGCACCTGCTGCCAGGAAACAGGTAAAGAGAGCCACAGGTCTTCAGTGAAGAACTCCTGGGGAGGGACAACAAATAAAAACAGAACAAATTCAACAGAAATCGCTCATTTCAGTTTCATTACATTAGATTAAATTAGTGAAAAAATTAGTGAAACTCTCTCAGGAATATTTAGACAAAGGAGATGGTAAAGTCAGAACTGAAAATTAGGTAATTTTTGACAAAGCAGATCAGCACATCCTCTTTTTCTCTCTATCTCTCGCTCTCCCCATTCATTTTAGATGGAACTTTTTTCGCCTTCTTTCACGAATAACTCAACCAAAAATTGGTGAATGTCTTAGAAAAGTCATAGCAAGCCGAATGGGAACAAACTGCTCATTTTGATATATAATTTGTGGGGTTTGTGGCTGGTGACAAAATCCCCAACAAGACTTGATACAGCTTTCTGTACAGTGTCTATACAATAAATCACATTTTTGTTATTTTGAGGATTTATTTTGGACAAATGTCTGGATTTAAAATAAATAAATAAAGCTCTTTTCTGTTCACTTGGTTTATAAATGAGTTTAAATGAGGCAAAGACTGATTCTCATGTTACCAGGCTGCAATAACAGTGAGATTTTCAAAATAAAGCTAACAACATTCCCCCCTGATGGTGCATTCAGGCTCCAACACTCACGATGATGAAGGAGTCGGACAGGTGACTGTACTGAGACAGGAAACAGGTGAGTTGTTTGGACAGGTGTCTCTGTTCTTCAGCTGTCAGACTCGGTGAAAACATCTCAACATTTTCTGCTTCAACTCACAGACGAGCTAATGGAAACACACACAGCTTCACAANAAAAAAAAAAAAAAGTAACTTAATATAAGCCATGTTCAATGGATAAGTCCAGAAAAATGTCTTATTTCAACTTGAAATAAGACATTTTTCCTCATTTTTGTCTTTTAATAACTTGAAATTATCCAAAGACAAAATGAGGTTTGGAAAAAATTTCTGCCAATGGAATAAGAAAAAGATAAAATTGATTGCTCGTCAAGTGTCTTGAAATGCAAATAATGTTTTAATGAAACTCCTTTCTTGGCAAAAAGCCTCCAGTTCCTGTAAATTCTTGCTCTGTCTTGCATGAACTGCAGGTTTGAGATCTCCCCAGAGTGGCTCAATGATACTGAGGTCAGGAGACTGAGATGGCCACTCCAGAACCTTCACTTTATTCTGCTGTAGCCAATGGCAGGTCCACTTGGCCTTGTGTTTTTTATGTGTTATTATTCAAATTCTCTGTAAAATGGTGAAGAAATCATAAACGCTACCAGAGCATGTAAACTTTTGAGCACGTCTGTAAATTACTGAATGAATGAATAAATACAACAAAATCAAATCGACTGTACATAACTAATGAAGATTCTGGAAAAAAGATCACAAAATACTACTGAGTGGGAAAAAAAAGAAGCAAAGGGATCCCAAAAGCATGAGAATCACTTATTAAAAGAAAGCTATAATGTTATAATAATGATGAATCAAAAAATGACAGAATAGAAACCTTAGAACCTTTTGTCCGACTGTCAGTGAAGGCACCATGACCCGGATGTAAACAGTGTTTTTGGAGCATGGAGACTCGTGTGGTCCACAGGATGCTGCAGGTCTGATTTTACCCTTTATAAAGTGATTTTCACAGATTTATTTGAGAGGAATTATTCTGTTTGAGTTACCATACATTCACAGACACCTGTTGCTTTAATTTTAATGCTTCAACATTCACACAAATCTCTGATTTAACACATTTTACACGAAGTAGCAGCTAAATGCTAAAGGCTGTAACGTTAACTTCCGTGTTTTGGTGCCAATTTCACCAACACACAATTAACACCCCTTAAATTAAACTTAGCTTTATTTTTCAGTTTATTTCTAAGTAATTTTACACCTTTAGCTTGAAGAATATTGATAAACTTGTGGAGTTTTTTTTATTTATTAATTTTTTTTTTTTTAAATTTTTTTTTTTTTTTACCAAATATAGAAGATGAAGCAGAAATAAAATGAGCCATTTTATACAAGTTCAATATGCAAATGTTGCTCAAATCCAGTTGTAAGAATAAGTAAATAAATCCTTTGGGGTTACATAAATTTCTGTTGTTATCAAGTGTCAAATGGAAGATGATTATTCTCATCTTGAATTAGAAAAACACAATCAAGGACAAAAAACTAGCATTATTTGTTTAAAAAAAACACAAAAAACTCTGTTTGCATAAACAAGTGCCTCAAAAATAACTATAAACAACTTAGAATACCATGACATTGTAAAATAACTTTTGTCCCTCATTTTAGAAATGCAAACCTAACTATTACATAGACTCATTATACATAAAATTAGTTATTTCAAGCCTTTATTTCTATAATGTTGATGATTATGGCTTACAGAGAATAAAAAATCCAAAAATCAATGACTCAGAGAATTAGAATATTAAATAAGATGAATAAAAAGAAGATTTTAAACAGAAGTGTCAGGACTGAAAAGTTTTACTACTTTCTGACCATTTTTAAAAAATATATAATTAACTTTTTCATTATTTTTTGAATAACAGAACAGTGAACAGCAAGGCGATGGTAATGAACAACAACAACAAAAAAAAAGGATAAATAATAAGAATAAGAAAAATAATTAAGGGAAATTAAATTAAAGAATAAATTAATTTATTAAAAAAAAAAAAAAAAAAAAAAAGTGACATAGACACCACATGTCCGGAGTCTTTATTTTTTCCAATCTTCTGCTCTCACAGTTACCACTTAACTTTAACTCACAGCCAGTACATTTAGAATAATACAGCATTGACATATTAATCCTTTCTGATCATTTTCTAAGTTTTCCCAAATTATTGCTTCTTTTTGCTGCTTTTTGACAATTTTTTCCATCTTGAAACTATTTTTAATGCTACTTCTTTCTGTTTATTTACCACTTTTCTCTTCTTAGATAGTTCCTCTGTCAAAGTTTGTTTTAACAGTTTGTCTCTTTATTCGTGCAGAGTTGAATAACACTGGTGTAGAAATATTATACTGTATGGGATAATAATATTGAAGCAGGGCGTGTTTTTCCTGTTGAAGCCTTTCTCTTGTTGATTTACTTCTGTTCTTTGGGTCATGGTTTTGTTTATTAACATTTTTTTATGGGTCCAGTTGTTCTGTGGGGGAACCAGGTGTTGTTTTGCAAACCTCAAACATGCAGCAGTGATTTTTACTCAGCAGAGGCTTTATTTTGATAATCAGACTAAAAAAGTGTTTAAGAAGTAAAGACAGGTTTTGACATCACTGTCTCTGTTTTGCAGGATCGTACACTGGAAGGATTCACAGCCGACACAAACAGGACACGAAGGAGCGAAGAGTTTTTCTGGAGGTCAAAACTCAGCTGATCCACGTTCTTACAAACATCTTTTGACCATGTCGGACATCAGCGTCAATATTAACACGTCTGCTGAAGCTGCACAGACCAGAGCGCCAAATAAAAACTGCAGGAGACGGAAGTGGTTACAGAAAAAGAGGCGCCACCTGGAGGAAAACGACAGTATGGAAGGTAAACAGAAGAAAAAACGCAAAAGAAGAAAGAAGTTTGTTCAACATCAAAGCAGTGAAGCCGAACAGAGGACACTTTTTTCTGCTGCCTTTAAAAAGTTCGAGTTTCCAAACAGCACAAACAGCAAGTACAAATCTTTAACTTTCACACAAAACAACTTTTTACCTTCTTCAGGCAGCAGCTCTAAAGCATCAACATCCACAGGAAACAGCATCAGTTCAGCTCCAACGAGCAGCAGCTTTAAAGCTTCAACGTCTGGAGGAAACAAAAACGTTTCCCCGTCTTCGAGCAGCGGCGTCAGCAGCTTTAAACCAAACGAAGGTTTACCTCACCTCAACTCTTCAGCCTCCACTCACAGTCTGCCTTCCTCCAACAACAACAAGCATCTCTACGATACGCCAAAGGAGCTGTGGAGCGCCGCGCTCGCAGCAGCATCCGCCGCGCCCGCGTCGTCGGCAGCAACGAGCAGCAACAAACAGGCGACATCGAAGACGAGCGCCGCGGCGGGAATCCCCACCAAGTACCTGGCGATCGACTGTGAGATGGTGGGAACGGGGCCGAAGGGCAGCATCAGTCAGCTGGCTCGCTGCAGCGTGGTCAACTACGAAGGAGACGTCGTCTACGATAAGTTCATCAACCCCTCCATGCCCGTCACAGACTACCGCACGAAATGGAGCGGCATCCGGCGCTGTGATCTCATCAACGCCACGCCTTACCCTGTCGCCAGGAAGGAGGTAAGGGAGGGATTTAGAACAGGTGGATGTATATGACTCGGACTTTAATCTGAATATGTCCGACTTGTGACTCAACTTGGACTCGAGCTCTGGTTTCCTGTGAACTCTGATTTATTCATCAATGGATGCTTTGTTCATTTTTATTTATTTACATCCAAATTACAAGAACCCATTGATGCTTAAATAGCAGAGAAGTTAACAAATAGGACAAGTGCTTGCTACTACAACTCAACCTGGGTAACTTTTGCACTTTACTAGGAATTGAGCTCAGTCTGCTGCCGATGCTTGTGATAGAAAACATGAATAAAACCTAAATATTAAACTGAAATGTGTTTCAACAACTTTGAAACACAAAAAGATTGGTTTAAGATTGCAACAGTTGCAGAGGGGGTGTTGCAACTTCATAAGGATGGCCTTTAAAAAAGCTTCTTGTGGTGGTTGTGACATTGTTTTTCCTGACTCTTCACCCACTGAACGGAATATGCTCGTCACATAAGAAATATTCTTGTAAGTTGGATGAATTGTGGTGTAACAAAGCATTTATTTTATGTATTAAACTTGCAGTCTATGAAATTAATCCAAGGTTTCTTGTAGAGCCCGACTGATACGGGACTTTTGGGGCCGATGCCGATACCGATACTGGGGGCAATAAAAAGCAGCTATCTGATATAACGGCTGATATATAATACCCAAAATATGATTCAAGACAAAGAAGCAGAACACTATACAATTAAAACAAGGAACTTAAATTATAACAACAACATTACTAGCTTTTGAAAAGTTCCATCTTTTATTTAATGCAAAGGACTAAACTAGATTTTAAGTAACAATGTGAATTTATGAGCCCAGGTTAATCCTGTTTGGTATTATAAAGTGAAGTGAGAGTGGACATGGGAGGGAAAAGTTGCATATATCGTTATTAAAACAAATTATTTTATTTTGGTGACTCAGACTCGACTACAACAGTGTTTTAGGTGATGTCAGTTTTTGTCCTTCACAGATATAAAGTCACATTTCGAGTGCTTTCAGAGATGATTTCTTTTCCTGTCAGATCCTGAAGCTGCTGGCGGGGAAGGTGGTGATTGGCCACGCCGTCCACAACGACTTCAAAGTCCTCAGTTACTCTCACCCGGGCGCCATGACCAGAGACACGGCGAGAATCCCGCTGCTCAACCAACGCGCCGGCTTCGAAGGAAACCAGAGCGCCTCGCTCAAAAGACTCACCAAAGCCATCTTCAACAGAGACATCCAGGTGAGAGGAGAAATCTGACTCTTTTTTTACCTGTCTGTAAATCCTGTTTATCATCGTCACACCGGCTCTCTTTGTTTGTTTGTTTGTTTGTTTGTTTGTTTACTTTAGACGGGGAAGAAGGGCCACTCCTCTGTGGAAGACGCCAAAGCCACGATGGAGCTTTATAAAGTGGTGGAGGAGGAGTGGGAGAGGACTCTGGCTGCTCGGGTCAACACCAGCTCGGTTTAAAGAGAAAACATGGAAATAAATGAGTCTGAACGGATATTTGATGTTTTATATTCATGTTTGGACCAACAGACTGGAATCAGTGAATGAATTAATGATGAAAAACCTGAAGCTGCTCATTAATTAAAAACTTCTCCAGCTGCCTGAACTGAAACTCTGAAACATAAACCTGTGAGGAGGAAGTTAGAATAACTTTACTTTGACCTTCAGTGTAAAAGTCTCTCTCTCAGGGTTAAAGGTGCTCACGTTCGGCCACTAGGTGGCGTCCTGTTTTCATTCACGCCACTAAGTCACATCATGAAACTGTTCCAGCCTCAGATTTAAACTCTGCTTTTTATTCATCCTGGTCTTTTTGGAGATAAGTGATGATGATGTTTTAATTCTGAAAAAAACTTCTAATTAAAGGATGTCTCTAAAACAGTCTCTTATTTTGAAACTCCCATGGTGCTCTGCTCTTCAGGGTGTTTCAAGTTTATGTTTTTTTTTTCTTGCATGAGGCTTTGATGGATGGTTTCATGTTTTTAACCACCAGAAACATTTTAATTTGTGAAAACAAAATCTGTTGGCTTTAAAAAATGTGACTGTAATTGTTCATATTCTCGTGTATTTGTGCCTGAAGTTTTTAAATAAAAGTTGATCTGGACGCTGATGATGATTCAGGAGGAACATTTATCACCTGGTAATTAAAGATAACTCTTACCTTGGTTTACATCCAAGTGTTGATTTTTTTCTGAAAAGTTATGTTAATGCTAAAATGATGATGTCACGATCGACAGCTCATGTGACCAATGAGGCTCCAGCAGGAAACAACATTCACTAAATTAAGGCGGAACGACAAGAAAAGACAAACAAAAACACAAGTCACTGACCGTTCTATAAAAGTGAGTGTTGTTTATGTATCAGACCCTCCTGAAGGTGAATTTACCGTTTATTGGTCATTAAAGTTTGTATTTTGTTCAGCCAAAGGAGCAGGACAGTCAATGATTCAGACTGAGCAAATTAAAGGTTTGCAAAAAGAAAGTTGGAATTCCTGAAAAATAAAAAAAAAATTAGAAACAAAAGTGAAAATTCTTAAATGAATTTAAATATTTTGTGCAAAATAAGAATTCTGGACAATTAAAATAAGAAAACGAGGAGATAACATCAATATTCATGTGGGAAAAAAAGAGTCAGAATTCGGAAACAAAGGTCAAACTCAAACAAAAGTCAAATTTATGAGATACATGTCAAAAATCTTGGAAAAACATAAAACATTAGGCAAAAAAAAGGACAATATTTTGAGTTAAAAGAAAATTCCAAATTCCTGGCAAAAGCCTAATATGGGGAGTTAAAAAAAAATGGGGGGGTAATTAAACAAAAAGTTTGTGAACCTATCTAAATATTTGTGGTTGAAAACAATAAGAGGCCAAAAAAGTCAAAAAATTTGGGACAAAAAAAAAGAAATTAAAACTCTAGGCAACCTTGCTTGAACATGTTAAAATCTAGATTAGTAAGTCAAACTCTGGGTGAAAAAAAATCTGATTTACAGTTAAAAATATTGGCAAAAAGTCAAAACAAAAAAACAAAAACAAAAAAATAAAATAAAATAAATACAAGTGGTGAAACTGAGTAATATCTAGAAGTAAAAAAACAAAATCTGGCTCTAAAAATCAAAAATTCTTGAAAAAAAAAAAAACATTTTTTAGGTTAAGGAAAATTTCTGGGGAAAAGACAAGACAATCCAAGTTGAAAATAAAAGTCAAAATCCAGTGAAAAAAAAGTTAAAAACTGTGGTCAAAGATGAGAGACTGACCCGAGTTGTTAGAATTTTGTTAATTTTATTTACAGAATCATCTGAAATTAATTTTTAATTATTAGAAAGAAAGTCACATGTGCTTGGCCCTGACTTCCAAATTTCTTGTGAATGTGACAATTTTCACTCATTAAAAAGAATAACCTCCTTTTAAAAACAAAGCACACTTTAAAACTTCTAAATTAAACCTGACACCACGTGATTCTCTCACGCTCCACTTCTCTGTTTCCTCTGGTGAGTGTTTGTCCTCAAAGGTGAGTGATGAGCTTTATTTCCTGCTGTGAATGAAACACCAGCTCATTAATTATACAGCCATCCTTCCTGAAAAGACACACACACACACACACACACACACACACACACACACTCACACACACACACTGGCTCATTAAAGAGGAGTAAAACCCAGAGTGAACTCCAGGATGATTCAGCAGCTCTTTTGTTTTACTCCAGGACCTGTTGGTGGTGAAAGACTTTTACAGACGTGTTTAAGGGAAACTCCAGTGAAATCATGCGTCCTCGTAAGAATCTCCTCTTTTCTTCTCCTCTGTCTGTTCTTCGGAGCAAAGAGGAGTTTTCAAAGCTCACAGTGTCACCACAGAGCGAAGCAAAGCGTCTCATGGTCACAGTCTAAGTAGCTGGCAGAGGACGCTGAAGAATCCCGGAGCTACAAAACTCCACTAAAACTCCACTAAAACTCAGAGCCTGGTTCAGATCATTTAGAGGCTTTAGTTTAAAGAAAAATCAAGTGCATTAAAAAAAAAGCATCCTTCCTTCCTTCATTGTAACTTCTGTCATCTAAATCATAGCGACAGAAAATCTCTGATAACTCAGCCGCTCCAAGAATAATCTGATATTCTTAAACTGCAAACTATTATAAGTTTGGTTGTAAACAAATCTAAGTTTATGAAATACATTTAAAGAAAGTCTTTAGTCTCAATGATGTCTCTCTGGTGCTCATATCAGTGGTACGTACAGATTAATTGCCCTAATGAAGCCAAATCATGTACTCAAGTGACTTTATGGGAGCCAAAATATTTCAAAATGACTTCTTAGGAGCCAAAATGTGCTATTGTGTCTTCTTCGGAGACAAAACACATGTTTAAGTGACCTGTTGGAAGCCAAATCAGGAACTACAGAGCCTTCCTAGGGGTCTAAATAAGTCTTTGCGTTTTTAAAGACAAAAACTGAGGTGTAAATTGCTTGTAACAAGTAAAAAAAAAATCTGCCAATGGGATAAGAAAAAGTTTCTTGTATCAAGACATCTTTCTAATTTCAAGAAACTTTACGACAAATTCGTCTTATCCCATTGGCAGATTTTTTTTTACTTGTTACAAGCAATTTACACCTCATTTTTGTCTTAAAACAACTTGAAATAAGACATTTTTATGACCTGGTCTGGTGTATGTGGCTCAAATTAAGAACAATAAGACAATTTTTACTACAAATAAGACAGAATGACTTGCTTAGATTTCTGTTTTTGCAGCCTTTGTGTGAAACATATTTTTTTAGCTGCTGTCTCTTTAAGGCTCACTGTTCCACAAACCCTCTTTACTCTCATTGGTCAGCAGGCCTTGGTGTTTGAGGCCCTTTAATGCATCACATATCATTTTATGTAATGATGCCGTCATGTAAAATTGCAGAAAAACCTCTGAGGTATGTTTTCAGCTCAGTTTGAATAATGAAACAGCAAAAAGGCAGCGTGTGATTAAATCTGTGTATCAGAGCAGATTATCACACATTAGCCCTGGAAGATTTCCCTCTGTGGGTGTTTGACTTTAATATGTTAAAGCAAGATTTTCTCCTTTTATCGGCTTTTATTCCCCCCCAGGGCGAAGTTACTGGAAGTTACAGAAGCAGATTAACCTTTCCATACAAACTGTGTGAATAATTCCTTTTTTATTACTCTACACTCACAGACGCAGCAGCAGGAGTTTGTTCACGTTTCCAGGTGAACCTGCAGGAAAGGTGAAAGGAAACACAAGTTCATCACATGACACATGCACCAGAAAAATGAGCTTATTTTAAAAGTGTTGTTTCAGTTTTTGAAGGTGAAAAACATCTTTAACTTTTCACCTCTGAGTGTGTCCTTCTCCTCAGCATCAGCAGAGATGAGGATGTGAGGAAGAAAGAGGAGGAGGAGGAGGAGGAGGAGGAGGAGGAGGAGGAGGAGGAGGTGTTGGTCCTTTAACTCTGGCCTCATCACCACCCTCTCTCCTCTCTTCACCTCCTCTCTCTCTCTCCCTCTCTCTCCATCACCCTGTGAGAAACGCTCGGAGGCTGCAGGCTGACGGACTTTTGTGCAGAAAACAGAAGAAAAGCTCGAGCTGCACGCGCCCGGAGGCTGCACGAGGACACGGAGGAGTCTGAAAAATGAAGTGAGTCACATGAAACCACTCTGCAAGATTTATTCACCTCTAACTCTGCATGTAATTAATGACCAATCCCACCAAACTTTCTTTATGTTTTGTTTTTTAATGTAGAAGAAATGTGCATGATTGAGCTGCCTGCATCACCTGCTGCAGTGTCACAGCACAGAGCATGATACCAATTAAATTAATTAACTACCAATTAAACTTGCAGGTGGGAGCTTTTTGACATTCCAGTTAATCTGTGGAGCTGTATGAAACATTTCTGCACATGTTTTGCAAGATTAAGGTGCAATAATGCAGCATTTGCATGGAAACTGTCAAAATAAATAATAATAATATACTCTGTTATCAAATCACATATGTAGGTGCATTATTCAGATTTACCTATAATGGTTGTGAAAGGTGATTTTTTGTTGCACCTTTAGTTTATTGGAGTATATAGACGCTTATGTTTTTCTCCAGAAGCTGAAGCATTAGTTGTGTTTCTTTATTGGTCTTATTATCATAATTAACACATTTAAGAAGATTCAGCCGCAAAATTCAACTCCTTAACTGTCTCCTTAATCTTTCTGATGAGCTTATTCCATTCAAAAACATAACAATATTTAAAATAATGCTTCCTAAGAGTGAGTTTAAAGTTCAGTTCAGAAGTTAAAGTTCCCTCCAAAGACAGTAACTATAAAAGATTGAAGTCAAACTTTATGGAAGTTATTTTCATTTGGACTAAAATAATTATAAAAATGAATTCGACACAGTTTCAAACACTATCAGGTTGATTTGGTATTTGTGGAAGAATGCCAAAAACTGCCCAATTTCAAGCCATACTTCACTTAAAGAGGGGATATCTTTATTTTTAAGTCTTTATTTTGTCCCTCTGGTGCCTCCATAGTATCTTTCCATGATGTAAAGCTCAGAAAAATCTCTGTTTCTCTCCTTGGTGTTTCGTTAAAGGGACTGTGAGGACTTTTTAAGTGATATTTAAAAAGTCACAACTCTAGATATATGACTGATCATAATCCAGAACTCAAAATGAGATTTTCAGCGCTAATTTTTTTTTTCCTAGATACTTTTTCTCAGCTCAGGACGAAGAGAATTGATTTAACGTAAACCAAAGTTTCTAAGACAACATCAAACAAGCTTACAAAGTTTATCAATCAGATGAAAGGTCTGTGTTTTTAAAGGCTAAGATATAGGCTAAAGGGTTAAACAGGAGCTAGAGGCTAAAACTTGTGAAGTTTGCTTGTTAAATACAGTAAAAAGTTGTCTCTGTCAATATTTAGTATCTATTTTATCTCATATGTTCATATTTCTACCCTCTAGCTTTGATTTAGCTTTTATTCTTTCCCTGTGGTTCCCCCGTAGTATCGTAACATAATTTACAGCTCAAATAAATCCTTATTTTTCTCATCCTGGTGTTTCAGAAAACCTTTATTTCAGCCTAAATTTGAAACACTTTGTTTAAGCTACTGTCTCTTTAAGGCTCTCCGCTCCACAAACCCCCTTCACTCTGATTGGCCAGCCCTCAAGGGGGTGGAGTTATGAGCAGACTTTAGTATTTGAGGCCCGTATCTAGAAGATCTTTATGATGACCTCATCATGTCGGTTTAAAAATCTGCACACGTTCAGTCTGAACGTCCAGTATCAGGAGCAGAATACCCCTCTTTAAAGGCGTCTCAGACTTAACGAGCTCGGACTGTTTGTTGGTTTGTTATTGTACGTGCTGTCGCGCTGTTAAACGCTGCAGCAGCTCCTCGTCTCCTCCTGTAACTCGTGTTTTGTGTTTTTCCTCTGAGACTTTGGCCTGAGCTCAGTCGGCTGCTAACAGCTCGCCGTTTCTCTCAGCTCTGAGTCACGCTGCACCGACCCTTTCTTCCTCCGCCGCTCTTTTCCTGGAGGTCTCCGCTGCTCCCAGCTTCCTGTCAGACTGAGTCAGTCAGGGAGGGGGGGCTCAGGTTGCCCCTGGAGACGGGCAGAGCCGGTCACTCGAGGTGGCGTGATGTGGGACGGGTGGGCCCGGCGTGATGGAGGAGCTGCCCGGGGGCAGGAGGCCGGCGGCGGCGCTCCGTCCTCCCCCGTGAGAAAGCGGGGTCCAGCGAAGGGGGTGGCGGTGGAGTCGAGTGGGTCCAAAGATGTCTCAGCGAGCCGTTCTGAAGCCTTTTCGATAAATCTGAAAGACGGGGACAAAGAGGGGCTGTGTTCGGCTTTGTGCTGAGGAGTGAAAGACTCGAGGTAGTGAAGGTCAACAGGTTTGTCCTGACGTCCTGGTTTCAAATCTGCTTCTTCAGCCTGAACCCGTCAACTTCAACGTCATTCACCCTTAAACGCATCACACCAGTTTGATGATGCTTTTTGTGTCTCTACATAAAGAGAAACTGCAGCATTTTAAACCATCTGATTGGTACAAAACTCTTTGGATTTACTCCATCAGTTGCGTCAGGCAGCAGTCGAGAAACAGGAGGTTAAGGCTGCAGAGAAATTCTTCCTAGAAAGTCCTTTTGAAAGTGCAACAGTCCACATGGAGTTTCTGTATTTGTCACCAACGGACTGACAATGATCTAAAATCTCTTATTCTTAAAACAAATTCAAGATGTTTTCTTTTAAACTATTTTCTTCCTGTAAAAAACTATAAATATAAAATAAATGACTCATAAGCGTTAAGCGCCTTAACCGTTAGCTCACCTTTGCTAACACCAGAGAAAGAAGTTCTTATGAGGCAGACACTGTAGAGTTCAAATGCTGACATAAAGTACACACTCAGTCTGACCGTAAAAATCTGTTTTGAGAAATTAAGTATTAAATCTGCAGTTCCTCAAGTGTCCACTTGAGAGTGACTACAGATGTGCTGGAAACCACATACACACCTTTTCAAAAACAACATTTTCCAACTGATACAACGTCACAAATTTATGTATCTATCAACAGTTACGCTGTTCTTTGATACGTGACAACAAACAAACTTTGTGAGTTTGTAGCGTGGTTCAGTATCCAGCTACATTTAGTTTAGCTCCTCACAGCTCGGTGCTCTGATACATGTCTGTAACGTTAGTGAATCCTGGTTGTGTCCTACCAGTGCTCATCTACCAACTCCTCAACCTCACCAAGCAGAGCAAACGTAACCTGGCTCTTCATTTTATTGATAGACTCCAATTTATAATTTCAGCTCTGTGTTTGTAGACCTCTTTGGAGATGGAGCTATCAGAATCAGAATCAGATTCAGAATTTACTTTATTGTCCCGTTAAGGGAGATTGATGCTGCAACCGGAACACACAAAGGACAAGACACAATGACAATAGTAAAAAGTCTAAAATACAGAAATGATAGACAACACAATGACTAAAAGAGGTAAGATAAGAAACACCGTACACATATAAAGGCGATGACATGTTTAGACCCGAGCTCAAACCAAAACAAATGGAAAGTAACATACAAGTTAATGCAGAAAAGTGCGAAGTGTGAAAGTGCAAATAGGGCAACAATGATAATAGTGTAAGAGAAACATAAGCAACCAACAAACTAATTGCCATTAAGTAAATGAATTGCACTGGGGATAAAAGAGCCCTGAAATCTTTTAGTCCTCCTCTTAGGAACCTAAAACGACGGCCAGAGGGTAAAAGCTCAAACTCGATTTTAAGTGGATGATTACAACAATCTAAGATGACATGAGCCTTCCTCAACACCTGTCTGTTATAGATAGAAATCAGCCCCGTCTGCTGGGTTCCAGAGATTTTTCCGGCTGTTTTGACCAAAATTCTGAGACGGTTTCTACTGGACAAGTTCAGGTTTCCAAACCAAGCAACAAAACAAAAAGTAAAAACAGATTCAATAAAACTTCTGTAGAACAGAGTCATCATCTCAGAAGACACCTGAAAGGTTCTCATTTTCCTCAGAAAGAATAATCTTTGCTGAACCTTTCTGGAAGTAAAATCAGCATGAGGTTCAAAACACAGTTTATTATCTAGAACCACACCCAGGTATTTGTAGTTTTCCACCATTTCAACGACAGCACCTTTTATAACAGTAGGTGGAGGTAAAGAGGTGGACTTCCTGAGGTCAACAATCATGTCTTCTATCTAAATGTTTTGCTGTTGTACGTTTTATTTGTTGTTATGATGGTGTTGGCCTCATCTCCTGGTAATGACATTAAACCAGAGACACAGACCGCATAAATGAGTATATTTGTAGCCTATTCACTGTTGACATAAGGATACAAAGCAAGTCACCTTCCATCTCATGTCTATCAAAAGTGCTGGTAAAAAGTTTGTTTTGAATGTCCGATGCTGTATGAATTGTTTTTGAACAGAAAATGATCCGAAAAGCAATGGGCACCTGCTAAAAAAGAAGCTATGACATGTTTTGTCATTGTGAGTTTCAGATTCATTCCTCAAGCTGATATTTTTAATCTTCACCAGAAAGTTAACACCTGCTGATATGCATCGTAAAGTGAAATAACTCAGGAGCTGCTGGTAAACAAACTCTGAGTTGTTTCAAAGTGAGTCTGTAGCTTCCTCTAAATTCCTGCTGACACAAACGTCTCTTCCTGGTTTTCTGTCTCCTCAGACTTTGATGGCGCAGATACGCTCCTCTTTTAATTACCGCTGCCGTCTGTAGCAGCTCCTCACTTTTCTGAATATAGTTACAGATCCAGAGATAAAAACCAAACACAGAGGTGGAATAAACTTGACCTGCTATCAGGGGAAAGTTCCTCCACTTTACTTTGAATTAATTTGTCTCTGCGTTGATAAAAAAGTTATTTATCTGTTAAAGAAAAAGTGTGGGGGATGTTCCTGGAGGTCTGTTGTGTCTTTAAAGAGGAGGATGAGTCTTCTCATTACTCACAGTGTAACCTGAAAAATGGGCCAAACTTTCACAAAGCTGCTCCTTTAAGAATGTAGTCCTCCCCCTTCCTCCCCCTCTTCCTCCCCCATCCAGCCTCAAATGACCTTCCCTGGCAAACGGGGCGGTCAAACATCCTCTCTCTTTCTCTCCCTCTCTCTTTTGGCCCTCGGTGCCTTTTTTTCCTCAAGGTGAAGTCATTGACTATTCAGCCACTTGTGATGCCTGTCTTTGCACTTCTGATGTTGCCTGGGATGCGTCCTCTGCTCGCTCTGCCTCCCCAAACCCCCCCCCCTCTCTCTCTCTCCCTCACCGGATGGTAGGAAAGTTTGAAATGAAGAGATAGCTGGTGGGTAGAGGGCTGTCGGGCGGAGATAAACGTGTCAGTCTTTGTGCGTTTAATGGAAAAAGAAAGTGAAAGCAGTCTGAGGAGACGCTGAGAGTCTGACACTTTCTTTATCCGGCGTCGCTCTGCTTTATTGGAACGTGTCAGACGCTCATGGAGGGATTTTCCTGGACGGAGTCAGAACCACAGTCTCTGCTCTCATCTGTCATTCTCGGATAAACTCGTCGGTTTTGTCTCGTTTGTCGAAATCAAAACTCAAAGAAAGATAGAAACAAAAGATTAAGGAAGTTATCAGACAGTCTATTTCAGAAGAAGGAAACACTCAAGTGTCATTTATTAAAACTTTCAGAAACACTTAATGGCTCTTATCCAGTTATTAGAGATTTTCCATACCCTCAGTTCTCTGATACTGAATAAACTCAGGCTTATATCGACAATAGCGATGCTACTTCTTACCATTTTTTTTACAGAGATCATAGAACTTATTCAGTGCTTTACCCATTCCTCACTTTCCCATTCATTTTGTGCTTTGTGTCATTTTGCACTGACTCATTCCGCACTTACACATTTCACACTTATACGTTCATTCGTTCTGCACTTACGTACTCAGGTTAATGCATTCTTCCCTATGCATTTTGCAAGACACATTCTGCACTATGAAGTTCCACACTTATGCATTCTGCAACTATGCATTCATTAAACGCTTACACATTCAGTCATTTTGGTCATTTTGCACTTACACATTCCACACTTACGCTTTCCACACATACCCATTCCACACTCACGCATTTGGCATTTCAAGATTTCACACTTACACATCCATTAATTTTGCATTTACAGATTCTGCATTTACACATTCCACACTTATGCATTCCTCACTTATGCATTCAGCACTTTCACATTCAGCATGTACGCATTCCGCACTAACACATTCCGAACTAACACATTCTGCATTCGGCACTTACACATTCGGCACTTACACATTCAGTACTTACACATTCAGTACTTACACATGTCTCACTTGTGCATTCAGCACTTACACATTCAGTACTTACACATTCAGTACTTACACATTTCTCACTTATGCATTCAGCACTCACACATTCTGCACTTACACATTCAGTACTTACACATTCTGCACTTACACATTCTGCACTTACACATTCAGCACTCACACATTCTGCACTTACACATTCAGTACTTACACATTCTGCACTTACACATTCTGCACTTACACATTCAGCACTTACACATTCTGCACTTACACATTCAGCACTTACACATTCAGCACTTACACATTCAGCACTTTCACATTCAGCATGTACGCATTCCGCACTAACACATTCCGAACTAACACATTCTGCATTCGGCACTTACACATTCGGCACTTACACATTCAGTACTTACACATTTCTCACTTATGCATTCAGCACTTACACATACAGCACTTACACATTCAGCACTTACACATTCTGCACTTACACATTCAGCACTTACACATTCTGCACTTACACATTCAGCACTTACACATTCAGCACTTACACATTCTGCACTTACACATTCAGTACTTACACATTCTGCACTCATGCATTTAGCACTTACATATCCAGCACTTACACATTCCTCACTTCGTCATTTAGCACTTACATATCCAGCACTTACACATTCCTCACTTTGTCATTCAGCACTTAGTCATTCAGCACTTACACATTCCCGTTTATGCATTCAGCACTTACACATTCTGCACTTACACATTCAGCTGTTACACATTCTGCACTCATGCATTCAGCACTTACATATCCAGCACTTAAACATTCAGCACTTACACATTCCTCACTTATGCATTCAGCACTTACACATGTGGAAGGAATAGGTATTTCTCCCCAGCCACGTACCATTTAGAGAAAATCTCAACAGTTTAGCTGCTTTTCTTTGTTCCCTTAATGACACACTTAACCTCAGATATCTAAAGCATCAAAAGTATCAATAATTTGATTTGAGAACCGATAAAGAATATAAAGACGATCCACCTCACACAACCACAGTGGTAACGGTGTATCTTTATAGTAGCAGTTTTAAAAATTAAATGGTTCACCTTTGAATTTTGGATCAAAAACAAAAAGGAGAAATACTCTTAATTTGTTGAAGTTGTGTGCACACTCTGGTAGTTGTACCACCCAACTCTGAAAGTCTGAAATCTTTAAAGTGGACTCTAACTTCTATAAAAACAGCTTTAGAATAACCGTACCTCTGTGTGAAACGTTTGACTCTGAGTGTAAATCTATGAACCTGTGGCTTCTGAACGACGTGGTCGGCTTAGTTTTCATCCCAGGTGGCATTTCTGTCTCCAAAGCTCCACTTCAGAGTGACAGAGCCAAATTATGGCATTAAAGATTTGCAGTGTGATTATTTATTAATCCTGATTTGATTAGAAATGTGTCTCAGCTGAAGGCTCCAAACAAACTTTTAATTTCTGAACTCATTCTGACCTTACAGGAAAACTGCTCTGACACTGGGAGGTTAACCGTTTGTTTGGCTCCTCCAGGTGAGGGGGGGGGGGGTGATGGAGGTCAGCAGCAGAATTTTCTGTCTGAAGTTTCACTGAAGAAGCTGTAAAAGGGTCAATGACGTGACGTCCCTTTTTTGGTGTCTGAGTGCAATATTTCCTTCCATCATGAATTGAGTATTTCATCACATGTATTTCTTTATTCTATGAAACCTGTGTTATTTGAACACATCTTTAAACTATTAAAATATAACATGTTTTTTTGTGTTTTGGTTCCTCAAACCCCCAAAATGTCAGGTGGTGCAACCGTCCTGACAAGTATCCACAGTAATTAAACTCTAAAAACTGAATGTCAGTTATTGTAAATGGAAATTAAAAATACAGTGGCATTATTTTATGCTTGAACCTTTTTAAATAAAACATTCTTTGCAAATAAAAAGAATTTTAAAGCTGTTGAGAAATGTAAAAAACTTTTGTCCCGTAATTTTCACCTT
>RPOG01000925.1:135003-149309 GCA_008086565.1 Thalassoma bifasciatum
TTTTTAGAGTTTAATTACTGTGGATACTTGTCAGGACGGTTGCACCACCTGACATTTTGGGGGTTTGAGGAACCAAAACACAAAAAAACATGTTATATTTTAATAGTTTAAAGATGTGTTCAAATAACACAGGTTTCATAGAATAAAGAAATACATGTGATGAAATACTCAATTCATGATGGAAGGAAATATTGCACTCAGACACCAAAAAAGGGACGAAAAGGGCCACAAAACATTTATGAATCTAGCAGCTCCACAAACATCCTCCACAGCGCCCCCTATTGACTGAAAACTGCAGCTTCTTTGGCCTAAATTTTTTGTGCATAACTCTCATGCCAAAACTGATAAAAAAAGTCTCTTAGACCCACAGTGAATTCCTGACAGGAAATTCAGAACGTTTGACTAAAAGTCAGTTTTAAAGTCTTTAAGTTTGTAATTCAACAAATGGATCCGACTGTTTTTTTTTTTTTCCTTTCTGAATTTTTTTTTTGCATTCTTCTCAAAATTTTGACTTTATTTCCCCTCATAACTTTGTCTCGTAACGTCATGATTTTGTCTTTTATCTAAAAATGTTGGTGTTTTTTCTGACAATTTTGGCTTTAATCTCAAAATTGTGACTCTTCCCCATAATTTTAAGTATTAGTCTAAAAAAAATTTGACTCCTTTTAGGATTTTAGCCTCCTCCTTGATTTTTTTTTGCATTTTCCTAAGAACTCTGTCTTTGTTCTAATAACTTTGACTCTTTATTTTAAGATTTTGACTTTTACCTAAAAAATATTGTGATGTTTTTCTCAAATTTTCACCTTTTATATCAAAATTCTTTTATAATTATAACTTTAAGTCCAAAAAATGTGGATTCCCTAACATAATATTTTGACTTTTTATTAAATTTTGGCATTTTGTTCCTTTTTATTTTAAAATTTGACCAAATATGTTCTGAAATATTCATGATTTTTTCAATAAACTGGTCTAAAATCATTCAAAATAAATCAGCTGTTTCCGTCCTCTTCATATTTATTTGTTGTTTAAATGTAATTCAGAATAAAAATGATTGAATGTTTTGGTTTTTGATCATAAATGAAGCTGAAACCTTCAGATTAAAGTGATACTGTGCTGTAATCCAGCACACACACACACACACACACACACACACACACACACACACACACACAGTGAGTTTTCTGAGTCAGATTACAAACAGTCAGGATTATTGTTCTGCTGTCACTCGTTGCTGTTTTATCTCTTTTTATCTCTGAGAGGAAAAAGTCCTGACGTGTAATTTGATCTAAAAGCTTTTTTTTCTTTCTCCACAGAAACAGTTTGAGTCCAAAAAAAAAGTTTGTTAACAAAAACAAACTGTGTGATGCGTTCAGGTTCTTCAGGACACTCCAGCGTTGGCAGCAGAGAGAAGCTGTGAGAAAACAGAGTCTGATTTTTGTCTCAACACGTCGGGACGATCGAACTCGACCACCTGCAGGACAAGAACAGGAGACCTTTCAAAATAAAAGCCCCAGCTGTGCGGAGTGTGTGTGGTTTTTCTGTGTCTGTACCTGACCCCGGTCCAGGACCAGGACTCGATCCACCTGCAGGACTCTGGTGACGCGGTGTGTGATGGTGAGGACGGTGCAGCACCTGAACACATCACTGACGATGGTTTGGATCAGAGCGTCTGTTTCTGCGTCCACAGGCGCCGACGACTCGTCCAATAAGACGATCTGAAGAGGAAACAGAGAGAATCAGACTCAGATGGAGACGAATGACCCAAATATTTATTTAAAACACTCCTTTACTGTTGAAAGGAACATTTCATATCATGGAAGCAGAAATAATGTAAAGAAAACCAGTTAAAAAAAATAAAATTGAAATAGTGGCTTCATGAGATTCTTTTTGGTCCATAAAATAAAAAAAAAAAAATCCAAATTTGGACTTTTTCCTCATAATTATGACCTTTTCATTCTGACAATATCTTGTAGTCTTGTAATCTCAGTGTCTCAGAGCAGCTTTAAAGCCAGAACTCGTCCTGATAAAAACGTTTGTTTCGTTACCTTTGTTTCTCGTAGCAGAGCTCGGCTCAGACTCATCAGCTGTTTCTGTCTCACAGAAAGTTGTCGTCCGTTGTTCGTTAGCGCAGCATCAAGTTTGTTCTGCAGACTGTTGATCTGAAGAAGAAGAAGAAGAAGAAGAGGGAACCACCTTTACAAAACAACAACTTCTAAAGACTGTTGGACGCTTCATTTGAAGAATTTTCTCCTGTGTTTAAAGTCTCGTTTACTTCCTGTGATTTTCTTTTCGTAAAGATAAATAAATTTTACAGGTTAAATCCGTTTTTAAACCTGTGTTTGACTTGTTTTTGAATTTAAAGTTTGACGTATGTATTAACTGTTAACATGAAGGGGGCGGGGCTTATATTATACTGCAGCCAATCAGCAGGAGGAGCTCTCCACATAGAACAGAAACTCACCGTGTCTTTCATGCAGGTTTTCTCCAGAGCCGCCCAGATCTGTGAGTCACTGCAGCGCTGTAACGGGTCCAGATTAAACCTGCACACACACACACACACACACACAGACACACACACACACACACACACCTGAGTAAAAACCTGCAGACACACACAAGTAAAAATCTGCAGATACACACACACCTGAATAAAAACACACACACCTGAATAAAAACACACACACCTAAGTAGAAACCTGCAGATACACACACACCTGAATAAAAACACATACACACACCTGGATAAAAACACACACACACCTGAATAAAAACACACACACACCTGAATAAAAACACACACACACACCTGGATAAAAACACACACACACCTGAATAAAAAAACACACACACCTGAATAAAAAAACACACACACCTGAATAAAAACACACACACACCTGAATAAAAACACACACACTGCTGAGTAAAAACCTGCAGACACACACACACCTGAGTAGAAACCTGCAGATACACACACACCTGAGTAAAAACCTGCAGATACACATAAACCTGAATAACAACAAACACACACACACACACACCTGCATAAAAACCTGCAGACACACACACACCTGAGTAAAAACCTGCNTCTCTCTCCCCTCTCTCTCTCTCTCACCTGTCTCTCTCTCACCTGTCTCTCTCTCTCTCAGGTGTGGATGATGCAGAGTCAGAGTGCGGTCTGGACAGCGGGGTTGAATTTGATTGGACCATCACTAACGAGGCCGACGCCCCCTCGTTAGAGGAGCAGCTGCAGCCAATCCTGNAGGTGAGAGAGACAGGTGAGGGAGAGACAGGTGAGAGAAAGACAGGTGAGAGAGAGAGAGGTGAGAGAGAGACAGGTGAGAGAGAGACAGGTGAGAGGGAGACAGGTGAGAGAGAGGTGAGAGAGAGAGAGGTGAGAGAGAGAGAGGTGAGAGAGAGACAGGTGAGAGAGAGAGAGGTGAGAGAGAGACAGGTGAGAGAGAGACAGGTGAGAGAGAGACAGGTGATAAAAGCTTTACACTCTGATGAAATGATGTTGGCGTTTTCTTCTCAGGTGTTGTCTCACCTGACCTGGCTCCTCCCACCACGCCGACCTTCTCTCCTCCTCTGATGTGCAGCTGCAGTTTCAGGACGACAGGTGAGCTCTGTCTGTGCCTCAGGTTATAATCCAGGAAGGTGACGGCTCCGTGCTGAGGCCAGTCCTCTGACACCTGACGCACCTGACGCACCTGACGCACCTGTGCAGCCTCCTCAGACACACAGCTCTGAAAAACAGTCAGAAACTCAGGGCGGTAGTTTGTTTTAAAAAACAAAAATAACAATTGTTGAGTCTGAGTAAGTAGGATGCTCTAAACTCTCCACAGTCAGATCTGAGAATAAACATGTAACTTTTTCTGTTTTTACTCAGTTACAGCACAAAGTTTGAAGTTTTACACGAACAATTTTTGTCTTTCAATCACAAAATAAAGACGTTTTTCTTACAGTTTGACTCTTCCACCTTAAAATATGATTTGTTATCTCAATAATTTGTTTATATTTGAGAACAATTTTGACTTTATATCTCAAAATTTTGACTTCTCTCAATTTTGTCATTTCATCTTCAATTTTTGATTTTTAATCTCTCAGCTTGGACTTTTCCCTCCTAATGTTGATCTTCTCATAATCCCGTTTCTACATCTTGTATTATTGGCTTTTGATCTCCAAATTTTTAACTTTTCCCCCCAAAATTTAACTTTTGCATCTTCAAATCGTGAGATTTTATCTCAAAATCTGAGCTTTTCATCTCAGAATTTTGACTTTATCATTCTAATATTTGCACTTTTCTCAAATTTTTGTCTTTCAATCACAAAATACACGACAAAAACTGAAATCTAAGCAAGTCATTCTGTCTTATTTGTAGTAAAAATTGTCTTATTGTTCTTCATTTGAGCCACATTCACCAGACCAGGTCATAAAAATGTCTTATTTCAAGTTTTTTAAAGACAAAAATGAGGTGTAAATTGTTTGTAACAAGTCAAAAAAATCTGCCAATGGGATAAGACGAATTCACCCGGGAAGTTTGTTGAAATTAGAAAGATGTCTTAAAACAAGAATCTTTTATCTTATCCCATTGGCTGATTCTGAGTAAGTCTTCTGAGTAAGTAGGATGCTCTTAACTCTCCACAGTCAGATCTGAGAATAAACATGTAAAGTTTTCTGTTTTTACTCAGTTACAGCACAAAGTTTGAAGTTTTACATGAACAAATATCTCAAGTTTCCAAATCCAAGACACAAATCTCCAAACACTCCAAGAGGAAAACAAAAAAAAATAGGATGCAAAGCCAAAGGAAATAAAAAAATAAACAACAGATCAAAGCCTGGTTCATACTTTTGCATTAACTCTGCAACTGACAGAGTTTATCAGAGAGAAGAGAGATCTGAGTTTTTTTCTGCTGAAAACGATTTCTGTGTTTTTCTGTGTGTGTCTTTGGTAGAAAAGGTGGAAACATGAACAGAAAGATAAACAGGAGAGAGATAGAGCACAGGCTAAAGGCTAAAGCACCGATTAAAGGCTAAAATGGAAGCTAAAGGCATACACAGACTGGTGACTTTCAAAATAAAACACCATAAACAGGTAAAACCCCGACTGTAAGGACTAACAGGCATGAATCTGCTTAAATGTTTGTCTCAAACTAGAATTTGTTGTTAAAGACATAACAAATTGTTTTTTCTTTAAAAATAAAAACAGTTTAAAACACAGTTTCTATCCTTCAGCCATTGTTTTACTGCAGCAATGCATTCTGGGTTGATGATGTAGATTGGTTGCTTGGTGCCGAGCATCTGGATTTGGCCGTTTCCTCACTACTAGTCGCTGTAAGTCACGAGGTTTGAGGAGGGAAAAAAACATAATAATGCCACATGTGGCTGCTTTTGGGTGAAAGGTCAATAACCTGAGATATCAAAGTTGAAATTCTGAGACAAAATGTCAAGTTTTTGGGAAGAAAAAGACAAAATCGTAAGATAAAAAGTCAAAAATTGGAGATAAAAAAAAGAAAGTCAAAATTATAAGATAAGTGGTCAATAATTTAGGATAAAAAAGTTTTTAATATGAGATAAATGTCAATAATTTAAGATGAAAAAGTTGAAATTCAGAGACAAAATGCTGATTTTTTGGGGGATAAAAACGTCAAAATCATGGGAAAAAGTCAGAATTATGAGATTAAGAGCCCAATTTGGGATACAAGTCAATAATTTGAGATAAAAAGTCAAAATGATGAGATCTAAGTCACTGCACTTTTCAGTCCAAAGGAAACAAGGAGACTGATGTTAGTCTGCACAGCTTCCCAAAAGACAAGAAAAGAAGGAAGTTGTGGGAAATGGCTTGTGGGCGTAAACAACTTCCCATGGACCCGCGGCTATGTTCTGGCCACTTCTCCCCAGAAGCATTTGCTGCATTTAGCCGGCCCATGCTGATGAAAGAGCTGACAGGTGTGGGTCATTATAAACGGAGACTAAAGCCAAATGCTGTGCCGACTATTTTCCAACACAAACCCACAAAACTTCCTCTGGAAACCACTGAAGTCCGCTCCAGGACTTATATGATCCTGTATGAGATCCAGCCCGGTGCAACCATATGACNAAAAACTTTTGTCCCGTAATTTTCACCTTGTCAAATGTCAGGGTGGTGCAACCGTAACATTAGACTTTTATTTTAAAGTGAAGAGAATAAAACAGGAAACAGGAAACTGCATCAGCCAGAGGAGCCCAAATGACATTTGTGACCAAGTGGAAAAGTTTGTAGATTTCTCTGAAATACTGATAAAAAAGGTTTTTTCACTTCATTGGTGACTGGAACAATTTCCATGTCAGGTGGTACAACCAATGTAATAATGTGAAATGTTATTTTAACATCAAATTATTGATCTTATTCACAAATAAAAGAAATGAAACACACAAAATGAAAATGTATGAGTCACTACAGACACTTGAGAGATACTTGCCAATAATTTCACACAGAAAAAATAACAGGAACATATAAATATATTTTCATATATTTGGTTGCACCACCTGACATTTTTGGGTGCTCAAATTAAAAATACTAAAAAATAATGAACCTAAAAACTTTGAAATGTTGGTCAACTACTGAAATCTGTTAGAAAACATAATTCTTCTCTCAGAAATATGTTTTTATACATTTTCAAAGAACTTTTTAAAAATACGTTTTTAGACCCTCTTTTTGTCTTTGACCCAAAAATGTAAAAACGTGCTCAGATTAATCAAAGATTCCCTGAAACTCTCACCATGATGATGAGGCACAGAGCCAGAGCTTTGACCGGCGGGCTGCTGACGTCGTTAGAGACGAAGACGACCAGCAGAGCCACCGGCAGCGTCATGACGGCGCACAGAGAGTCCGCCCAGAAACAGAGCCAGCGCATCCCATAATGCAACAGGAGGAGGTGGTTAGTGTTGGCGTCTGACAGTTTCTTAAAGCTGGAACAGAAAAAAAGAGGAGGAGCTTAATTCTGACCATTTACTAAAACCGTTAAAGAGGAACCACGAACAAAAAATATTTACAGATCCTCAAAGACGACAAAGTAGATTCATAACTTTAACATTTATTTCAAACTTTACTGTTTGAAGGAAAAGCATTTTTTATAACGGAAACAGAAATAAAGCAAAGAAGATTATTTCTTCCACTTGAAAAAATCAAAAATTAAAAACTGGCTTTGATAAGATTTTTTATTTTCAGGTATGAAGTCAAGATTTTGGGACAAAAAGTTAAAAGTTCAACATTTTTGTCACAGTTTTTACTATTCAGCACAAAATTTGGACTTTTTATCTGAAAAAATTTAACTCCATGAGCTGAAAACTGTGACTTTATTATTTGGACTTTTTCCCTATAATTTTGACTTTTTATCCAAAAAACTATTTAGACGTCTTCTATAAATTTTGACCATTGGTCTTAAAAATTAAGACAAGAAAAAAATAATTATCCGAACTTTTTGAATTTCTTGAGCAAAGTTTTGACTTGAACTCACAATTTTCCCTTTTAATCTAATGATTTTGACATTTTCTATCAAGCTTGAATTAAATTGACTTTTAATCCCAAAATGTAGAATCTTTAATTTAAAATATAAACATTTTATTGAAAAATTTCTACTTCCTTTTTACATTATTATGATCACTGAACAAAAAATCTCTGACTTTCATTAATAATACGTTTTAGTTAAACATTTTGACTCGTTATCACAAAATTTCAACTTCTCATAATTTTGCACATTGATCTCAATATTTTGAATTTTATCTCAGATTTTGACTTTTAAATCTAAGAAAATTGATTTAATTAGCTGAAAATTGGACATTTTGATTTATGTTTCCCAAAATTTAGACTTTTTTTCTCTAATTTTTGACTTTCTAGTAGAAAATTCAAAAAGTGGAAAAAGAGATTGTTTGGTTTGAGTCTAACTCAGAGGAGGAGGAGGAGAAAGTCTCACAGGGAGGTGAAGCTCTGCTCCTGGTTGTAGGTCTGGATGGTGCTGAGCCCCTCAGTCATGGAGGAGCAGAGGGAGGAGCAGGCGGCTCGGCTGCTGCTCTCCATCCTCTGCAGCTGGATGATGTTTCCCCTGAACATCCTGCAGAGACGTTATAGCGTTATAGCCCCGCTTTAATCTGCACTACATTCTTATTCCCAACTACCTAAGGACGTGACCCACAACAGGACACCAGCGTTGTAGCCCCACTTCAATCTGCTTTAAGTTTATATTCGCACCTCCCTGAGGACGTGACCCACCACAAACACCAGCGTTATAGCCCTGCTTTAATCTGCTCTAAGTTTATGATTGCACCTCCCTGAGGATGTGACCAACATAAAAAAAAACAGCGTTATAGCCCCGCTTTAATCTGCTCTACCTTTTTATTCCCCTCTTCCCTGAGGACGTGACCCACCACAAACACCAGCGTTATAGCCCCGCTTTAATCTGCTTTAAGTTTATATTCCCCTCTTCCCTGAGGACGTGGCCCACCATAGGACACCCGTGTTAAAGCCCCGCTTTAATCTGCCCTACAATCTTATTCCCAACTCCCTAAGGATGTGACCCACCATAGGACACCAGCGTTATAGCCCCGCTTTAATCTGCTGTAAGTTTATATTCGCACCTCCCTGAGGATGTGACCCACCACAAACACCAGCGTTATAGCCCCGCTTTAATCTGCTCTAAGTTTTTATTCCCCCCCTGAGGACGTGACCCACCACAGCAGCAGCGTGAACACCGTCACCAGGACGCAGACGGGCAGCACCATGACGGGGAAGATGACGGAGTTGATGATGAAGACGCTGACGGCCGTGAACCACAGAGACAACAGGATGTTGAGGTGATGAGGCAGGAAGTTGTCCACCTCGTCCTGGCGTCTGGAGAAACAGGTGAGGAGGCGAGCGGGCGCCATCGCCTCGAAGAAACTCAGCGGACTCGCTACGACCTGAGGGAGACAGAAGTTTGTCTTTTAGATTATCTAGTGTTTTATTTTGAAATTTCGCAGTCTGTCGATGTTGTATTTCTAAAAGATAGCGGTCTGTTTATAGTGTTTTATTTTGAAATTTAGTGTTCTATTGACAGTGTTTTATTTTGAAATTTAGTGTTCTATTGACAGTGTTTTATTTTGAAATGTAGTGGTCTATGTATAGTGTTTTACTTTGAAATGTAGTGGTCTTTTTATAGTGTTTTATTTTGAAATTTTGTAGTCTGTACATGGTGTTTTATTTTGAAATTTCGCTGTCTGTATATGGTTTTGCATTTTGAAATGTTGTGGTTTGTTTATGGTGTTTTATTTTGAAATTTAGTGTTCTATTGACTGTTTTATTTTGAAAGTAAACAGTCTGTTAACAGTGTTTTTTTTTTAAATCTAGAGGTCTGTGCTCAGTGTTTTATTTCAAAAGTTAACAGTCTGTTTACAGTATTTTATTTTGAAATGTAGTGGTCTGTGTACAGTGTTTTATTCTGAAATCAAGCAGTCTGTTTATGTTGTTGTATTTTTAAAGGTCCCAGTCTGTTTATGGTGTTTTATTTTGAAATTTAGAGTTCTGTTAACAGTGTTTTATTTCGAAAGTAAACAATCTGTTTACAGTGTTTTATTTTGAAATTTAGTGGCCTATGTATGTTTTTTTAATTTTGAAATTTATTATTCTGTTTACAGTGTTTTATTTTGAAGTTTAGCCTTTTGTTTACAGTGCTTTATTTTGAAGTTTAGCCTTTTGTTTACAGTGCTTTATTTTGAAATCAAGCGTTTTGTTTACAGCGTTTTATTTCGAAAGTAACCAATCTGTTTACAGTGTTTTATTTTGAAATTTAGTTGCCTATGTATATTTTTTTTATTTTGAAATTTAGCATTCTGTTTACAGTGTTTTATTTTGAAGTTTAGCCTTTGTTTACAGTGCTTTATTTTAAAATCAAGCATTTTGTTTACAGTGTTTTGTTTAGAAAGTTACCAGTCTGTTTTTGGTGTTTTATTTTGATATGCAGTGTTCCGTGTATGGTGTTTTACTTTGAAGTTTAGCAGTCAGTTTACAGTGTTTCATTTTGAAATCAACCAGATAGTGTATGGTGCTTTATTTTGAAATGCAGCGTACCTTCTGCAGCAGGCGGTTGTGCAGCGAGGTGGAGGCGTGGAACGTGACCTTGATGTAGCAGAAAGACTTGATGACGCAGACGGCGAGCAGACTGAGCATCATCACGCCGCAGCCCAGCTGGTAGAGCGGCAGGTCGGGGTTCAACGAAAGGTTCCCGGCGTCTGCGGACGAGGTCACGTTGGCGCTCTGAGAAAAAAAAAAATCAGCTGAGAAAGAAAAATAAAAATAAAAGTGGGGAAGCAAAAAAACAAACAAAAAGAAAAGTGCAGTTCCTCCAGCGACCACTAGAGGCTGAATCCTAAACTTTAACATAACAGTGAAAGTGAAACTCAGGGGTTAAAGAGTAAAACAACTTTAAGTCACAGAGTGAAAAAATACAGTTTAATGTTTGAACTAAATCTTAGTTTAAAGCTTTTAAACTAAAAATAAATGCTCTAAGAGTTTGAGGAATTATTCATAATTTTTACACAAAAGGAAAAATATAAGTATATATTTTTTGAGCCATGGTGAGGAATCATGGGAGCCAATTTCCATCAGGCTAAAAAAGAAAAAATAATAATAAAATTAACTTATATTTGTTTAGAATGTTTATGGCCCATTTAAGATCAAAGTTTGGACAAAAAAAAGTCACAATTTCAAGATAAAGAGTCAGAATTTTGGGATAAACATAAAATTTTAGGGACTAAAAAGTCACAATTTTGAGATAAAAAGACAAAAATTTGAGATGAGAAATTCAAAATTGTGGGAAAAAAGTTGAAAGTCAAAATTTCAAGATACAGAGTCAGAATTTTGAGATAAAGAGTGACATTTTTGGATAAAAAGTCAAAAGTTTGTGATAAAATGTTGAAATTTTGAGATTAAAAGTCCAAACTTTTGATGAAAAGTCAAAACTGAGAAAAAGACTTTTAAGTGGAAAAGTCAAAATTTCAGGATAGAGCCAGAATTTTGGGATAAAAAAAAAATTATGGGATTAAAAAGTCAGAACTTTGAGAAAAGAAGTCAAAATAACAAGAATAAAGAAATCAAAATTATGTGGCAAAATAGCCAAAATTTTGAGATAAAAAGTCAGAATTCGGACGAGTTGAAATTTTGAGATAAAAAAAGGAAAAAATTATGACATTAGAAATTCAAAATTGTGAGGAAAAAAGTTGAAATATTGAGGCAATAAGTCAAAATTTCAAGATACAGAGTCAGAATTTTGAGATGAAGAGTGAAAATTTTGGATAAAAAGTCAAAAGTTTGTGACAAAATGTTGAAATTTTAATAAAAGTCAAAACTGAGAAAAAGTCTTTCGAGGGGAGAAGTCAAAATTTCAGGATAGTCAGAATTTTGGGATAAACATTAAAATTAAGGGATTAAAAAGTCAGAACTTTGAGAAAAGAAGTCAAAATAACAAGAATAAAGAAATTAAAATAATGTGACAAAAAAGTCAAAATTCGGACAACAAGTTGAAATTTTGAAATAAAAGAAAAGAAAATTTTGAGATTAGAAATTCAAAATTATGGGAAAAAAAGTTGAAATCTTGAGGCAATAAGTCAAAATTTCAAGATACAGAGTCAGAATTTTGAGATGAAGAGTGAAAATCTTGGATAAAAAGTCAAAAGTCGGAGTCATTAAGTCAAAAGTTTGTGATAAAATGTTGAAATTTTGATGAAAAGTCAAAACTGAGAAAAAGTCTTTCGAGGGGAGAAGTCCAAATTTCAGGATAGTCAGAATTTTGGGATAAACATTAAAATTAAGGGATTAAAAAGTCAGAACTTTGAGAAAAGAAGTCAACATAACAAGAATAAAGAAATTAAAATAATGTGACAAAAAAGTCAAAATTCAGACAACAAGTTGAAATTTTGAGATAAAAAAAGGAAAAATTATGAGATTAGAAATTCAAAATTGTGAGGAAAAAATGCATATGTGTGTGTGTGTGTGTGTGTGTGTGTGTGTGTGTGTGTGTGTGTGTGTGTGTGTGTGTGTGTGTGTGTGTGTGTCTGACCCCGTGTCCGTGTCGCAGCCAGAAGCTGAGCCACCAGTAGCTCATGGCGACGTTNCTTCTCCCCAGAAGCATTTGCTGCATTTAGCCGGCCCATGCTGATGAAAGAGCTGACAGGTGTGGGTCATTATAAACGGAGACTAAAGCCAAATGCTGTGCCGACTATTTTCCAACACAAACCCACAAAACTTCCTCTGGAAACCACTGAAGTCCGCTCCAGGACTTATATGATCCTGTATGAGATCCAGCCCGGTGCAACCATATGACATCACTACCCAGACGTTATTGCGGCGTAAACAACAATGGCGGCCTACAGGTGAAAATATTTGTTCAAATTTTATACAAACTAAGATATTTAGAGAGATTTTATTATGGTTCTTATGTAGCTGGTACAAACACTGATCATTTAGGAAAATGACGTTCTGGTAGCCAGGGGAACTTTTAACTGCTGACGTGTCGCTTAATTTTTTAATTTTACTCCAAAAGTTATCATGTTTTAAAAATAAATCTGGAGCCGATTGACTTTTTTTTACCAGCTGATGTAAAAAAAACTGCATCTACATTAACCAACATAGGCTGTCAGTTGAAAAAATAAAAAGTGAATAAGTGATTTATACAGACTTTTATGAATTTTGTGGAAGTAAACACATCAGAATTACAGGTGTTTCTTTACTTTTATCTCCATCTACTGCAGATCTCACAAGTTTTCACAAACTGTTACTACAAACTGAATTTTAGCCAAAGTAGAAAGAGGTTTGGAAAACAAACTCTGTATTTAACGGCCTCAGCTGCTACCGCCTGTTTTTGACTTTTAAAAAGTTTGTTGTTGTCATAAACTCTTGACCCTGAGCCGAAAGTGTAGAAAACTTTGAAGAAGCTGTTTTTGTTTGGTTGTAGGATCATAATAATCTATAATAATCTATAATAATCCATAATTTCCAGAAGTTTGAAGCGTTAATGTTGTGATCAGTGGGGACTGACTCGTGTTTGGAAACAGCCTCAAGTGGCCACGACAGGAACTGCAGCTTTTCGCACGTTTGCACTTTCTCCAGCAGCGAACAGACTCAGGTCCCCTCAGGTTCCTTTAGGCCCCTCCCTTTTATACAAACTAAGATATTTAGAGAGATTTTATTATGGTTCTTATGTAGCTGGTAAAAACACTGATCATTTAGGAAAATGACGTTCTGGTTTGTTTGTGTTCTCACCTGATACGTCAAAAGCTGTGAGGACAAAAACATTCAAGTATCACTTAATGAGACTTTTTTCCAGTAGAATTAATGTCGTTTTTTTTATGAACAGGGATACGTTTTGTTTTTATTCACCTGGGTTGATGATTTCTCCGTTCCTGTGGTCGTTGGGCTCCGTCTTCTTCTGACTCTCGTCTTTCTGAGGCTGTCGACCGCAGACAGAAACACAAACAGGAAATTTTCATCAGGACTGTTTTACTCAGTAAGACGTCTTTTCTTCGTAAAACCAAATAAACCAATGCTTTTAGCTCCATATTAGACTTTTTCACGGTCATGTAAAAAGTCCTCACAGTCCCTTTAACGTTCAAATTTCCATTTTATCTTGTGAAATTTGTTTTCTTAGTTTGATTATAGTGTTTTTTCTTTCCGTAAACCTCTAAAATACTTTTTTTTTCTCAATTTCGAGCTGTTTTTCTATCAGTAAACAGGAAATAACCTCAGATATTAAAAGTTCAGTTAGCTCCCTCAAGTGTTAAAGGGTTTAAATAACTACGTATGTGTGAATAACTACCTGCTCTCTCAGGTGTTTGTTGAAGAACTCAGCGTAAAGTCCGTTTGCCTTCATCAGATCCAGGTGATTTCCTTTTTCCAGGACGGTCCCGTCTTTCAGGAGCAGAACTTCATCACAGAGCTCCAGGAACTGACGCACAACAACACTCAGGTTTAGAAGTTTAGAAGTTTATTAGTTAACAGGTTTACAGATGGGTCAATGAGGTGACGTCCCCTTTTTTTGTGTCTGAGTGTAATATTTCCTTCCATCATGAATTGAGTATTTCATCACATGTATTTCTTTATTCTATGAAACCTGTGTTATTTGAACACATCTTTAAACTATTAAAATATAACATGTTTTTTTGTGTTTTGGTTCCTCAAACCCCCAAAATGTCAGGTGGTGCAACCGTCCTGACAAGTATCCACAGTAATTAAACTCTAAAAATTGAATGTCAGTTATTGTAAATGGAAATTAAAAATACAGTGGCATTATTTTATGCTT